>CM041296.1:91833808-92433808 GCA_023052935.1 Piezodorus guildinii
AATGTTTTCATGCAAAGTAATGTTGTAATAATATTTACAAACATCGATATTTTAGAGTCAAGAGAATTAAGATAAGATATTCATTATATTAACTTTATATACAGTATGTTCTAAGACATAGTTTATCTACCATGTCTTTACTTATTCATTTGCAACTGGCATAAACGAATTGATATCGCTATCCTATCTCCAATAGACAGGTATATACAGAGCGCATGCACCAGTCTAGAGCATGTTGGTGACGTTACTATGGTTACGAAATCAAAGCTTTTACCCCTGTAAAAAATCGCACAACACGCCTAAAGAAGTTTTCACTTTAAAAACTATGACCCTACCTCTTTCCTGCCGCCAAAAGATATCTATCTATCTATCTATCGGCGCTATGGTCCTTGTAGGACCTTGGCCTCCTCAGCGATCATCCTTCACTCTGACCTGTCTTCGGCTGCCCTTCTCCATTAAGCCCATCGGCACCAAAAGATATTTTCATATCAATTTGTTTTTCTATTTAAGATTTTCTAATATAACTACATTTATCCTGAATTATTTTGCAAAAACGATTCACTATAAGTAGATATAGTTTTAATAATTCATAAAAATAACTTTTTTTTTTGGTCAGATCTGGGCAATTAAGGCTCCATAAAATAAAAATATATGGCATATTAAATTATTTATAGTAAATATAATAATTGCAGTTTGCATTTTCAAGTTGGAAGCCCGAGCTGGGAGTGCATTAGCCGACCAGACATATTGATGCGTGAGTCATCTAGGTGCCAGCCTATGTTCAAACTCTGACGCGACGATTACTCACGCGGTATCGCACAGGGGTGTAAAACTGCAAGGTTATCTTACGTTGAGAATTTTAAATAGATTTCAAGCGAAAAATTCCTTTAAATTTTAAGTTTATATGATTATTAAGCTACATGAATACTTGGATTACAATATAATAAGCAATAAAAATGTAATGAATGAAATAAGTATGCTACTGTCCATAACCTTCTAGGACTTCACTTGATAAATATTTATTTATTTTTAAAGTTGGCACTATTAACAAAAAAAAAAAAATAATATATATGTATACGATACCAATATATATTATTATTTTTCCCATAAATGTTTTCAACATGGAAACATTTTTTCTCTTTAATGAGCTTGTATAGTTCACATGTATAAGGTTGCCACTAATACTTACTATATGAAATAGTAAATTATTTCAATTGATCAAAATTAAAATTATATTTTAAAAATCATCATCTAATCTATTTGAAACGTATCTGATATTAAAGAGCATTAAATCATACATCGATAAAACTAGTTTGGTGAAAATCATTTGAGCTATATTATGGAGTTTGGTGAAAAAGCCACAGTAAAATCTGCGGCCTAAAACTGTCTTAAATATCAAATTTCAGTTTCAAACGACTTTTGATTTTTTAGCTAGATTTACATACTTACACAGAAATCTTTTTGCGGGACTTGGTTGAACCTCTTCCGTTATAACTCATATTTGAAAATTTCTACAACCGCGATACTTTTTTTTATTAAATATAATAATAATAATAATAATATATATACACACATAAGGGAAAGTAATGTAAATCTTCTTGATGTTTTCTTTTTTTCGCATTTGAATCTTACAGTATCATACTAGGTTCATTTAGTCGTAGAATAATGACTAGTAGATGAAAATACATACTATTGCTGGAGACTAATTCAGTAATTATTAGTTATTAGAATTAGATGATAAAATCATATGATGATGACTGTAAGTAAGGTTTGCTTTATTATAATTTTGTTTTCTGGCATGTGACTATTAATATATCACTCCTTACATTTCAATGATGATATAAGTAATGGTAGACAAGGTAATTATTACTTAATTATCTATAAGTTAACTAGTTAAGATTATCTATTACAAATTAATTTATATTTGTATATGCATTTACATTTATTTATGTGTTTATATATATATATATATATATATATATATATATATATATATATATATATATATATATAATAGAATAAAATAGAAAAAAAAAAAAAAGTATTCTGGGACTGGGTCCCTTAAGAATAACAGGTTATACATTGAAATATGAAATAATATAATATGTCTGGCCAAAAGACAAAATTAACATAGTTATTGTTTAAAATAATGAGATAAGAAAGAAGAAGAAATATTATAAACAAAATAAATAAAAAATAAAATCTTCCGAAAACGATAGTGTTGAACAGAATGAATGATAAATGAATTTACAAACAATATATATAAATTTAAACAGTAGGCTTTTTACTTATTTTCTTCATTCAAAATTTAATACTTAAAATTGCAATATCATAATTGTTAAGCGTCAGTTTGGGATGACAGGAGGTACAGGACAAGTTGGGATTCGAATGAGGATAGAGAAGCAGCATGGCGGATGTGGGTAGGTAGAGAATTCCAGAGTGTAGTAAAGCGGATAATAATTTTTTACAACATTTAACTAGCGGATTTTTGTTACAAAATTATTAATTTATTCTTAATCAGCTTTTCGCAACTTTACACTTATATTTATAAATTAATTTTGTCATTCATACTTAATTGCTTTCCCTATTTATACAGTTTATTTATAATTACTATTATTTATTTACTTCCTCATTTTTCTAAAAGTCGAACAATTATGTGTGCGTTCGTATAGGCGTTGATGACCTTTGATGTTTTACGCCTTAAAGCCATAATTAACAATAGCAATCACCTATCTGATTAAAACCTAACTATTAATAAAGCCATGATTTAAGATTGTTTAGTTAACTGATCTTCGAACAATGAATTAACGGATTGACGATTATCGAAGTTAATAACCTCATTTGAGAATGAAGATCCGATTTTTCCTTTGAGTGATTCAGTAACGTCATTAGCTTTATAGCTTATTTAAAATAAACGACTAAAAGCTCCTCCATACTTTGGGAGTAGAAAATTATTTCATTGTCTAAAATATTGACAAACTGCTGAGCTTATAAGAAAAAAATTACTAGTGTTTTTTATCCAAAAAACCACGAATAAATATAAAAAAAAGGGAATAAAGAAAAAATAATTTTACCCATAAATACGCCCATAACTCAGTTTTTTTTTTAAGATAGAGAAAAATACGTAAAGAGTTTTAGAATCAGTACAGCGTAAAAAAAGAATTATATATATATATATATATATATATATATATATATATATATATATATATATATATATATATATATATATATAAAGTCAAAAATTATAATAAATGTAAGTCCACCAAAACTTACATATTATTGAAGATATAGAAAAATCGAAAAGATAAACAGTTATACCTTAATATCGTTCTTTAGAAATAATAAACTATTGTGTAATAATTTGCTTTGTTTATGTTAATAAAAACTTTTGGATATAATTTTAATTTTTTTTTCCGTTTTATGTTTGTTTAAAAATATTTCTTTAATAACATCTATAATAAAAAGGAGTTGGGCGTGAGATCTTCCCTTCATTAGAAGGCTAATTAAATATCAGTAGCGGAAAGAGGTACTCCTGAAAACTATAATTCAACTAATATCTCTGTTGTTCACATGCAGTTTTTTTTTTACATTTAATCATTTTCTTAGTTTCTCTTTAAATATTCTTAGTGAAATATTATCATCTTAATTTTTGTTAACTTCCACATTATAACTGTCATCTTATTATCATTTTACATTTAATTTGATGTTTGTTTCCGTATTATATTACTGGTGCCATATTATTATTATATACCTTACTTATTATAAAGTTTATAATTACATTGGTTGTTATCTTGTTTTCTCTTAGCCCTGCTGAAGGCCCAAAACCCAGACCGAAAAGTCGGCACACAATAAAATTAGGTTCTACTTATTAATGTGTGTTTCTTTCTGATAACCGCACTCCCATTATAATATCTTTGTATATTTTGCCGCAATCATATTTGCTGGATGTCACTCTGTCTGTAAGCGAAGATAATAAATAATCATTGATATGATAATAATATGAATAAATAAAAGCTAGCTCAAGATTAATTAATAAATAATAAAGAAAAGTGCATGGAAAAAAATCATCTTAATTCAAAATGATAAAAACATAATACAGCTAAAATATAAATTGCCTTCATAAACGTATTTGGGTTGCGTAATGGCCTTCAAAGTTTATGTAAATAATTAACTTTAAAAAAGATAGGCACTATAAGATAAGGAAAATGCTATTAACAATTCATGAAGTTTTTGCCCCGTTTTTTCAAATGTTTGACTTATAAAAGTATACAATATTTTTATAAATTATTTTAGATCCTCGGTATACTTGTAAAAATTATAATTTTTTTTTGTTCCAGAAAAGAGCAGAAAAATAACTTATGACTTTTCCGTTCCATTTCTTATCTTCAGCTTGAGGTACAAATGAAACTCGGATACCTGAGATTAAAGACAAAAGACAAGATTTCAAGCCAGGATATTCCATAGGGAGGGAAGGATATTTTTAGTAAAGAAGTGCTGCCTAGTGGTTCCTTAAATAGATGCAAGTGAGCTCGAAAAAAATTCCAAGTAGCTTAAGCAGATCCCGTCAGCGCTTTTAAAGCGAATTCCGTTTCGCAATAATGGTACATCTTTACTAGCCTGATTTTATTATTTATAGTAATTGATTATACCATTCTCTTTATTATTCAGCATCACTTGAGAGTTCAAACTGACCTTCAATTTCTAAAAGATATATTAAATGACCTCTGAATAGTTTGTGTAAAGGCGACCTCCATCACAAAGTAATATTGTACATAAAAAAATAATGAAGAGGGACTTTTCTAATAGTCAAGAGTCAACAGTAATAACTGTTGAATAAATAATTTAGAGTTTAAAGCGTTTGAAAATTTGACTATCTTCATGAATAAATTCTAAGAGCGATAGACCTACTAAAATACTAACAACACTATTCAGAGCTAAGATATCAACATTATATATATAAAAAAAAATTAAAATACCTATACTAATTGCTCCACTTTATCCTACTAATGAACTATAAACATTATATATATGTATATATATATATATATATATATATATATATATATATACACGGCTTGTCTTTCTTTTTTTAATTTATTAGAATAAGAGTGTCTAATTTACTCAATCATCTCTTGCTATTTTTTTTTTTCAACAACAATTTTTTATTGAGTAGTATTACAATCTGTATCAATTTGGATATCAATAATAGTGGTGAAAGATAACATTCATACAATATTTACAAAGCAATAAAATTACAATAATATATATATATATTATATATATATATTATATATATATATATATATATATATATATATATATATATATAAATTAATTATTTATAATTAATATATAATAATTAATATAATAATATATATATTAATTAATATTATAATTACAATAATATATATATATATATATATATATATATATATAGGGTGCCCTGAGTTAGCCTGAGTGGTGTGCCGGTGCTCAATAAAATTCTTTGTTGCAGTGTTGAAAAGGATCCTATGTGTATTTATGGACGGAGGATCGAAACGTCAAAATAAAGAAAATTAAGAAGGAGTATTAGTTTAATGGCCCAAAACCCGAATCATTTAAAACAAAATTATAATATAAAAAAAAGGGTCGATGAATTAATTTCTTGTAATTATATATATATATATATATATATATATATATATATATATATATATATATATATATATATATATATACAATAATGAAACTCAAGAAAGTGTTTACAAAGTCTAGAAATCACTCTGTAGGTATATACACGTCATACATATATCACATTGAGTGGAGAATCTAGACAGAACATACATATTTACAAGAGGTCGAGGGGCCACTGCCGTTTCAACCTTCTAGGTGGGCTGTAAGGCTGTGTGGAGCTGGAAAGGGATTGAGCTAGAGGATTGGGGTGATGGATAAGGTTCTGATGGAATAAAATATAAAATAAATGGAATATTTAGGTCATGGTGTAAGGTATGGTTGGTGACATAATAAGGAGCATTTACTATTGTTCGAAGGCTTGCTAATAATAGTACAGCAAAATTAGGTTTTAACCCGAACATGTAAAAAAAAAAAAAAATCTGTCATTAATTGTTCGGTATTCTTTCCTTATTAAGTGGTAACTACATAACATAAAGAGAATTAAAGATGCTCCGCCGATAGCAATTTTAATGTGTTTTGAAAAGACATTCGCTATGTTTTCCAGCAATTAATATGTATTTAGATATTGAGGCTTGAATGGAAAAAAATGCCGAATGAAAGGTCCGGAGCCTGTGCGATGTCAGGTACTCGTTAAAGATCCCTATCCTGATTAAACCTGGATAGCCAAAATTTAGTACTCCCACAATAGCATCGTCCGATTAGCCTCAGCAGCATATAGGGACGTTAAATATAATAAATAAACAAAGAAACAAAAAATGCGAAAATTGAACTTCCGTGGTTTTTATCCTGAAATGGCATAATATTTACTTTGTCATGACGCTGATTATGCAAGCTGAGAAGATTATTTAAAAATTTAATTGTTTAACACGAACATCTAAAAACAAAGCTAAAACCTGTCATTAATTGTTCAGAATCATTTCCTTATTAAGTGGTAAAAAGTCCCAGAGTTTTCCGCGTCGGATTTTCTAGAGAAAAGGGGGAGAATAAGAATTTTTTTTTTTTTTTTTTGAGAATATCTTAAAAAGTATTATCTTTATCTAAAACATTATTCTATACAAAATTAAATTACTTTAGAATTTCTGTATACTTCCGGAGACATTGAAGGGACAATATACGGCATATATTTGGCAAAATAAAGTTACAAAATATTATTATTTTATATTATTAATACTTTATAAATATAAATATTATTTTATAAATATTCCTGTGTGGGAACATGATAATGTAAACTTATTTCCAAAACCATTTATGAAGTGGAGTGTAACAGGAAGCATACGTGTTTCACTCTAGCAAGTTGGCTCTTTACACTTTTTCCCCTGGACAAAAGAGTCTCCGACCAGACTGGACATACCTTCAACTACAACATTAAAGGTTTCCATTCTTTACAATTTAAAGCCCTCATAGATGCTTGGATATAAATATTCTTGACCTTATTCTAACTCAATTCTCAACTATATTCACGAACAAAATACTTCAGAACAATTCTTATCTTTCTCCGAATGTCCTCGAGACGTTTCGTAAACATCATTTTAATAATATATTTTGTAAAATTAACAGAATAAATAATATTCTGCCACAGCCAGTATTCGAATCCAGGACCCGGAGACCAGTAGACTAGTGCACTATCCACTAGACCACAATCCTAATCGTTAAATAAACAAAAGCAAAAATGAATAGGAAAGGTAGTATATATAAATAATTTGGAAAAAGTAATATTGACTAAAGACCAACTAAAACCAAAGAGTAAATATAATTTTTATTAGACATCATTTTTGGAAGAGAGTAGGGACTAATATTAATGAAAAATAATTTATAGCACATAATTTTAATATAGTTTTAGTCTTTTAATTTTTTTTTAACTTCCAATACCAACTGAGGCGACAAATATCCTCTAAAGGGCACTAAAAACGATTGTTAAATCAATTTTATATATTTATTTTATGATAAGGCAGATGAAATGAAAAAAACCTATGAAAAAATTGGCTGTGTTCGCCTTGTCGCGTTTGAGTCTCAAGTTGTTAAGATACATGAATGAAAAATTATTTTTCGTATAATTTACAATTAAATAAAAGAGCATGGTTCTTTACATTTAGTGATTGGGCCATGATCACGCTCACCCGCCAGGTTATTTTTCTCCAATTTTTTGGATAGCCACTTTTAAGAGGCCGGGTCTGCCCCAGGAGGGTCTCCATACACCTAGGCTCGTCCCCGGCTGAATCAACAGAAAAAATAATATTTCCAGGACCCGGAGAACAGTAGACAAGTGCTTTTTCCACCAGACCTCACCGCTCTCGAGTTATGACTAAACAGAACTAAATATGATAATTTTGGAAAATATAACAGTAAACGATTGGTTAATCCAATAATTGCCAAGTATATTAAATAATAGTCCAATTAAACCAATGTTTGAATAAAATAATTTGAAATGAATTTAGATGTTCCTTCTAAAAGATAAAAACGAGGAAACAATGTATTCGTTTTGTGCCTCGGTTAAGAACTGGCCAAGGGCATTTACGTGATTTGGATAATTACACAACAACGACGTAGAATTATGATCGCATGTCGTCATATTTTCATTATTCGGATGAGCAGCAACAATCCTTAGGTAACTTCTTAAATAGATTATCAAATACATTAAAACGGCAGCCAGCAGTGACCTCGCTGACGAGTTGATTAGTATTTAATTATCACTATTTTAACACTGCATCTTATAGTCTCATCATTTCTTTTTTGTTTCGAGTTCGTGGGATATTCCTTCATTAATTTTTTTTTTATTGTTTAATTTGTATATAAAAACGCTTGCTAATTTTAATTTTTTGACTAATTATTATTTTTTTCTTCTGAGAAGAGTTCTCACGAGTGTTAAATCGTTCCAATCTTTGGGGTCGGCTCTATAATAATTTCGTTTTTAATTATATGCCAGTAAAACATAAAAAGAAAAATTAATTACGTCACAACAGCGTCATCAGAACAAAGAAATCTAAAAATAAAAATGCATTATCATCTTACTTTCACTTACCTATTTATGAAATATATAGTGAGGGGTGGTATGGCGATCGTAAAAATTATCGAATTCCGGTTTTCCACTGAAATACACGTTTTAGGATCCCTTGAGTTCAAATAACTAACTCAATTAAAAAGGCCTGTGGGTGTGGAAAGTCTAGCAAAAAAAAAAAAAAAGTACGGAACTGACATTTCATATTTAAGAAAACTATACGTCCGGGATGTTAAAGCAACTTTTCCATTATAATCGGCTGACCTAACGAACTACTTTACCATGCATTTGCACCTTTTTTACTGTTCTCAAAAACGGCTTCAAAGATTTCGGTAAAACTCATTATATCCATGTAAAATTTAATGGGCTTTAATACGACGTAGGTTTCATTCTGATTGAAATAGTGTAATGGGGCTTAAATTCCGATATTTTAAATTTTATCCTTCTAAGGTACCTTTAGTTTTGTCGATTCTATAATAATAACCATATCATCTTACTGTTGATGCCCAACTATACCTTACACCACGACCTTAATGTTCCATTTATTTCAGACCTGATTCCATCCAAATTTTCCAAATTCCACCAGAACCTCATTCATCATCCTAATCCTCTAGCACAATCCCTATCCAGCTCCACTCATCCATACAGCCCTCCTAGAAGGTTGAAACGGCAGTGGCCCCGAGACATATTGTAAACATCTATTCTGGAGTTCTGACACTGGTCAGATTCTCCTCTCATGTGCGGTGTGATTGTGGCTGTGGCGCCCTCACTTTGCTTCCGCTGGCTCTCACCAGTGATGCGGCTGAGAGGGAGGCGCTGGGATCCTCTGGACTCTGCTTCTCCTTCCACAAGTGGGGGAACAAGCCCCGTCCGGGGTTCCCGAGCTGATTGTAAATATTGCACATAGGTATGAATGTGACATGTTTTGTTTATTTATTTGTTAACTTCATTTATTTGTATTTATTTTGCCCACAATATTTTGTTATTGTATACGTTTATTTTAGTTTATTTTAATTTTGTTATTGAATACGCCTCGCGCGGATCTTATTACCGCGTATGGGGAGCGTCCCACGGGTGGCGGATGTGGGGATGGTCGGTGGAATTTCCTCGGAAGCTCCTCCCGGCTAAGTCCGATGGACTCGCTGACCAACAATGAGAGCGGCCCCCCAGGCTTGCTGGAGGGTGTGACGTAGGTTCGAACGCCCTACTCACATATTTTAGTTCACAAAATATCACCAAAAGTCATGGATTCCTCTGAGGTAAAACGCTCATTATCCGGAGGTAAACTAGTCCCCCGTTCGGGTCTCCGGGTGGGGACTGCTTCAGGGGAATCATGGCGCAAGATGAAAATTAGAGATCTAACAATAGGGACGTGGAACGTTAGAAGTTTAAATACGGCAGGTGGGTTAAAGTCAGTCGCGAATGAAGTTAAGGGGTACCATTTAGATATCGTTGCACTACAAGAGGTTCGCTGGCCAGGGGAGGGTTCGTTAACAGAAGGAAAGTATACTATTTGGTACGGGGGGAGCGTTAATTATTGTCTAGGTACCGGGTTTCTGATTAGGAATAGATTTCTTTCCGCATTACGGGACGTACAGTTCTTTAGTGAAAGAATATCGGTTGCTATATTTCAAGGGCGTTGGTTTAAAATCGCGTTTATAAACATTCATTCTCCCACCGAAGACAGTGATGATGAAGTAAAATGCGAATTTTATGATAAACTAGAGTCGGTTTACGATAAGTTACCGCGAAATTACATTAAGATAATACTAGGCGACGCGAACGCAAAGGTTGGAAGGGAAGAAGTATATCGTCCTACAATCGGTAAAGAAAGTTTGCACGAATATAGTAATGATAATGGGACCCGACTAATAAACTTTGCCATTTCGAAAAACCTAGTAATCAAAAGTACTACATTTAAACGTAAGGATATTCATAAGTATACGTGGACTTCGCCGGATGGACAAACACGGAATCAAATCGATCATGTTTTAATACAAAACAGATGGCAAAGTAGCATAATTAACGTTAGATCGTATCGGGGTGCAGAATGCGGTTCTGATCATGAATTAGTGATCGCGAAACTTCGACAAAAACTAAATACAAAAAAGAGAACACCGAACTATATTCGTCCCGAGAATTTTGATTTAGTTAAATTGAACAACCTCGAAATTAGAAAACAATTCGCGATAGAAGTAAAAAATCGGTTCGAAGCTTTGGAATCTTCAGACGAGGAACACAAAGATGTAAAAAAACTATGGGAAGGGATCAGGGATAATATTAAAGAGGTCGGTAATTTATGTCTTGGAAAAATCGAAAATAAAAAGAACAAACCTTGGTTCGACAGGGATTGTCAAAATATGTGCGAAAAAAGAAAAACCGCTAAACTGGATTCCTTAAATAATCCAAGCGATAATAATGTGGCTTATTTTCGGTTAGTAAAGAATGAAACTTCAAAACTCTTAAAAAATAAGAAAAGAGAGTATCTTAAAGGCAAAATAATAGAAATAGAAAAACACAGAAACGAAAATAACGTAAGAGAGATGTACAAAGGTATAAACAAATCGCGTAAAAGATTTGAACCTCTATTGAATGCGGTTAAAGATGCAAATAACAATATAATTGCGGATCCTTCTGAGATATTAAATAAATTTAAACAACACTCTGACGGCATCTTAAATACGGAAAATAATAATCAATCTTCTCTCTCTGAATATCAGAGCGCTGAACCATGGATAGACGCACCGAGTAAAGAGGAAGTCGAAATGGCGATAGGAAAATTAAAACGTTATAAGGCCGCAGGAAATGATAATATCACGAGTGAATTAATCAAGGCGTGTGGAGAAGCGGGCGTTTCCAAAATACATTTTTTAGTTAAAAAGATCTGGGAAACTGAAAAAATGCCCGAAGACTGGAAAGAATCAATACTTATTCCGATTCACAAAAAAGGACCGAGGTCGGATTGTAACAACTATCGTGGGATCTCTCTTCTCCCAGTATGCTAAAAATATTCTCGTCAATTCTAACTAGTCGAATCACGGAATACGCTGAGGAAATTATCGGAGATTACCAATGTGGTTTTAGGCGGAATCGCTCGACTATTGACCAAATATTTTCCTTACGTCAAATATTAGAGAAAAAATTGGAATACAACGGTGTAGTCCATCAACTTTATATCGATTTTAAAAAGGCTTATGATTCAATAGACCGTCAAAAGCTATATAACATCATGATTGAACAGGGAATACCTAGAAAGTTAGTAAACCTAGTAGAGATGTGTTTGTCGGAAACATTCCATAAAGTTAGAATCGGTCATAATTACTCCGAGAGATTTGAGGTGCGATCGGGTTTAAAACAGGGTGACTCCCTTTCACCTGTGTTATTTAATATAGCTTTAGAATATGTCATAGAAAAGGTGATGTGTACCGAGAAAGGCTTAAATATGGGTGACAAGATTCCGGTTTTGGGGTATGCCGATGATCTGGTACTGTTAGGTGAAGACACGGAAACCATACAACTAAATACAAGTGTGTTGATAAAAACCGGTAAAGAAATAGGACTCGAATTAAATACCGATAAGACGAAGTATATGATCAGTAGCAGAAACGGTGTCGATCTTGGTGATATTGATGTATCAGGTCATTCTTTTGAACACGTAGAGAAATTCAAGTATTTAGGTTCAATTATAACCAGAAAAAATGAAATCCAGGAAGAAATAAAGTCCCGGTTAAAGGTGGGAAATGCCTGTTATTATTCAGTTGCTAAGTTACTTAGTTCGCGGCTTCTATCTAAAAACTTAAAGATTAGAATTTATAAAACTATTATTCTTCCAACGGTTCTTTACGGATGTGAAACGTGGCCGCTTACTTTAAAGGATGAACAGCGGCTTAAGGTTTTCGAAAATAAGGTATTGCGTAAAATATTTGGTCCAAAGAGAGATGAGGCCACTGGGGAGTTTAGAAGGTTGCATAACGCGGAATTGCGGAACTTGTATCCTGTGAATATAATTGAGCTGATTGTATCGCGGAGACTCAAATGGGCGAGTAAAGTTGTTGGGCTCGATGACGAGCGGATTCCGAGAAAGTTGGTATTTGCTGATCCGACTGGTAGGTGTCCGAAAGGTAGGCCGAAGCGGAGATGGGAGGATTGCGTTAAGGCTGATCTCGGGAGCTTGGGCTTGAATGGTGAGCATTGGACGTGTCTGTGTAGGCGGAATTTGGTGGTATCGGCATCGACCCTTCGGGTTCGCTAAGCCTATTATTATTATTATTATTATACGTTTATTTATTTTGATTTTATTTTATGTAATTTGACATTCCTTCTGTTTATATTGTAAATATTGTATGAATGAGATCCTGTAGCACTATTATTATTGTCTATTATGACAAATTGTAATATATGCGAATAAAAAAAAAACTAAATAAAAAAAAAAAAAACTGTTGATGAAAAACAGGTGAATATATAAGTTGAACGAATTCGATAAATAACTAAAGGAGAAAACTGAAAAAAATATTTTTTTAATGCAATTTTTTGTTTTTGAACATAACAATCAGTAATATACATGTATAATATACCGTTGCAAAGCTAAAGATTTGAGAAAAAATATCTCAGATTTTCTCAAAAACGGCTTTAAAGATTATATCGATGTAAAATTTAATGTGATTTAATATCGTGTAGTAGGTTTCATTCTGATTAAAATAGTTTAACGGGGCTTAAATGCCGATATTTTAATTTTTCTGTTTTAAAAATACCATTAATTCTGTAGATTCAAAAATATTAACCATATCAGATTGTTACCATTGATAAAGAACAGCTAAATATGCAAGTTGAAGGAATTTGATATCCAACTAAAGAATAAAAAAGCAAAATTCTTTTTTGTTTGAAATTTTAGCGTTTTTGAACTTAAGAACAGTTACATAGATGTACATGATATACCGCTGGAAAGCTGAAAGTTTAAAAGAAAAAATTATCTCATACACAAAATCGTAAAAGTTCATGCATAATATAATAGATTATTTAATAAAACACACGTTTCTTACCAAATCAAGTTAATTAATTCGTTTACCTTTTTCCATCTCGAAAAGATTTCTTTCATTTCATTCGATTTATTTTAAAAACGGAGGTAACTGAAAGTCGTGCGTTGCCCGTACCAGATTTTTGATTTCCTTTTTCTACTTATTATTAGATATCTGGATAACAGCCAGGGAACATAGAGGATTATATTTACTTAATTTTGTATGTATCAAGATTTAAGTTTAGCTTTAAGAATCAAAATTTAACTTAAGCTTGATTTAAGTTTCTTAGTTCAAGGCCGAGAATTTCTTTTCCCTTTCATATGTTTTCAATTTAAGTCCCATTGAAGAAATGGCTATCGGAATCGCTAGGACTTTTCCATGTGCTAAAGGAATCACCTGCAGCAGGGTGGCTAGCAAAACAGCCTTCTATGCGAAAGGTAACGGGTTCAAACCCCCAAATGGTCCTAGAATATTTTAATGGGAGTCAAAAATCTTAGTTATGCCGTCCTTCGGAGGGGTAGTAAAAAATGTAGTCCCGAGTCTGTGCAATGTCAGGTACTCGTCACAGATCTCTATCCTAATTAAACCTGGATAGGCAAAATTTAGGACTCCCACTGTATTATCGTCCGATTAGCCACAGTAGCAAAAAGTGAAGTTATATAAATAAAACAAAATCCATATGGTAAAGAGATTTTAATGCCATGGAATGCTTTTGGCACTTGATATTTATTGAGCCTATATAGCTATAGCGAACCCTCCAACCTCATTCAATAGTTCTGCCATTCCTAACTACTCAACTTAGAGCTCACTATCAATCTCAGTCTTATGCAGTTGATGGTAAAACCTCTCATGCAATTCTTTCTCCTTCCAAACAGTCTTTTAGTAGTCAATTTTTATTTCATGGACAGCTGGTTATCTAAGATTAAGGTCAATGTAATCTTTTCATAATACCGATTGTATCACCAGGAGAAACATCTTATAAAAGAAAAACGAGAAAAGTTACTTTTCTCATTAGGTTCTTTGAAGTGAAAACTTCATTACGCTCCTTATGTGATTTTTGGCAAGGGTAAAAGCTTTGATTATGTTACCATGGTGACGGTTTGCGTTACCAACATGTTCTAAACTGGCACATGCGCAGCGGTTTGTGGATACCTGTCCACTAGAGATAGGATATCGATATCAATATCCGTGAACGTTATCGATACCGGTGTAATATCGATATATATTAATTGAATTAAAATCAGTTACAAATGAAATGAGTAAAAACATGGTAGATAAGCCATGTCTCAGAACTTACCTCTTACTGTAAAGTTAATATCATGAATATTTATGAATTCTCTTAACACTAAAATATAGATATTTGTAAATATTATTAAAATATTACTTTGCATGGAAATGTTTAAACATACAAAGACAAATCGTGTTGATCTTATTGTCAATATTTAAATCGTAGTAAAACGAAATTGAAAAGATCAAGATATGATCATATTAGCATAGAAATATGAAATTGAAATTCATTTTAATAATATAGATTTCAATTAAGCACAGTGTATATTTCATTACTAATTAAAATATATGTTTTTTAGTTTACTTGGGAGAAACTGAGATTATTTCTGAATTGCACATTGTTACACACCTACATACATTCCAAAATATGTTTCAAATAATGATTACTTTTGAGTTAATAGAACTCAGTCTAGGAAGGTTATATATTTGGATGTTAACCTTTGATAATTGAACTTAAGAAAATAGATAAATCCGTGCGGAAATAGATAAATTTCTCATATACGTAATTGACAGTTAATAAAAAATTAGTTTTATTTAAAAATATTATTTGAAATAAATTTATGACAAAAAATTGAAAAGTTTAAAAGCTATGTATCTAATATAATTCCTTTAATGCCAAAAACATGAATTATACTTCTAATATTCATTGTTTTTATATCATTTTAAATCTGTCTACTGATGGTAACAAATTTGGCACGGAGAAATTATGTTTGTGGGCACAGCTTAAAATTCCTGTTTGTCATTATTGGAGTGATAAAGGACTTTTAAATCTGGCCCTTTGTTATTTAAAAGTGTCCTGGCGATGAGTCTTTAAAAAACTATGTCGCTCAACTAGATAATTTATTTCTACTTCAATTCATCCTTTTTTCTGTTAGTTAATGTTTACTTATGGAGTAACCAATCAAATAATCAAAGCAAACTAGAATAATGATAGACCAGGGCGGCCAAACATAACAAAATTGAATCTTGAATAAACACACAAAAAAAAAAAAAAAAAAAAAAATTGAAAACCAGCCCCATTTCACTTTATGCGATCTATCCCATACCGTTCAACCGTAGGACTAAACAATACATAAAAAATGTTAATTTGTTTACTTAAGACAAGTGTACAGTCAAAGCTGAGTTGAGTATAGTATTATACAAAAGATACCTATTAAATGATCATAATCAGCCTCCTATACCAAAGGACCCGAGTTCAAACCCGCAGATGGCCCTAGGAGTTTTTAATAATAATAATAATAATAATAATATAGTTTTTAATGGGAGTAAAAAATCCTTAGTTATGCCGACCTTCGGAGGGGACGTTAAAAGGTAGTCCCGAGCCTGTACAATGTCAGGTACTCGTTAAAGATCCCTATCCTAATTAAACCTGGATAGGCAAAATTTAGGACTCCCTCTGTAGCATCGTCCGATTTGCCATAGCAGCATAAAGGGACGTTAAATAAATAA
The DNA here is from genome assembly GCA_023052935.1 of Piezodorus guildinii. Lineage (NCBI taxonomy): Eukaryota > Metazoa > Arthropoda > Insecta > Hemiptera > Pentatomidae > Piezodorus > Piezodorus guildinii. Next base: position 91,850,231 of record CM041296.1, read on the forward strand.
ACAAACAAATGATTATAATTATTTAATAGTTAGTTCTTAAGAAATAAAATGGGATACAGTAAATAAGTAAAAAGAAAATAACTAAATAGTCAATGGAAATTGAAATAAATAAACGAAGCAACTAATATTTAATATTAATTCTATATAATAATTTTAAAAATTGTTCTTTAATTAAATTAAATACTGGTGATGTGACTATTAATTATTAATGTTTTAAGACTATTAACCAACTAATAATTTAAAAGTTAGCCTTAGTTGCAATTTAACAGTTCATATTTTATACCTTATTTTAGATAATTTAAGATTTATTATTTTGAAATAAATCTCTTTTTTATATAGAGACCCACCTGGAGTACACCCAGCTCCTATAAAGTGGCTACCAATAAATAAGGAGATCTTGGCATTATCAGCTCATTGAATGACCATTTGTTAGAAACAGTACGAATCTCTATAACCTTTCAGGGATTGTTGAGGTCCTAGTTTTTATAAGAGTGTATATATATATTGCTACATCCTTCCCGCCTGCCTGATAGTTAGTAATAACAAATTAGTCCTGCTTGTCCAGGAGTATGTTCTCTGAAGGGGGACTTATCAAGAATCAATGATATTCAACTGTAGCAGGCGAAGAAAAATAGCAAAAATATAATTTTATAAATTATTTAACATTAATTAAATACGTTTCTAATTAACATTTAGTAGACAATATTATAATGTTATAAAACTTCACTTTCTGTAAAATTACAAATTTACCTATAACTAATAAATAATACAATCCAGAATTAGTAACTTATGTCCACAGAATAGATGAATGATGAGAAGCACAGCAGCTGGAGTGGAGATCAGCAAGGCGCAGCAATAATGATGTGAAGTAACTGTGAAATCGTAGACCAATGAGAGAAAAATGCGGGAAAAGAGCGCTGGGACTTCTTCTCTCCAAGCCAAGCCTCCTTGATGGTTTTCATTGGCTGAAGGGAAGAGCGACATCTAAAGGAAGAATTGTGCATTGTTTAATTTCGGCGAAATAAGTTTGCCGGCTTCTGAAACAGAGGCGGTTTCTCTTAATTCCTCTGATCTATGAACTGCTTTCACCGCGTCATTTCTTTATTCCCTAAACAATTTTCTTATGAAATCCGAATATTTAATAAAATATTAATAAAGTCTTATTGTGGTATGGTCAAGATACCATAACGTAATTATATATATATATATATATATATATATATATATATATATATATATATATATATATATATTATATAAAAAATATATCCAGATACAAGAAATCTCTTAAAAGTGACAACAATTACCAGAAGAGGGTGCAGCAAGGAAACGCTTATTTAATTGACCTTATAACTCACCAAGAATTCCATAATAACCGAACTAGCTATCTTTAAATAACTAATTAATGTATTATATAGAATAACTAATAACCAACATTAAAATATAACTTTAAAAAGTACCACATATAAGACACAAGAAACGCCGTAAAGCATTTTTATTAATTGATCAAATAAAAAAATGACGACATTAGCACATTATCTGAATGAAACTCGATCAATCTTTTGGATTAATGAATTATTTTATTAGTACGGCACACTCACGAGAATAATTAATGGATTATTTAAAGAGGTCTAAAGATAAACTAATGCATATTTCGAGTACTGTCTAATTAGTTTTCCATCAATAAAACGTTGTGACTTCAGAGGCGAGCGAAATATTTGGTCTAAGAGAACAAACATAATTTACAGGCTATCGGACCGATTTTCAAAAATGTCTAATTGGATGAGCAAATAAAATAAAGTGCAGATAAAAGATCTAAAAGCGTAATTGTTTTTATCGCTGAGCTTTTCACATGTACTTTAGTAAATCGTAAATTAAATATGCGATAATGAAAAAAAAAAATTATCTATACCAGATATCGAATACGCAGGAAAAGGTCGGGACACTTGTGTTATGGTAAGAGTCGGTTTTAGTTTCCAATATTAAAGTGTTCGAGGAAAATGCCACAGAGAAACGACAGGAAATGAGTTATTTTTCTGAGCTTTTAACACTTTATCCACTTGTGGGAAAAAATATCTCAAGATAAAAAATATATCACTATTAAATATAAATATGATTTTTTTTTCATAGCCCATTATCTAATTTTTCTTCCTTTATATTTATTTTCTCATTGAGGATCTTCCTTTTTCTACTTATAGACATTTTAAGGAACTTAGTCATTATAATTTCTAACGATTATAAAATGGACGAGGCTCACCTTTTGGTTTGTGTTGGACTTAAAAAACTAAAACTCAACATAGAATTTAACTTTCAAAAAGTTTCTGCCACCGTTGAAGGATTTCAGAAGGAATGAGCTTATTATATATGACATTGTTAATGAGTTTCAAATTTTTAAAAATTTGTTACTTCTCTCATTCAAGTAAACCTCAATTTTCCCGTTTTCAATTCTTCATTGCAGTTCTGGCTCATTGTAATGACGCGCCTTTTACTATGCTTTTTAAAATGCCATTTTGAAAATATTTTAATCGTTTTATGGTTTACTTGGTTATATGGCCCCCCACTAGCCATATAATAAACTTGGGCATACTATATATATATATGTATATTAATGACTTTAATCGAAGGTTTGAAGAATAGAATAAATGGTTAATTTTTCGTAATTATTGTCTAACTGTTTTAATTTTCTTTCAGAAGTGGACGAACAATTTTAAATACCTGTCAAAATTAATTCCACGATAGACAACGTTTTTTGATAATTTGACTTGAGAGTTTTACATACCTTACGAATTTTATAAATTTTCTTACGTACGCGATCGTGCAAAAATAAATTATTTACTACCACAGTTGGATTTCACTGATCTTAAGTTCTCTTTTTCATCGATTTCGTTAGGTTCATTGCCCCACAATGCCACTTATTCCCTTATGTAATTTGTCCTGCATGAAAAAATTAGCTAATTTCTTTCAATAATAAAATTATTATTTAAATAGAAATCGTGATTAATATGTCCTGGCTTAGAGACGTTTCATATGTCTTATTTGTGGTATTTTTTAATGTTCTGTATTTAAATATTTTACTATAGTTCTATACAATACATTAACTAGTTATTTAAAGATAGCAAGTACGTTTATTATGGATTTCTTGGTGGGTTATAAGATCAATAAAATAAGCATTTCCATATCTATATATATATATATATATATATCTCTATATATATATATATATATATATATATATATATATATATATATATATATATATATAATAATAATAATAATAATAATATAATAAGGCTATGTTATTGATATTGCTGTCCCGAATGATGACAATATCGGCAAAACTATTGCTGAGAAAATACGGAAATATCAAGATTTGTGCCAGGAACTACGTCAAGTCTATAAGCTGGAACAAATCAAGGTATATCCGATAATTATCTCATGCAACGGTCTCATTCCAGATGACACCATTTTAGCAACTAAAAACTTAAAACTGCCCGAAAAGGTTCTGGAAGAAGGACAGAAAGCAGTTCTCCTCGGTACAGCCAGTATCATCAGAAAATTTTTAAATATAGTATAGTATTTTTTGCCTAGCCCTTGACTCTGGTCCGGGTAGGTAAATATTCTGGTAAAACCAAGAAAATGTGCAATAAAAATAATAATAATAATAATAGGCTTAGCGAACCCGAAGGTTCGATGCCGATACCACCAAATTCCGCCTACACAGACTCGTCCAATGCTCACCATTCAAGCCCAAGCTCCCGAGATCAGCCTTAAAGCAATCCTCCCATCTCCGCTTCGGCCGCCTACCAGTCGGATCAGCAAATACCAACTTTCTCGGAATCCGCTCGTAATCGAGCCCAACAACTTTACTCGCCCATTTGTGTCTCCGCGATGCAATCAGCTCAATTATATTCACAGGATGCAAGTTCCGCAATTCCGCGTTATGCAACCTTCTAAACTCCCCAGTGGCCTCATCTCTCTTTGGACCAAATATTTTACGCAATACCTTATTTTCGAAAACCTTAAGCCGTTGTTCATCCTTCAAAGTAAGCGGCCACGTTTCACATCCGTAAAGAACCGTTGGAAGAATAATATTTTTATAAATTCTAATCTTTAAGTTTTTAGATAGAACCCGCGAACTAAGTAACTTAGCAACTGAATAATATATATATATATATATATATATATATATATATATATATATATATATATATATATATATATTTCTATAGGTATTATATAAAAAATATATCCAGATATAAAAAATTTATTAAAAATGACAATTACCAGAAGAGAGTGAGGTTTATATGAATGTTTATCTTTTACCTTTTCCTTTGCTTATTTTATGGATAAGAATTTCGTCTCTAAAGAACATTAGTGATTTATTATCCCGCCAGTTTTCCCCCCTTTTTTTTGGGTCCCACTTTATAGAGGCTGGGTGTACTCTAGCTGGGTATCAATATAAAAAAAATATTTAAAAATAATAAAAAAACACTGTCGTTTATTAAATTTCTAGAATAAGGCATAAAATATAAATTGTTGAATTGGAACTAAGGCTAACTTTCAAAATATTAGCTAGTTAATATTCTTATAACATTCGGAGCTTCAGATAAAAAAATATTAGCAAAATTGAGTTCGTTTAATATAAATTAATATATTTTACGATGAAAAGATCAAATAATTAATTTAATATAAAATAAAAGCGTTGCCTGTATGTATCTGTTTAGTCTGATCCAAATTTTAGTAAATTACTATGCAATAATTACAATATACCCTGATCTTAATATATTCTATAATAGCTTTAAAAATTCATATTAAAAACCCCATCAAATTAATAAAAAATATTTCCTAATAATATATGATAAGAAGCTTTTGACATTTATAGAGATGCTTAGGTAATAAACTAATATTTATAATATTAAATTAATCATGAAAGACTAATAAGCTGCACTGTAAATAATGATCAAGAAAAATTGGCTTCACGATTGCTAAGTTCAAAAAGCAGCACTATCAGCTATATATTGAATTTTTTTGACAAATTTACAAAAAAAAAACCTAAGACCTCACATATTTTTTTGCGGGGAAAGGGTCATTTCTATTTTTTCTGGATTGATTACAAAGGTTCATCATTGAAAATAATAAACCAAAATAGTGCTTTACTTGTCATGGTCAGGTTTCTCAGTTGCTCTCCAATTTTTATTTTTTTCGGTAGTAGGATGAATTATCTATTAAGTACTTAGCTTCAAATAAAAATATATTAAGCACCTAGTGAGACAGTATTTAACCGTAACATTATTTAAATCGCGTTTTACTGCTCGATACTGATCAAAACAGAAGTCTGATAAACATAAATTTATATCAGGTTTGCTTACATATTCATAAATATAATCCTTCATTGCTTTTCAAAGTCGAGAAGGTCATAACACATAACCAGTAATTTAAAAAGGACTATTGCCATCTTATCTTTATTCAATTATTTTAACTCTATTTTCTTTTCATTATTCATACGTATAAATACTAATAAATTAATGTTTGTATTATCTCCTGTAAATACGTGTATGAATAAATACGTATTTAAATGTTAGAATATGAATATGTTCACTCGTCCATAAATGAATAAGTATGTGTTTACGTATGAATAATATTTTTATTATTTTATGTTTGAAATATAGCATAGTTCTGATTTATTAATCTGAATTGAGTAACATTAAAAATGCTTGCATAATTAAAATAGTATTCACGCTATCCGATGAATGAATCTTATCATTTATTTATTCATATTTGTTTATTCTCAACCTCACAAATATTTGTATTCGCATTTTTTTCCGAAGAGTTTTTCTCCTTCGTAAATACGTAAATTTTTCTTTGGGTTTTTGAAAATATACATAAATTGTAAATCAAAAAGGACTATTATCATCTTCGAACAAGTGATTTGACAGCTAATTAAATATTATTTTTTAATTCTTATTCCATTTTAGTCATCCGTATTTACATTTATGAATACTAAGAAATATCTGTGTCCGTATTAACTTCTGTAAATATGAATACATAAGCATCAATAGGTTAGAATATGAATATTTTTACTCGTCTGCAAATGAAAAGCTGTGTATATAATACATTTTTTCAATTGAGACTTTGATTTCCAAAAGGTACTATATCCACATTAGGCAATTTCACAGGAAACGCAAAAATCTGTCATTTATTTATTAATGGACCAATTTACTTCAATATTTTTTTATTAAAATTTAAAGTTGATTTTTCAGAGTGTTGCCAACTTATTTTTCCAAATTATTGCACTTTTCCCATGAATTTTAAACAATATAATATGGATTATAGTACTTTTTGGAACGAAACGTGGATATAGTACTTTTTGGAAAGAATGAAAAGGGATATAGTACTTTTTGGAAGAATATAACGCGAGATAAGTGGGTAACAGTCACTATAACCTTCATGATACCGATAACTAATTACTTTATTATTTAATTACTAACTTAATTAAGTTAATTACTAAGTTATGTATATTTCTTTATTATCCTTCTGAGAAATATCTTTCTTTGTAAATTAATTACATTGATTATCTATTATTCATAAAGAAAGTGAATATTCAAAGAACAATTTATCTATTTATGGAACTATAATAAGGAAGTATGTAATTATGAAGTTTGTTTTGAACTATTATTTACTATTTGTGTGAATTTAGCAAATTTATCTATATTATTAACTACGTTTAAACAATATTTAACCATAGATACTGATGCTGAATATATAATATTTTTTATCAATTTATGACTGAAATACAGTATAGTTCTGATTTATTAATCTGTATTGAGTAACAATAAAAATATCCAGATAATTAAAATAGTATTAATTAGTAGTATTCTCCAATGAATGAATCTTATCATTTATTTTCTCAAATATTCATATTTGTTTATTCTTAATCTCACAAATATTTTTATTAAATTTTTTCCCGCTTTGATAGAAGAGTTTTCCTCCAGAAATTGAACTAATAAAACTATTCAAAATAATAAACCAATATAGCGTTTTAAAATTTATAAATAGAATAATTACATTAGGGGTACTCACTACGTTTCCTATAGCATGCTATTTGTGTTATTTTGCTAAACCCGTCGAGTTTCAACAGTTATTTCCTGTATAAAATTGATGGGTTTAGCACAATAGCACAAATAGCATGCTATAGCAAACGTAGTGAGTACCCCTATTATTGGTATACTATTTATTAAATTAGGTTTTAAGGATAAATACAATGTGAATCATATAAAAAATTTGATTCTACATTTCAAGTTTAGCAAATGAAATGAAAGCAAATTAGCTGAAAACTAATCCCCGCTTTGATGGAAGAGTTTTCCTCCAGAAATTGAACTAATGAAACTATTCAAAATAATAAACCAATATAGCGTTTTAAAATTTATAAAAGAATAATTCCTTTGTTAAATTTATGGCTGAAATGTAGCATAGTTCTGATTTATTAATGTGTATTGAGTAAAATTAAAAATATTCAGATAATTAAAATAGTATTTAAATTATCCAATAAATGAATCTTATCATTTATTTGCACAAATATTCATATTTGTTCATTCTTAACCTCACAAATATTTGTATTAACATTTTTTTTCAAGAAGAGTTTTCCTCCTTCGTGAATACGAAAAAATTTTCTTTCAGTTTTTGAAAATATACATGACTTACCAAATCAAGTCACCAATTTTGATCATCAGTGTCAATTTTTAGAGCCTGTAAAGGTTGTGCAAAACCTTACATTTATCTACATAATATGTATAAAAAGTTAAGATCCTCAAAAGTACCAACTTAATCTTCGTCCAAAATTTTCATCCATGAATTGTAAGAGGAGCTATGGAAACACGAAAAACGAACAATCGCGAGCAGGGCTGTTCTAGGTATTATAACAGCTCTGTCATATTTTTAATAAATTAAAAACCGAGGAAGAGAGAAAATAGTAAAGAGTATGAATCTAGAAGTAAAAAAAAAAAAAAAAAAAAAAAAAAAAAAATCCTCATCATTAGTTCTTAGGAGTTATGAAACGGGTAGAGAATCCATTCTTGCCACTTCCTGCTGACCTTCTAACCTAGTCTATTATTTTCGGTAAAATTACTACGACAAATTATATAGCTCTAGGAGAAATACTTCAATTATGAAATCGAAGAATGGGTACCTAAGGTATTTTAGAAATTGTTATCTTTTCTACATGTATAAAATGAAGTCGCGGTTCTGGGTTTTCGCGAAGTCCTTCTAAACCGCGCAACGGATTTTGATACGGTTTTATTTTTTAGGACAATTATCCAAAAAGTTTACAAGTAATATAAATTGCAATACGTTTTTCTTTAGAAGGGAAAATTAATTTTTCTATAATCAAGTCATCAAAAAATTATTCCTGAAATATGAGTAGTAATATAGACGTATAATATCCTGTTGGAAAGCGCAAGATTTTGGAATAGTTGGTATGAAATCAAAGAAATCGAATAGAATACTCATATAATACCATGAACGAATGCACAGATGTTAATTGTAATGTGGGAGGTTATGGTGATTCAGTGTTGCGACCGTAAAACATCGTACAAGTTATATTCTTTCATACAGAACGCGAGTTTTTAGAAACAATATTAAATACCAATCGTATGAAAGTTGTTAAAATAAATGGAAAGTTGTTATAAATTCATAAACTGACATTGTTATTAATTACGAGTATTTCTACTTTAAAGATTATTTCATGAAAACAGATGTTTCACTTTAAACTAAATGGGATTTTCATCGAGACTGAAGACCGTGCTACACGGTGAGAAAACAGGTACATTTAGGTGAGTTTCGGTGAGAGTGAATTATACACTCTCACCTACTATCAAGGTATTATAATAAATATTCAATTACCGATTTTTCTATATTACTTCATCATTTATTTTTTTAACCCAATTTTAATCATCCAATTTTCATTAATTTTGACGCTCGACATTTTAGATTTTTGTAATTTTCCCCCAGTTATTCTCTATCATTTCGTGAATAAAAAACAATAAATACATTTTTTTTCGGGTCAATGCTTTTAGTATTGTAACCGTTTTATCAGCTCCGCGGGCAAAAACATATAAAAACCTTTTTAACTCCAGTAATGTTTTAGATATAAAATCAAAACAAAAGATAACAATAAGATAAGGACATGCTTTGTATTTTTTGTTCTAACGACTCATTACCTAAATAGTAAAGAAAGTTTTTAAAAAAAATGTTTACACGCCAATATCTCAAAAGGGACTGAGTGAAAAATTATGAAACTAATACAAATCACCTTTCTGTATGATGTGTTAAGTGATATAAATTTGGTCTTTGAGACTAAGCTGGTTCCGGAGTTATAAAACTATCTTTAGTGTTAAAATAACGTTTTCTTAAAAAAACATTAACTTCGGTAATTTTCCATATTTATATCACTTAAATACATCGTATAGATAGGTAATCTGTATTAGTTTTATTATTTTTCACTGAGTCCCCTTTTGAGATATTTCCGTGTAAACACCCCGGAAAATGGATTTTTGCCAATTTTGAAAATTCGTCTACAAAAAAGGACTATGTTCTCAAGATCGAAATTTTTACAGAAAGTAGGAATATGACTAAGTTATAAAAGAAAAAATAATCAAAGATGAGTCACTTTTCCTTTACATAATTTTATCTCGATAAAAGTCTCGGTTTTTATTCATTTTCGAGAATTTTATATTATATATTATATTTTTGTATTTATATAGCCTATAAACATATTTCCCGGTTGAAGCTTCACCCTTGGTTAGTAAAGATTTGGGAAATTCATTTCGTTTTGTGACTATCTAAAATAACGTATAGATTAATTATGGGTATTCCTGGTTCACCAGTTCTTCTGGTGTGCTGCTATAGATTTTAGTTATTATTTTATTGTATGAACGTAATCTTATAGCAATATTATTATTGTCCATTGTGACAGATTGTAATATATCTGAATAAATAAATATTTTCTATTTATTACTAATAGTTATTATTTAGTTACTTTATTCACCTACTCATACCAAAAACACAGATATTTAAACCAACACGAAATGAAATATTCGTGAGCAAAGCTACGAGATTCAGATAATTGTAATATGAATTACCACTGGAAAGCAAAGATTTATTAGAAAAAAAAAAAAGGTAATGGAGAATGACAAAACAAGTATAAATGCTTAATGTTTAATTCATTATCTTAGATAATACTCGTAATATCCATTGTTATATGATTTAATCTAAAATAATTGTTACTATTGAAATTTGCTGTAATTGTTTTCCAACTTTAACTTTACTTAAAAATTTTAAAATTTATTTTAACCACGAAGGTCACATGTGGAATTCCCAGACGCTCCCATATTTCTAGTAGGTGTACCGAGTTGAATTGGCTCTATCCCTCTTTCCTTCGGTGGTACCTCCTTGATGTCTGTCTTTTTCCATCTTTCAAAGCAAAAAAACCTTATGTTCTCGCTTTGCATAACACATGTTCCTCTGTCCATTCAGTAAACACAAGATCCCAACCCATAAACTTATATCTATCTTCCCACAGATCCGCCTCCTTCAAAAAATCGTTTGTTATTCGTGCAACCCTATTATGGAATTCATTGCCTATATTCATCCGTAAAGCCTTTTCATTAACCACCTTTAAACAAAATCCTTACTTACTATAAAATATATTAATATGAATATGTTAAACACTCATTTAATACAAAATCCCAGTCCACTAACCTTTATTTTCCTTTTCATTGAACATCATCCTTTAAAAAATCATTTACTTTGTGTGCCGCATCGTTGTGGAATTCCATACCTACCTCTATACGCAAAGCATTTTTTTTTAACCTCATTTAAAAGCAAACTGTTCCTTCATCTTCTCAGCAATCCATCTTCCGACTGATTGTAAACAAAATGTTAGAATAATGATCATATTCCATTCTAAAATGAGGAGGACTACAAATTTGTAAACAGCAATTTTTTTTTTCTTTTCTTACTATTGGTTTTTCTCTATTATCTTATTATATCATAAGAAGTACAATTATAATATCTCTTTCACTCACACATATGATTATATAATTATAAACATATATATACTAAGTAGTCGTATTTACTTCTTTTATAAATAATATAAGTATATCTTAAGTTTGTATTTTTTTTAATGTCTTTGTTCTGGGCAAGACACAAGTATCACTTTCTGTAATTGTCTGAGACTGAAGGTCTCTGTATAAAATTTACTTTTCTTTCTTTCTATTCTTAAAAAACTTATCTATCTATCTCCTGAACTACCAATCTTCCCAACATATGTAATATTTTAATTTATAGATTGTAACTATTCGTTGTATCAATACCCAGAATAGGGGAGAGTTTACCTGTAGCATGGTATTTAGCATAACAGCCTCCTATGCCCAAGGTCCCGGGTTCAGACCCGCAGGTGCCCTAGGATTTCTTAATGGGAGTAAAAAATCCTTAGTTCTGCTGTCGTTCGGAGGGGACGTTAAAAGGTCGTCCCGAGCCTGTGCGATGTCTGGTACTCGTTAAAGATCCCTATCCTAATTAAACCTGGATAGCCATAATTTAGGACTCCCACTGTAGCATCGTCTCATTAGCCACAACAGCATAAAAGGATGTTAAATAAATAAACAACAAAAACAAAACAAATCTTCTCAGAATACAATCTACGATATTTTCAATAACTACTTTATTGCAATAAAAATGTGCATATTACCTTCTAAAATTTATATTCATTCATTCGTTCGAGGTAAGTGAAAGACGTTGGTTGTGCGTGTCAAATTTTACAAACTTAACATTGAATGGCTTGAGGAATATTTCTAAAAATGATAAGCCTCCGAGAATTTAGTAAGAATAAATAAAAAATACATGATAAAAAAAAAAAACCTTATCACGTTTCCTTCCATTTCACTTAGCAAGTAACTGTACTCAAGCGTAAAGAGGCCTGACTCTTCTTCGGAGTGACCATTTACGTATATTTTACAATTTATAAATAACCTCTCTACCATCCCAACCTATTCTAGGAATCAGTAACTAAAAACGAGGCATCAGACTGGAATGGAAAAGTTTAGATCATTGAAAGAAGTTGATAACCTTGTAGTTGTTAAAGGTATCGCTGGAATCGAAACGGAAATAGAAAAGGTCAGCGCTCATTCTTAAATTTACCTAATGTTATGTTAAAATTAATATCAACAATACTGAAGACGATTGATTGAACATAAAATGTATTTTGTGGTCAAGTGACAATGAGAAATATTGAAACCTCATTAAATTATCATTTGAAGGAAGAATGACGTAACAAGAAAATGTTTGTTATTATGTCAGGATAATGCTTCTTGGAAAGTTACCAGTGAGGAGAATCCTTTGAGAATATATATATAGTCTGAAATATTATATAGACATATATACTCTTTCGCAGCCTTTAGACCTGTTATGGTGTCCCATCGAACCGCAGCTTTCGATAGATCGTTCCTTATCCGATCCTCGCCCGTATGGAATTATATTACTTCATATATTCGTCTCGCTGATACACCTCCTACCTTTAAATCCTGTCTATTCAAACACTTCCTTTCTATCCAATTCTCAAAGATCCCTAAATAGAATGGAAAATTTCAATAATATGCAGTAAAAACACATAGAAACGATAATTAAAATATTTTTTATTTTGTATCGCATTTGCATATTTACTATATTATTTCATCAACCAATAATATAATGTTCTTTTAATTCAAATCTGTATATATGGACATATTTTTTTTTCTTCTTTAGTATTTTGCCTAGTTTTGTTAATAAATATTAGAATTAAAATCATTAGAAGCTGCCTTTTAATTTATTACTATAGTTCATTTTTGTTTTTTATTTATATTATTATTTTGTGTTTGTTTTATTGTTAAAATCTAAGACACTAAAGTTCTTTTTGTAATATTATTCTAAAGGACTTGTCCCAGAAAAAATAAAGGGTTTATTATTTTTATTAGGGTTTATTATATATATATATACATACATTTTTTTACTAAAATTTAACGGGTGTTGGGTCATTAAAAATGTTTAACACTAACACCACGTTAATTTTAGAAAAATATAATAATATGAAAAGTTAGATGAATTTTATTGTTGTGTATATATACTCTATTTCGACTTTTACATTCCTACCCATAGAATAAAAACTTTTGATCACTCCTTTCTTGTCCGCTATACTACTTTCTGGAATTCCCTACCTACTCATATACCTAATGCTTCTTCTCTGTCATCATTTAAGTCTCAACTGTTGCAGTACCTGATGTCATCCCAAACAGACGCTCAACAAGGCTTGCTGATATTTCAAATCAAATATCACACTTCGAATGAAAGAAAATTTATCATTTTTTGTTCGCATTTACCTTGTTAATAAATAAATTTTTAGTTTCAGTTTTGTACGACAGATTTATCAATCAGAAGTTATTTATTTATTTTATTGTATATTTTAATCATTGTTTTCTTTTCTTTTTATATAGTTGTAAATAAGAATTAATTATATTCATGTGGAGTTTTAGCCAGACACTTTGTGTATCTTAATTGTACATATCAGATGTTTTTAAGGGTCTCTGTCCCAGAATAAAAATCTTTTTCTATTCTAAATATATAATCTCGGAAGATACTACAATGAGATTCCTAAATTTTTCATGTTCATAAACTTAAAAAGGCAAGATATCTTAAACGAGGACCTGGAATCGCTGGATACCTAAATTTAACGTCACATCTGAAGGACGGCATATTCTCCCTTTTAAAAGTACTGAGACCCTCTGCCGAGTTTGAAGCCGTTACTTTTATCGTAGAAGTCTGAAAAAAAATCGAAAATATTTTCGAAAACAAGACACCGCGATGAAGAAATAGAAAATAAAATCGTATATGGTCAAGCCATAACTTATAAGAGACGTGATTCCCTGATATCTCGGTTATTATAGATGGTAGAGAAACAATGCAATAATGTTCTTGAATCAAGAAATTTTATTTTAATTATTTAAATGAAAATACAAAGGAAAGAAAAATAAATCGTAAAAAAGTCTAACATAATTGCTTTTGGTTTATTATTTTCAATAGTAAACCTTCGTAATCGACCAAAAAAAAAAAAAAAAAAAAAAAAAATTACTCTCTCTCAAAATTTGAGATCTTACGTTTCAAGATACTTAGAAAACGAATAACGAATAAAAACAAAATCCGTTTGTCAGCCTTCCAACAAATTGGTTTAGAACTAGCTGAGATATAGCGTTTTGAAATCAGCAGTGATGATATGCCGTTTTACTTTGAATTATTTATTGCTTTTATAACCTAATATAGTCGTATGGAAATAATAAACCATTGTGTAATAATTTGCAACTTTTTTTTCTTGTATAGTCTTATCACTGCACTAACAGATATTTCGATCGTGTGAGCATTGTCCATTTTTTAAAACAAATATTCAAGAATGGATTATTGCAAAGATAGCAATATTTGCAGCGAAATATCTTAAGAGGGACTGAGTAAAAGATGACGAAACTTTTATAAATTATACCTCTATATGATAAGTACTGCAGGATATAATGTAGTGGCTGAGACTCAGTTGTTTTTAGAATTATATTACATTAAACATTCCTGACTTACATGAGTTGTCTTATCAACATACTTAAAGACCAATTACTTGAGTGCCACCCAATGAATTTTATCCTACTTACTGAACAGTGACAGTAATAAGTAAATTTAATACAAAATTAATGAAAATTGGAAGATTTCAAATGCTTTCCTTGAGACGAACCCTAGAACTGTTCTAATTCATATAATGATGGCAACGTGTTTTCTAGCATTACTATTTTTTTTAATGTTATTATTATATATATATAATGCATATAAAGCCATATTTAAGAATGAACTAAAAGAGCCTTGTGGTAAAGCGCAGCAGCCCATGAACTTCGCAGCTGGTGAATGAATGACCTAGTGCAATGGTTTAATCGATTTTAACACTCCTAAAATAACCTTGAAATGTTAGTTCATAAATCTGGATCCTCTTTTATTATCGTTGTTATCCGCATTAAAAATTTTAAACACCAACATTAATGATACCTATTAAATTTTACGATTCGTGTTCAAGTGTTCTTTTTTTTTATTTTATTTTATTTTTTTTTAAGCTTTTATGTGTTTCATCTGTTAGTATGAACCCATTTATTCTCAGTATTTTAGCAATTATTAATTTTCACGTTTGCAATAAAAGTCTTTGTAATAGTTTTTAGGAGGAAATAAAATGAGGAAGTTATTGTAGAATCGGTTCTGTGAATAGTTTTTAGAAGTTCATTTGCTCAACGTGAAATGTAGAATCAAATTTTTTATATAATTCACATTTTGTTTATTCCTAAAACCAAATTTAATAGATTTCATACCATTAATAAAATGTACAAAGCTATGAAATTATAGAAATTGGATATATCACTGGTCAGAAATTTATTTTTCTGTAACAAGGCTCACTAATGAATAGAACATAATGATATAATGTAATTATTCTAGTTTCTTTTCTTTTTTAATTTTTTTGGAAGTTTTTCTTAATATAAACACTTAAAAGAAGCACACATTGACTTCCATTTGTCACCTAATCACTTTAAGTAAGTAAAAGTAACTTATCAGTGAGCCAATGAACACCCATGAGGACAAATAGCAGTGTGCTATGAAATAAAATGATGTGTGATATATGAAAAAGCATTTATATAATGAAAAATCTGGTGCGGGCAACACACGACTTTCACTTACCTAAATTTTTAAAATCAATGAAAGAATTTTCAAATACAGTTAAAAAATACGCGAAATTATTAAGGAATTAATCAAATTAAATTTCTATAGAAACATGTGTTTTATTAAAAAATCAATTATATTATTATCTTAAATAATCAGTAAGCTTTATATTCTTTTCATCACTCTCCAATAACTTTTAAAAGCTTGTGTATGAGATGATAATTTTTCTAAAATCTTTAGCTTTCCAACGGTATATCATACATGTATATTACTGCTCTTATGTTCAAAAACAAAAAATTGCATTAAAAAAATATTTTTTCTGTTTTCTCCTTTAGTTGGGTATCGAATTTATTCAATTTATATATTTACCAGTTTTTCATCAGCGTTAACAAGATAATCTAGTTATTATTATTGAATCTACAAAATTAAAGGTACTTTAGGGGAAGAAAATTTAAAATATCGGCATTTAAGCCCTGTCAGACCATTTTTATCTAAATAAAACCTACATGATATTAAAGCCCATTAAATTTTACATCGATATAGCGAGTTTAATCAAAATCGTCGGAACCGTTTTTGAGAAAATCGAAAAAAGGTGCAAAATGCATGGTATAAAGTGCCTCTTCTGGTAGGCTCATTTTGATGAAAAAAGTTTTGTCACGTCTCGGGCGTATAGTTGTCTTAAATATGAAATTTCAGTTTCATAGGACTTACCGTTTCCGCCCGGGAGTTACCACAGACACACACACAACACAAAAAGACCTTTTTGCGGGACTTGGTTATTTGGACTCAGGGGACCCTAAAACGTGTATTTCCGTTGAAAACTGGAATTCGAAAATTTTCACGATCGCAATACTTCCCCTTACTATATATAGTAAGTGAAAGTAAAAAAATAAGTCTTGAAAATGGGCTCGAAAACGTCGACAGATATGAAAAGCTTATGAAATAAAGTGATTAAGTGACAAATGGAAGTCAATGTGTGCTCTTTTAAGTGTTTGTAATTATTCTATTTATAAATTTTAAAACGCTATATTGGTTTATTATTTTGAATAGTTTTATTAGTTCAATTTCTGGAGGAAAAATCTTTCATCAGAGCGGGAAAAAAATTTTGAATACAAATATTTGTGAGATTAAGAATCAAAATATATGCATCTTTGAGCAAATAAATTATAAGATTCATTCATTGGAGAGTACTACTAATCAATACTATTTTAATTATCTGTATATTTTTAATGTTACTCAATACAGATTGATAAATCAGAACTAAACTAAATTTCAGCCGTAAATTGAACAAAATGTATTATATACACAGCTTTTCATTTGCAGACGAGTAAACATATTCATATTCTAAACCTGTTGATGCTTGATGTATTCATATTTACAGAAGTTAATACGGACACACATATTTCTTAGTATTCATATATGTAAATACGGATGTCTAAAAAGAAATGAGAGTTCAAAAAATAATCTTTAATTAGCTGCCCTATCACTTATTCGAAGATGGCAATAGTCCTTTTTAAATTACCATTTCTGTGCTATGACCTTCCTAACTTTGACTATGTTTATCCCAACAAAATGAAGGACTATCTTTATGAATATGTAAACGAACCTGATATACATTTCTGTCTATCTTAATATTTACTGGTAAAACGCGCTAATAAATAATGTTACAAGTAAAAACTGCCACACTAGTTATTCAATTTATTTTTATCTAAAGCAAAGTACTAAAGAAATTATTTATTTTACTATTGAAGAATATTAAAGATTGAAGGGCAAGTGGGACGCCAAACCATGACACTTAATCAGCATTTTGGTTTATTATTTTCAGTCATGAACCTAAATTCCAACAAATCTTACCAAATAACCTTTATCCTTCGTCGTAAATCTATGACATCCTGCCATATAGTATCCTTTGATAATATTCCGTTTGTCCCGGTTGAACAGTTTCGCTACCTAGGACTCCTTGACAAACGTCTAAGATGGAATCTGCACACTAGACTAAAACGACAAGAAACTGCTCGCCGCTTTCGGTTACATCAACACTTACTGGACAGACGCTCTCACATTCCACGCAACTACAAAAGGCTTATCTACATGACCATCATAAGGCCTATCTGGACTTACGGAGTTAAGCTTTAGGGCTCTACTGAACCATAAAATTCTTCCCGTATCCAATCCTTAAAACCCAAAATCCTTCGAAAAATCCTCAATGCTCCTTACTTTGTCACGAATAAGCTCATCCATAAAGACCTTAATGTTCATTATGCAGCTGATTTGGTCTGAAGCAGGTATCATTCCTTCCATGACAAGCTCCACTCCCACTCTAACCCACTAATGTTGATCCTTACTTCCTCTTCCATTCCTGACAATCCTCTGAGGCGTCTGAAAATAACATAGCCTCGAGACCTTCTAGTTAAGAATACCTATTGAAATGATGCCAATGGGCAGTTTCTCTTCATGTCTTTTTCATGTGTTTTATCTAACAGCTAATTTACTAGATTAATTAACCAATACAGTTGCAAATATTAATAAATAAATTAAAAAAAAAACGAATCTTTGTAATCGACCGACAAAAAAAATCCTACCTTAAAATAATTGTAAAAAAGGGAAAAAATAAATAAAAAAATTAAAATTTTACACATAAATACTCCCTTAACTCAGTTATTTTTGAAGAGAGAGAAAAATATGCATAGAGTTTAAGAATCAGTAAAGCGCGATAAACCAAAAGAAAAAAAAAAGAAAAAATGTTTATATATGGCATATATTTAAGTCACAAATTAGAATAGATGTAATTAAAACCAAAACTCGGTTATTATTGAAGATAGAAAAAAATAGTTATAAACAGTTAAACAAACACTAATATAGTTATTTGAAAAATAATAAACCATTTTGTAATAATTTGCAGCATTTTCATTTTTATTTTTAACGTTAATGAAGGTTTTTGATAGTTATAATAGTGATTTAAAATTATGTCCTATTTTACAAAACTACCTATTAACTATATTATTTATTGAATATAAGCACCTAAATGTTGAGCAAAAAAAGGTATTTTAATGTCGTATTTACCGTCCTGGACTGATTTCGCTATAATTTTAAGCACCAAGACCAGATCCAGGTGTACATGTTAAATGTGTAATTTTCACAGACGTCAGAAAGCACCTTGGGCGGGTTTGGCGCTCATTTTGCTACAATTTGGAACAGCAAGAAGTCCACATCATCTCTGTCTAATACAAAGAATAAAAAAAATAGATTACAGGTGTCTATTCGATGGGTGATTTTTAACGACGTCAGTTGCACGTATTTTGCTACCCTTCAGAACAGCGGTTCTGTGTTTCGGCGGTAAATAACTATTATTTCCAGATGTATGTTCGTTGGGTGACCTAAATATGCCTCTTGCTGCCGTACAGTGCTCATCTGTTTTAAGTTCTTTGATTAATTGAATAATATACATATAAGTTAATTGCCTACACGACTATATAAATAATACCATACAATAATTATTAGGAAATGATAAACCATTGTGTAATAGTTATTTAAATCTAACGTAAGGAACAATGCTTTTTGATTGAATTGTATATAATATGAAAAAGAATATTGAGGGATGTTTCTATTCATTCATATTTCTTACCAACTTGAGACTCAAACGCGACCAATAGCCAATTTTTTCATAGGTTCGTTTCATTTTATCTGTCTTATCATAAAACAATTATATAAAATTGATTTAACAATCGTTTTTAGTGCCCATTAGATAATATAAAATAAATAAATAAAATAAAAATTAAAAGAATAAAATTATATAAAAATTATGTCAGTCCTCGCGCGGATCTCATTACCGCGTATGGGGAGCGTCCCACGGGTGGCGGATGTTGGGATGGTCGGTGGAATTTCCTCGGAAGCTCCTCCCGGCTAAGTCCGATGGACTCGCTGACCAACAATGAGAGCGGCCCCCCCAGGCTTGCTGGAGGGTGTGACGTAGGTTCGAACGCCCTACTCACATATTTTAGTTCACAAAATATCACCAAAAGTCATGGATTCCTCTTTAAAAATTATGTGCTATAAATAATTACTTTCACTTACCTATATATGGAATATGTAGTAAGAGAAAGTATTGCGATCGTGGACATTTCCAAATTCCAGTTTTTAATGAAAATGCACGTTTTAGGTCATTTGAATCCAAAAAACCAAGTCCCGCATGAAGGCCTGTGTGGTAGTAAATCTAACACGAAAACGAAATGTCGTACAAAACTGAAATTTCATATTTAAGACAACTATAGGCCCGAAACGTTACAGCAAATTTTTCACTTACATCGGCTGACCGAAGGAGGTACTTTATACCATGCATTCTGAACCTTTTTCGATTTTGATTAAACTAGTTATATCGATGTAAAATTTAATTTACTTTAATATCATGTAGGTTTTATTCTGATTGAAATAATCCCACAAAGTTAAAATACCAATATTTTAAATTTTCTTCCTCTGAAGTACCTTTGATTTTGTAGATTAAAAAGAATCAATGATATCTTGTTAGCATTGATGAAAAACAACTAAATATGCAAGTTGAACGAATTCGAATTTTTTAAATGCTCAGGTGAATCTGAAGTAAAAAGATTTGTTAAAATCTGCACATTTTAGTGCTGGCAACTGAATCCATTAATAGGATATATTTTTTTAAACTTTTTTATGGTTATTTATGATTAAAACTCTACTTTATTATTTTATTGGCACCTAAAACAATCTGAAGTGACAATAAGCCAAGTGACATTTGGAATTGATAATCAAGACACGTTAAGCAAGAGAACGGCTTGAATTACTACTTAATCTAATGTAAATTAATTGTTAATCTTTTATCCGCTTATTCTAAAGGAATGAGCGACAGATGGGTACATAAAAACAATGATTTAAAAAAATTTAATCTTTTAAGGTTAATAATAAAGAAATCACTTTATCCCACGAAGCCCATAATACCTAGAGATAGCACCATTACACGTCTTGTCGCAGTATCAACTGACAATGTATGGTGAATGTTTGGATGAGGGGAAAATGAGGAATCGCTATTGTTCTATAAGGTTTGGGCAATAAGGAATAAAAAGGTAGATAATTTAATTAGTAAATTAGAGATTAAATTAAGTTTTGCCTAAACTATTAATTTTCATTTGGTGATTTTTGTTAAAAAAGTGATAATTTGTTTACTTATAGTTTGATAAATTGTTAAATAATATTTATTTATATCTTTGGAACAGAAGCGAGAATTCACAAAAGAGAAACATTTATATAATACATGTTTTTAACATTAAACGATTTTTTTTAAGTTGAAATATATATATAGGCATAACTATAAAAAAAAAAAATAAAATAATATAAACTGCTGTGCAAAAATATTGCATCACTTGGATATTTTTTAATATCTCATAAAACATTACTTCAATGCTTTCTTTTCTGGCGATTTTATTTAATAAGACTGTTGTGAAGTATGTATAAAACAAATTTATAGCATTGAAAATTATCTGGGAAGGGATAAATAAAAACAAACAAACAAATAAATGAAAATGTCTCTTTATAAACATAAGAAAAATAAAGAAAAAAATGTAAAAACATTTAAATATGGTTAACAATCTTCTAACAATATCTTGTCATCCCTCCCCTAGCACGGATAATCTCTCTGAGTCTCTCAGGCATCGAAGAAATAACGTTCGCGATGACGGCATGGTCAATATTCTCCCATTCCTCCCTGACAGCTGTCTCCACCTCATTCAGGGTTGTCGGGAGGTTTTGAGACCTCTGAGCCGCCTCTCTATCACATCCTAAATGTGCTTAATGGGATTGAGATCATGGCTTCTTGGAGGGATCTCCAAAAGTGTGATTCCAACCTCTTGTAGGTATTGTCGGACAACATTCACCGAATGGGGTCTTGCATTGTCTGGTAAAAAAAGAAAGTTATCACCCACATATGGAGCAAAAGGGATCACGTGATCATCAATCACCTCTGTCAAGTACCTGTGAGCAGTCAAAGCCCCTCCAGTTATCCTGTTGAGCTCCGTTCGTGCCTCGATGCTGATTCCTCCCCAAACCATTATTTAGCCCCCTCCAAAACTTAATCTGTAGGACATGTTGCAAGCTGCGTACCTCTCTCCTCTCCTTCTCCACACTCTTTCCCTTCCATCAGGTGAGTGCAAAGCGAATCTGGACTCATCACTAAACAGAACTCGCCTCCAATTATCTGTCCATTCGGCGTGTTGTCGAGCGAATGCCAGTCGGGAAACTCTGTGTGCTCTAGTAAGAAGAGGAACCCCAGTTGCAGGTCTTCTAGACGTTAAGTTGTTTTCCCTAAGACGCCTTCTAACTGTAGAACTCGAAATTTCAACATTCCTGAACTGGCTGATGAGTCCTCGTAGCTGATTTCCCGTGAAAGTACGATTTCTCAAGGCAGATAGCCATAGAAATCTGTCTTCTTGAGCAGTAGTTATCCTTGGCCTGCCTTGCCCGGGTCTTCTACCGTAGCTTCTGAACTCCCTGTGCCTACGAAGAACTCTTGAGACTATGGATTGGTTTACTTTAAGTCGCTAAGCAATTTCACGCTGACTCATTCCAGTTTCAGAAAACGTCACTATTCTGACACAGTCTGTTTCAGATAAGTGAGTCTCGCGATTTATAATTAGCAGAAAAAAGACTCTTTGAAGAAATCACAAGAAAAAACTTGAAAAGCTATTGTGAATAGGACAAAGGAAAGTTGCATACTGGCTGATTTAGGAGTAATTTTCTTCTTTTGGCTTACAGTGTAAGGTAAAGCCTTAATTCTCTACTTGTGACCTTTGGCATAGACAGTATTATCTTAGCGTATCAAGAGATCAAGTTTAGGAAAATGTGAATAAAGGAATACAATTTTTTAAATTTAATTTTATCCTGATGCAATATTTTTGCACAGCAGTTTATATTAATGGATTCAATTGCCACTACTAAAATGTGCGGATTTTAACAAATCCATACACTTCAGAGTCACATGTGTTTTAAAAAAATCGTATCAGTTCAACTCGTATATTTATTTTTTTTTTTTTTTATTTTTTTTAATTTTTTTTTTTATCAATGATAACAAGATATCACTGTTTTTTCGAATCCTTAAAATCAAAGGTACTTCAGAGGAAGACAATGTAAAATATCGGCATTTGAGCCCTATCAGACTATTTTAATCAGAATGAAACCTACATGATGTTAAAGCCCATTAAATTTTACATTGATATAGAGAGTTCAATCAACTTTAGTGCAGTTTTCGAGAAAATTGTAAAAAGGTGCAAAATGCACGGTAAAAAGTGCCTCTTCCGGTCAACCGATGTTAGTGAAAAAGATGTAAGATATCTGGCCTATAGTTGTCTTAAATATGAAATTTCAGTTTTGTACGACTTTTCGTTTTCGTGCTAGACTTACCACACACTCACAGACCATTTTTCAGGACTTGGTTATTTGGACTCAGATGACCCTAAAACGCATATTTCTTCTGAAAACTGGAATTGGAAAATGTTTACCATCGCAATACATTCCCATACTATTTATTTAATAAATAGGTAATAGAAAGTATACTTTTTCGTATTTTGTCTGTTTAGATTGTTTATATGGAGTGCTGTTAATGGGTAGCTTAAAGGTTAAAGGTTAGTTCTTATGTATAGAATTTCCAAGTCAAATTCAACCTTTTCCAAGTCAAATTCAACCTTTTCCATTTCAAATTCAACCTTTTTTGATTTCAATAAAATAATAAAAATCAAATTAACATGATTTGATAAAATTTTATGATTTTATTTTAATTACACATTAAATGTTCCCCGGGGCCTTTTTACATATAATTAGTCACGATTATAATAATAAGTATAACAGATACTTTAATTTTTAGACATTTTCGATACAAGGTCTGGTAGTCGGATTAGCGGGGGTTCTTTTTATTTTAGATTTATAATCGCGGGCGAAAATATTATCAATAGAGGTTTATTTTAACTTTTTCGTATTTATTGGATACTAGGCTCAGTAGCTGCGTTCCCAAATGTTCGTTACCGATTACACTATCAATTTTAATCGCGCTCGCTCAAATATTTGTTTATTATAACTTTTTCGTATTTATTGGATACGATAAATACGAAAAAGTTATAATAAACCAATATTTGAGCGAGCGCGATTAAAATTGATAGTGTAATCGGTAACGAACCTTTGGGAACGCAGCTACTGATCCTAGTATCCAAAACGAACCCTCGCTAATCCGACTACCAGACCTTGTATCGAAAATGTCTAAAAATTAAAGTATCTGTTATACTTATTATTATAATCGTGACTAATTATATGTAAAAAGGCCCCTGGGAACATTTAACAAGCCATAAGGGTTAAAAACATAATGTGTAATTAAAATAACCATAATGACATAAAATCATGTTAATTTGATTTTTATTATTTTATTGAAATCGAATAAGGTTGAATTTGAAATGGAAAAGGTTGAATTTGACTTGGAAAAGGTTGAATTTGACTTGGAAATGCTATATATAACGTTATTATGTGATTGTCTACATTTACTAAATGTGTTATTATTAATTTTTTTTTTAGGCCTAAGAGGTATACAGAAAAATAAAAATTAATTTCCTAACTTAGTCTCTTAAGAATAACATCATGTTAAACCATGACTTTAGAGATATAAAGCTTAATAAATCATTGATGTTATTATAAATAATAACACTTGCAGACAATCAATCATCAAGTCGGAAACGTCGTTTATTATTTATTAATCTTGAAAGATTAAAAAATTAATATTATGTTATTAGTTCAGTTGAATGATTTCAAGAATTGTTAATACGACCTATGTAGTACACAAAAATGATTCTACTAATCCCCTAATCATGTACACATGTCAAAATAAAGATGAGATTCTTTTGGACTAAATATATAAAACAGGATTCAATCGGTTAGAAATTTACTGAACTGTTTCGTTTTATATTAGGATTCAAAAATTTTCTTTTATTTCATTTATGCTATTTCTGAAATTAGAATTGTAAAAGTTCCATTTAAAAAGCAAATCTTTCCTTTGTCGTGCTGGTGATTAATGTTGTTTCCCTCCTTAAGTGCCCCATAATGGTGATATTTCACTTTTATGAGGTAAAAATAACATCGGATGTAAATTATGTAATAGGTATTCTGTCTGCTTCCGTTAATAATGTTTTTCGCATAGCTTATGTTTCTCTAGACGAAGTAAACAAATATTATATCAGGGTTAGCGACATAGTTCGAGAACTATGCTTTTATCTTAACGACATATCATTTTGGTTCTGTTTGCTGAAAAATATTAGAAAAATTATCAAATTTAGATAATTGTACAGATTTTAGAATGTCTGAAAATGTTTAATAGAGGACGATATTAGACGATAAATAAAAATTAATCAATTATACACTCTACTTATACAATCTATATTAAATGTAACACACTTGCTTATTATTAACACACTATGTACTCATCATGATTCACTATTTTAGAATATATTATAAAGAAAAAATTAACTTTTTGTTCAAATAATATCCTCTTATATCGTTATGAAAAATATATCATAATTTTGAACAGAATACAACTAATATGATTACAAACTTCATACAGAATTGTTTAGTAGAGAAACAAACATTCATAACCAATATTTGTGAGTAGATGTATTATTTATTATTAACTACAGGGGTTGTGGCTTATTATCAGTAAATATCAAATGCATTATTCAGAAATAAAAAACAAAACAGAAATGAATAAGTAAGATCTATAGTCCTTCTGTTATCAAAGCATAAAATGATTTTTAAAATTTGATCTACTATTATTTTACAACAATATACATACATTAAAATTAAAAAGAAGTCAGAAGAAGGCTGAAGCTGGAAGATTGACCTCTGCTAAATGAATGCCTAGGAAGGGGTGCTGCTGGGCACTTTTCTTCTCCATACCTACCATGCCTGATCTCACATTTTTACTGCACATTTGCTGATTGTAAGATAGCTTCTGACAGGCGTGAATAAAGACATGAAGAGAAAAATAAATGAATAATCATATATATTATAGCATGATGATTAAGAAAAAGATTCAAGGATAGGATTTAAGGGAGAAAACATAGACTATATATATTTATTAATTTTTTTCTAGTTGGCCAGTACGGAATTCGCAATTTCGGTAAAATAATTCAAGATATGAGCAATTAAAATCATTACTGGTCATTTGCTGTCTCTAACAAAATGCTAACAAATAAGGAAAGGCAAATAAATATTAAATTGCCACATTTCGTTTTAATCTAAATTATTTAATAGCCATCATACTAGTTGAATAAAAAACCAAGATAATATGCGAACTTGAGACTATGGCCTAAATTGACTTCAGTTTTAATAAAATGAAGTTTTTAATTAATTCAAGTGTACTGGTATTACCTAAAATCATATTAGGTGCACCTAAGGACAAAATTATCTTTCTAGAGTAGTATTTCTACTGAAAATTTATTCATTACCTGGCCTGATAAAGTAATCTGAAAATATTTGGTGATTGACGCACAAAAATAAGAATTTAAAGTAGTATTAGCCATATTTTCGTGAAATTCCGAATTCAATGATACTCTTCATTTTATACTATTTACAGTATTTGAGCATCGTAGGACCTTATAAACGGTAGCGACACAGTTTTATAGCTTTTGCTAATTATATAGCATTCAAAATTAAGTTGTATTCAGTTATTCTCAATATTCCCAATCAGATGTTAAATTTTTGATAAAACTTGATAAAAAAAAAGGGGGCAGTATACAATATCCGCAATTCTGAACGGTAATGAGGGTTTAGTGGCTCTGAACGAAGGAAATGGTCGGACGCAGCTAAGAGTTTTATTTGTTAAATACATATTGTTAAATAATATTCATAGTGAAGATGTTTAAGAGAAATATACTTTATGTGTCTGTTATACATATAATCAGAGGCAAATATTAATTTAAAAAAGTCGTATCATAAATTTAAGTAGCTGAAATTGATTTAATTTAATTAATTGAAATTTACTTAAGTAACTTTTTTAACAAGTTTATATTTAATATTTAAAAGATTTTTTTTTAACAAGTTTAAGATGATCACATATTTTTATTTATCTATTGTTTAAAAATTAATTTATTCCATTTTTAAAAGTATTTTTTCGTTTATTTATTTTATTTTATTATTTTTTAATTATTTGTTCCCTTATAGTTCCTGGAGCAGATGACATTCCTTAATGAACTCAAATTAGAATAAACATTTTATATGCGTACACGCATAAAACCCTCTTGATTCTGGCAAAGCTGTTAATTGTTACTAGTATATCCGTGATTTCTTACGAAAAGAAGATAGAAACTATCTACGAAAACATTAGTTGTTCATTGTATGACAGAACAATAAAGAAAACCTGTACAATCATGAACAATGTATCTGAAGACAGATTTGTATGATGAATATTGAATATGATATCCGAAGATTAATTAAAAATGACTAAAATATTGATAAGAAAATATTTCAACTTCAATTGACTTAAATTTGAAAAGTTACATTGATATTTTTTCAGTCATATAATATAATAAGAATAATATTACATAAAATTAAGGACATTGGTGATAATGTTTAGAGACTCTATTCAGTCTATATTTAAAGAAAACAAAATATCTGTGGTGTTTCGTGAATAAGTGGTCAAGTCAAATCTTTCATTTTACAGGAGAGCTACTTAAACTTTACGTAATACCCAAAATAGAGTAATTAACATACTTTTTATTATTATTTTCCCACCAAGAAATTTCTTTAACCAATTTAATACGACGTGGGAGACGGTCTGAGGGAGCGATACCTGGAGTTTACACTTTTTTGATATGACTCCAATTATCCTGTTTTTCACGACCGCCACAGATATAACATAAAAGAAAAGCAAAAAAAAAGAAGCAAAATGAAAAAAAATACCAAAACTTACTTCTAATTTTTTTCATTTAAATTTAAAACCGTATTCCAATACAAAAAGTAAATGTGGAGTAAGATTCTAACAAAAATGGCTTTTGAAATAACTTCGTATACTGGTAGCATTTCAATGACTAATTTAAGCGATAAAATCCTTTGGCCTTTAAGGATTACCTAGAATAAATGAGAATGACAGTGAATGACAATAGGGTTTGTGTGGGCAGGGAGTTAGGAAATAAACGAGATATTTCACTTTCGGGCTATCAATAAGTTTGCAACGAACGGGATATTGAGGTAGTTATTGAAGATTTTATTTTTCATAAAATAATGAGCGTATATTTTCGGAGGTCATTATATTTTGGATCGTAAGAATAAGGTGCAGGAGGAATTAAGTATGTTAGTGTAGCCCCAAAGATTAATCAAACTAAATTAAAATCTTAAAATCATGGTACTGTAATGTTTATGCATATTCGTATTTCTATATAGAATGGACCAGGATAAATCCGAACTAGGCTTGTCCCTACATTTGGAAGGTAAAAGCAGTACACAGGAAATCGTTCCATCACTTCTCTCTTAACAAAGTTATGTTATTTATGAATTTATTTGATGAGATATGTAATGCGTTTATGTGATTTTTCAAGTTCCTCCTTATATGATTATTTTTAAATGAGGACAGAACAAAACATCTATGTTAATAACAGTACATCTATTCATCCATAACTGTATTTATTTATATGTTCTCAGAATGAAAGTATTTGTTTCATGTAATCGCAATCAATGAGCAATTACACAGAACCATTTATCAAGGATTTTTTTCAGATGAGATAATTATATGATATAATTATGTGATTTCTGAAATACTTTCAATATTAGTATAGGTAAGATTCTTTTCAAAACGAGGACAGGAAAAAAAAAGCTATGACATTTGACCATCTCATGAGATTTTTTATTTATGTATAAACATTTTATATACATACATAAATAAAACCCTCTTGATTCTGGCAAACCTGTCACTCAATATAGCATGGTAAATGGTCTTTAATATTTATTGACATTCTATGTTTAACATTGGAAAGGAGGGAAAATCATATAATAACAATAAACGTAAATTTCTATGTATGAAACCGAATTAAATAAATAAAAAAAGACAAATAATCCCCGAGATGGAATGGAGTTTGTCATGAATGGAGTGGTACCTGGTTCGGGCCAAGTATGCAACATAGGGAACATTCAGGTCTTTATGGATGAGTTTATTTGTGACAAAATAAGGAGCATTGAGGATTTTTGATTGTAAGGATTGGAAACGAGAAGAATTTGATGGTTTAGTATAGTACAAACCGAATCTCTACTCCGCATGTCCACATCGGTCTTGTGATAGTCATGCAGATGAGCATTTTGTATTTAAGTGGAAGGTTTAACCGTTTGTTCAGTAAGTGTTGAAGTAGTCGAAAACGCCGGCAGTTTCTTGTCGTTTCAGTCTTGTATGCGGGTTCCAAGTAAGTTGTTTGTCAAGGCGCAGTCCTAGATATCGGATCTGTTCAACCGGGACAAGATGAGTGTTATTGAAGAATACAGTTAGGCTGGATGTCATAGGCTTACGACGAAGGGTGATTCGACCTATTCTGACACCGTACTTCAATAATAAAATGTAAACAGATAAAACATAGGTTAATTTTCATATTGAAATAAGGTTAAATTAAATTTTGTATTTCTCTCCACGCAAAATTGTTTTCCCACCTTGTCACAAAAATCGCAACTATACTACACAACTGTAATAATAGAGATTTTTTTTTTACTCTGGTCCATGTTTAACTTTTAATGATTCATGTTATCGTAGGTAGGAGTCATTATGCATTACTCATAGCAGAATTGTATCACCACATGTTTTCAAGATAAGTGCTACTTAAGTTTTTTTACTTTTAATTATTTTTTTTATTATAGTTTATTTCCACTAAACCTTTTTTATCTCAAGTGTTCATATCTAAATAACTGTTTAAGGGGTGAGGATTCATTCACTTCTTGAAAATATAAAACCATTACGTCACTGTTCCATATTCCTTATACGTCGGTTTAAGGGGTCTTCAAAAGAATTTGTATTAAATCCACGATTATTTATAGCACTGAAATAATCAACGCAGTATCTAATACAAAGCCATTTTTGATTAGTATGGTGTTCTTTTTTTGTTTTTTTTGTATAAGGTGGTTAACAGCTGTGTGGTCCGTTGATAGATCCGTTGACGAAACCACCATTTTACCGCAAAGTACCAAAACAAAGATGTGGTTCAATTTTAGTAAACATTATTTTGTCACAACTAAGTAAGATCCTAAAAACTTTTCTGATAACATTGTCGAAATAGATTCGGCAAAATATGGAAGGCTATGGAACACAGTTGATTCTTAGGTTTTTAGAAAAGTTCGAGATAGTCGGTTTGGAGAAGTACGACCACAAACACTGTTACACGAGATTTTTATATATTAGTGATTAATCAGTTTCTAATATTTATTTATATTTAATCAATCTTATATTATTATATTTGGTTTAAAATAATATTTTGAGATTTAATAAGTTTTTATTGTAAAAAGTATTTTTGTATGACAAAGCAACTGGCTTACAAACTTCCCCACTCACCGGCTACATTCCTGGAAGAACTCTATCATTCATCCAGTGTGTCTTAGCATTCAAATGTCAAATGTTCTGATGGTAGTGAAAGGTTCTGGCATCAGTTTTTTTGCCATATCTGGAGACCTTAGTAGCTAAGGCTCTCAAACAATCTTTTTCATTATTTAAAGAAGTGTCTGTGTGTTATTAAATGGTGATGCAGTATTATAATTGTATTACTTCAATTAATCTTTTTTTACTTTCACTTACCTATATATGAAATATATAGTTAGGAAAAGTATTGCATTCGTGAAAATTTTCGAATTCCATATTTTAAAGGAAATACACGTTTTACACGCTGAGTCCAAATAACCAAGTCCCGAAAAAAGGTCTGTGTGTGTAGTTACTCCTAGTTAGTCCCATGAAACTGAAATTTCATATTTAAGACAAATATACGCCTGAGATGTAACAAAAACTGTTTCACCAAAATCAGCTTATGAAAAGAGCTTTCATACCATGCATTTCGCGTCTTTTTACGATATTCTCAAAAACGGCTCTTAAGATTTTAATTGAACTCTCTATATCAATGTAATCTTTAATGGGCTTTGTCATCATGTAGGTTTCATTCTGATTGAAATAGTTTGATAGGGCTTAAATGCAGATATTTTAAATTTTCTTTCTCTAAAGTTACTTTAATTTTGTAGATTCTATACAAATAACCATATTACCTTGTTAGCATTGATAAATAACAGCTAAATATTCAAGTTGAGCGAGAAAGGAGAAAAATGAAAAAATATTTTTTTAAAACAATTATTTAGTTTTCGAACATAAGAACGGTAATATACATGTATAATATACCGTTGGAAAGCTAAAGATCCTAGAAAGAATATTGTCTTATACACAAGCTTGGAAAAGTTAGTAAAGAGTAATGAAAAGCTGATAAAATTAACTGATTATTTTAGATAATAATATAATACATTTTTGATAAAACACTAGTTACTATAGAAATTCAATAAAATTAATTCTCTATATTTGAAAATTCTTTATTCGATTTTAATCGGTAAGTGTAAGTCGTGTGTTTTATTTCCGCACCAGATTTATTTAAAGTCCAATACAAGGAACACCTTAATCCTTCTACACGATCGAGGTATCACCTTATTGCTGGCAGCTACTATTTACAACTGTATTGTTGATCATTCATAAGCATGTCATTAGGGAGTCGATATAGGGCAGTAATTCATGGAGGACACGTTAGGAGTTGGTAGCAGTCCAAAGGCCTTGGAGTGTGAGGAGACGGGTCTTCAGGATTATGTAATGACTTTGATGACATTCACGGGCTCTGCAACATTTCTTAACCGTTGAATATCATAATTTAAAAAACGACATCAGTTAACGTCTGCTATTCTGTACGCCAAATTAAAAAAAATGATAAAATGCCGAAATAAGAACTTCTAGATTTGCATGAAACAACTTTATTTTTATTACTTTCACTTACTTTTATATGAAATATATAAAAACAGAAAGTATTACCTGAGTCCATATAACCAAGTCGCGCCAAAATGTCGGTGTCTGCGCGCGTGTTCAGGTAAGTCTAGTACGAAAACGAAAAATGGCTATTATAATAGTAAGTTGCTAAAAAATAAATTATTAAAAAAAAGTGACTTTGTAGCATAGATTTAGAAATTTTACAAACTTTTTAAGCTTTTAACTAAAATATTTTATTTTTCTTGAATCTATATTTTATATGAGGAAGATGGTTGGGGGTGCGGTCATTAGAGAAAAACACACATTAAAACATTTTGCTATTTTAATTATGTGCCGACGTTTCGGCCTACATTGTGGGGCTTCATCAGGGTTGAATCTGAGACGGTGTCTAAAGAAGTCATATTTTAATAGATCGTTTTAATAGTTATTCAATGAATGAGACTTTAGTCCATTTTTACTTTTACTTACCTATATATGAAATGGATACTAAGAGAAAGTATTGCGATCGTGAAAATTTTCGAATATCAGTTTTGAACGGAAATACACGTTTTAGGGTCATCTGAGTCCAAATAACCAAGTCCTGATAAAAGGTCTGGGTGTGTGGTAAGTCTAGCACGAAAACGAAAAATGACACGAAACTGAAATTTCATATTTAAGACAACTATACGCCCGAGATAAACTCTTTCATCGATCTAGATGAACCAGAAGAGCCACTTAATACCATCCATTTTGCATCTTTTCACGACTTTCTTAAAAACGGCTTGAACGATTTTGATCAAACTTCGCCGATAATTTAAATTTTCTTAATATAAAGTACCTTTAAGTTTGTAGATTTTATAATATAAACCACAACATATTTTTAGCATTGATAATAAACGGATAAATATGTAAGTTGAAGGACTTTGACATCAAACTAAAGGAGAAAAGAGCAAACATATTTTTTTATGCGATTTTTGTGTTTCTGAACATAAAAAATTGTAATATAGATGCATAATATACCGTTGGAAAGCTAAAGATTTTAGAAAAAAAGTATGTTGTATAAAAATAAATAAAGGTTGACGGAGAGTGATAAAAAACCGATAAATCTAACTGATAATAATATAATTGATTATTTAATAACACATATGTTTCTTAAAAATTC
The DNA here is from genome assembly GCA_023052935.1 of Piezodorus guildinii. Taxonomy (NCBI): domain Eukaryota; kingdom Metazoa; phylum Arthropoda; class Insecta; order Hemiptera; family Pentatomidae; genus Piezodorus; species Piezodorus guildinii. The sequence continues at coordinate 91,883,164 of CM041296.1, forward strand.
TTAAATTGATTTTAACAAAGAAGGTAAGTAAAAGTCGTGTGTTGGGTGCACCAGATTTAAAAATAATAATATTTCTACTAATTCTATGTTTTTTACTTTGTATTGTAGGTTATTTGATTACCTTTTATCTAATAATGAATACTAATTAGCATTTATTATGTATAATAATATTTGTGTATAGCTTTAATAAATGGATGAACAACAAATAGATTAAGAAAGTTAACTGATGGTCATAATAAAAAAACAGTAAAATATTATGCATGTATTGACATTATGAAAAGCAGTGATTTTCCTAACAAATATTTTGCCATTTTACTTCCAAACATATTTTCTATTCCTAAAACCTGTAAACAACACATAAGTGATAAACATGTTTTTCTTCTCCTGTTTTCAATAAATGAAATAATGTAAATAACCTTTCTCCATAAAAGTATGTGTTCAAAACATTGACCTCATGTTACTATCTCTAAACTTCACAAGCTTCCCTTATTAAATAATAAAAATGAGCAAAAGTCCCGTATGTTACAGATGTTTTTCTATTGATTAAAGGCCTGCTTCATTGAATTACTATTAAAACTGTCTACTAAAATATAGATTAAAGAAAATGAAAATATTTTAGTTCAAAGCTTCACGAGTTTGTAAAATTTATAAATCTATTTTATATCAATTACTATTATAGAAGAGTAATTTTAATATTGAATGTATAATTCGGAACGAATCAATTCAATAAATATTATAAGCAACCATACAAACAATAACAAACATTATCAATAATTTAGAATTAATTTATCACTTAAAATATTTTCAATCTGTTTATAAAAAATGTTTATTAAAATTCTACTTACATTTATTTCCATTTTATATCCTAATATAGGTCATTTAATAATGTACTATTATACATATTTAGTCCCTATACATGAATAATTCTGTCAGTCTGTTAAAATAATCTATTATTTCATCATCACATAATAATTCCTTCAACATTTTGCTGCCTAACACTTGCAACTATCAGGCAGACTAAATTAGCATTTATCTAATTCCAATCTTATATTTCATCAATTAAAATTAGAAATTCAATTTATTAATAATGTCTGCATAATTTTGACTTTTTTTTTTAATCTGTTTTGTAATTTACTGTATTTACAAAATAATAAAAAGAAATAATAATATAGTGTATGTTTATATAAGTTTGTGATGTGTGTGTGTTTATATGTATGTATGTATATGTATATGCATATATGTGTATGTATGTGTGTGCATGTGTGTATATATATTTAATCTCTAACCTAGATAAAAATTATGTTGTGGATATTATGTTGAAGGAATTATTATGTGATGATGAAATAATAGATTATTTTAACAGATTGACAGAATTATTCATATATAGGGACTAAATATGTATAATATTACATTGTTACGATAAATGACCTATATTAGGATATAATATGGAAATAAATGTAAGTAGAATTTTAATAAACATTTTTTATAAACAGATTGTAAATATTTTAAGTGATAAATTAATTCTAAATTATTGATAATGTTTGTTATTGTTTGTATGGTTGCTTATAATATTTATTGAATTGTATTTTAGATGATATTTAAAGATCTGAAGATGAGGCATAAGAAGTACCTCGAAACGTAACAGTTTAATAATCATAGTTTATATATTTTATGATAAATAAATATATAAATAAAATAGAAGAGATTGTTCCGAATAATACATTCAATATAAATCTATGTTTCAAAGCAACTTTTTAAATAATTTACAGTTCAACAAATTACTGTCATAAGGAATATAATAGCTACAAAGATGTTTCACAATTGGATCTGGAAAAATCATCGGAGCTCAGGGAAAATCATGTTTAAGTCGCGCTTGGTGTTTTAATTAAATATAAGTAAGTTATATTCTAGGGGATCCCGTGGCATAGTGGCTAGTCTTCCACGCCAAAGGTTGTGAGTTCGAATCAATCGTTAGCCAACTGGTGGCCACTCACAAAAATAGGCATATGGAGTGATGACTCTTCTTCTTCCAGTGGCGCGACAGGCCGTGTAGGCCCTGGGCCTCCTGGTATAATCTCTCAGGAGATTACACTCACGTTACTCGATGCATTTTGTAGTGCTGGGTCATCACTCTCTATGCCTAACTTTGTGAGTGGCCACCAATTGGCTGACGGGTCTCAAATACCCGAGGGAGAGGCTGTGAGTGAATCCCCATTTGTGAATTCCCCTTATAAAAGCCCCGCCGGGACTGGGATTCTCACAAACTGTAGTATGAGAGACTAACGCGCTAGCCACTCAGCCACGGGCTTCCTGGAGTGATGACTCTACCTGACCTATAAAATTGATTTAGAACGCGTGTGTATTCTCCCAGCCGTGCGGCCAAGGACCTACACGGCCTGTCGCGCCACTGACAGAAAATAATAAGTTATATTCTTTGTTCAACAAAGTAAAAAACATTTAAGACAACACATATGAAATTTAATAATTCATACGCCATCTCAGGCAACAAATATATGTACGGCTTAGGAATAACATCATTCAGAAGAACATGTAGTGCAAGATGGCACATATTCAAATAATCATTTGAAATCACAAGCTGATTTTGAAAGTATGAAACTGCCTCTTCATTCATCTAACATTATCCTTGACACTTTCTCATTGTTGTGTTCACGGACTATTCAATGCATTCTTTACTGAATGTATTCGCTTGCGACACGTGTGCGGATTCCAGACGAAAGATAATTAAACGGTTACAAACTTATTTTTTTTGTACGGACGAAGAAGAACAACGGATATATTTAATGAGGACCCAAAAATTATATATGTGTGTGTTTGTAAAATAAGTTTATCTTACCTTGTTTCCAGATTACAAATTTAAAATGTGGGATTGCACCTGTAAAGTTTTAACCCCACAGAATGATTTGGCTTGAAATAAACCGTTGGTTTAAAAAAAAAATATTTATTTATTTTTTATTGGCTTTGTGTATTCATAATTTTTACATAATCAGCCTGCATGAGGAATACTTTTGTCGTGATGTTATTTCAATGATTTCAATATAAGTATTTATAATCAATTCGTATTTTTTGAAAAATTGATATTAAATATAAACAGCATAAAAAAAATGAAAAAATCAGGTGCTTACAACACACGACTTTCACTTACCTACGTTGTTAAAATTAATTCAAGAATATATAAATGTAAGAATTTATAAAAACAGATCTTTCAGTGTAAACTAGATGGGATTCCTATGAAAACTAAATAAAACCTTTAACATGTATTTTAAATTGTTTATTTAAAATATTAAATAGTTATAAACCTAATACGGTAGGAACTTTTGTTATTTCTGTAGTTTTTGTATACATACACAGCAATAAAGTGTTCCCTCTATGGGATAATTAGAGTTTCCGTTATCTGCGCTTCACTTTAAAATAAGAAACAAAAAAACTTAAACAATTTTGATTTATGTTTTTAATTTCTGCGGATTATCAAATATAATAATGAATAGACGTTATAAAATATACATATTAACTAAAACTTCCAAAGCGATAAACTCTAAATGGTTCAGACTCATATTTTTTTAACATGAATGGCACCTCATTTATATAGCTACCAAATAAAATAGCAACCAATCGTCGACAGTTAACCTTCATAAAGGTGAGGTTACGCGTGTATAATAAAGTTAAACGATCTCAACACCTTATCTATTAGCAGCCTAAGATATCAGTTGCACTGGGCCGCTTACGAATTTTTTATCGTTATCGTTTAACACGTGGAATAATCTTAAGTGTAGCCCTCATGCAGATCTCGTCCTGTTCTGTGACACTCTCACTATCTTGTAGTCTATAACTGGTTTGCAAAGTTGGCCTTGTTTTATTTTATGAGGAAAACTATTTAATTAATTATTATTATTTTGCTGGGCAATAAATTATAGGATTTCAATGGATCCACACAGAATAAAACATAAACAATCGCCATACCCACTTATGCAATTGTAATACCAGTTGTAATAACTAAACAGATTGGACATAGCAAACAATTAATACTTATTAATTAATAGAAGTAGGTCGATATTATTTATTATTCGACAGTAGTTTTATTCAATTTTTAATTAATTTTCTTACTTTATGTCTTATGTTAATATTACTATCGTACTTTTTAAGATGGTCAAATAAATTAGTGTACAATTTTTACGTTCATTAAAATTACTTCAAACCATTAAACTTATAGTATCAATTGATTTAATTTACTTATCTTCAATTTATTAATTGATCTTTTATTAGTAGTTAGTTTCCATCATTAAAATATTACAATAAATTTTTTTAATTTGGCACATATAGCTAAAATTTTATCTTAGCATAAAAAAATTTACACATTTTTCTTTATCTTATCTATTAGCTGAAATATGAAGGTAAGGTTAGTCATACAAGTTCAATGCTGACATTTCTGTTTAAACTATTGTAATATAATCATGTAATCATGATAATAATAATATAACTTTTACATTATCCGACAGAATACAATATTACATACACATATATATATATATATATATATATATATATATATATATATATATATATATATACAGAATAAATAATATATAATATGTATACAGAATATACATTCTATGATATCAAATTAATAAAATGTGGTTTCAAATATAACAAACACTGAGGTAGTATATTCCAAGGATGCATAAAGTTTGTAAAAACAAATATCATATAAATGACCTATAATTTCATTTTAAAAATAGAAGTAATGAAAAAACTTGTTACACGAAATATTTAAATAAAAACTTTTCTCTCTTCTATGTATAATAGACAGATGATATGAAAAACCTTTCTGTCTTTGAAATTATCTCAACAACTCTCCTCCTCCCTCTAAAAAACAAAACAAATTAAGGTGGAGCGTATTTTAATTTTATTTTATTTTTAGTGTATACGTCTATACATACATACCTACACACAACACACACACATATATATATTTTAATGGCACTTATCATACTTAAACGCTTCATCCTTTTGATTTTTCTACCAATTTTGTTATTTGAGTTAATAACAGCATTTTAACAATACAAAAAATTTGGTGCACACAACACACGACTTTCACTTACATTTAAATAGTTGTTAAAATCAATTTAAGAAATCTTAAATAAATTTAGCGATGGAAGTAAATAATTAAAGAAGAATAAGCTATTATATTATTATTAACGACAATCAGTTTGTTTTATCAGCTTTTCATCAATCTCCCTTAACTATAACAGTATTATGTATAATAAAATATTTTTTTTCTAAAATTTTTAGCTTTCCAACGGAACATTATACATCTATATTAATGTTTTTATGTTCCAAAGCACAAAAATTGCATAACAAAATATTTTTGGTCTTTTCTATTTGAGTTGGAAATTGTATTCGTTCAAATGATATATTATCCGTTTTTTATCAGTACTAAATAGATGATATAGTTATTTTTGATTATTTATACAAAATTAAAGTTACTTTAGAGGAAGAAAATTTAAAATATCGGCATTTAAGCCCTGTCAGACTGTTTCAACCTTTTATTTAGGTTTATTTATTTATTTTTTTTATTTGATTTTCCCGATACTTTATAGCTTAAATTTATATTGGGTTGTAAAATAGGTTCATAGCCTTTTTCAATATTTCAATTTAATCCTCTCTGTGTTTATAAAATCATGTTTATGTGGTCGATAATGTTTACCTATTCCAAAAAAGAATTAGTTAAGGTGCTTTTATGCATCAGTTTCAACCGAGATTATCGTTAAGTGGTATTTTGTTCAGTGTGTATGGCGATGGTGCCTTAGAAGAAAACACCGTCCGTAAGTGGTTTGTTAGGTTCAGAACCGGAAATTTTTAGTCGGAAGACCCAAAGCACTCGGAAAAAAATTCTGAGAGGACGGAATAAAAGAATTTCATGAAAGATGGCAACGTGTAATAGATCATAATGGGGAATATATAATTGATTGATATTTACAAGAATCTGAAGTTTTTATTGAAATCACCAGTAAAACTCTACAAGCTTACTTTACAACCTAATACAATAGTTAAGTTGGTTAGATTAAATAGAAAAAAACGAATTAAAACATAATACATTATCAATCCTTTTCCTACGCAACATACGATCCTAGGAATTCCCCAGTATTATTTTTATTGCGAAATTAACATAAATCAATGAAGGTAGTGTCAGACAGTCGTGTATCGCCATACCTAGATTTTACTTTTGAGAGAAATATAAGCGTATATCTAGTTAGCTTAAATTTTTACTTTCACTTACTATATTTAGTAAGGGGAAGTATTGCGATCGTGAAAATTTTCGAATTCCAGTTTTCAACGGAAATACACGTTTTAGGGTCCCCTGAGTCCAAATAACCAAGTCCCGCAAAAAGGTCTGTGTGTGTGTGTGTGTGTGGTAACTCCCGGGCGGAAACGGTAAGTCCTATGAAACTGAAATTTCATATTTAAGACAACTATACGCCCGAGACGTGACAACACTTTTTTCATCAAAATGAGCTTACCAGAAGAGGCACTTTATACCATGCATTATGCACCTTTTTTTCAATTTTCTCGAAAACGGTTCCGACGATTTTGATTAAACTCGCTATATCAATGTAACATTTAATGGGCTTTAATATCATGTAGGTTTTATTTCGATAAAAATGGTCTGACAGGGCTTAAATGCCGATATTTAAAATTTTCTTCCCCTAAAATACCTTTAATTTTGTAGATTCGATAAAAATAACTATATTATCTTGTTAACGCTGATGAAAAACAGGTAAATATATACATTGAATAAATTCGATACCCAACTAAAGGAGAAAACAGAAAAAATATTTTTTTAATGCAATTTTTCGTTTTTGAACACAAGACCAGTAATATACATGTATGATATACCGTTGGAAAGCTAAAGATTTTAGAAAAAATATCATCTCATACACAAGCTTTTGAAAGTTAATGGAGAGTGATGAAAAGAAGATAAAACTTACTGATTATTTAAGATAATAATATAATAGATTTTTTAATAAAACACATGTTTCTATATAAATTCAATTTGATTAATTCCTTAATAATTTCACGTATTTTTATCTCTAACTGTATTTGAAAATTCTTTCATTGATTTTAAAAATGGAGGTAAGTGAAAGTCGTGTGTTGCCCGCACCAGATTTTTTATTGGTACTTTGAAAATGAAGGTAAGATTTGTAATTTGTAATTTGGTAACAATTAAACACTGCTGTTTAAACCCACGAGATCCTAAAGATAGTTGTCTGATCATTGACTACATAGATAATCTGACTGGGTGTATTCGATGTGGCTTGAAAGGCATATCAGAGTAGTTTATATATGGGTTGGATTCCTCTGGGCTGGAACCTGTTTTTCCTGATCTAGTACACTACCATTCATGAGTTGAATAATCTCTTTTACTTTCACTTACCTATAGGCGGAACATATAGTAAGGGAAAGTACTCTGATCGTCAACAGTTCCGAGTCTCAGTTTTAAAATTAAATGCATGCTATACGATCTAGAATAGAGTCCAAAGAACCAATGCTCGCAAAATTGAATGTCCGGGTGTGGTAAGACTAGTTTAAAAACGAAAAGGCGAACGTTAAAGAATAGATGTAAAAATTACAACAAAATAGGAAGAACAGTTTAAATTTGAACTTCTTACTTCACGCTCTTTACTTTCACTTACCTATATATGGAATGTATAGTAAGGGTTGCGATCGAGAAAATTCTCAAATTCCAGTTTTCAACGGAAATATACGTTTTAGGGTCCCGAAAGAAGGCCTGTGTGGTAAGTTCAGCGCAAAAACGAAAAGTCCTATGAAATTGAAATTTCCTATTTAAGACAACTATACGCCCTAGATGTTACAGCACCTTTTTCATCAGCACCTGTACAGTAGAAGAGATCCCCTACAATCCTATGAATTTTAATCCCGTAACACAAGAGTCATTGAAATAAAAAATAAATAAATATCACAAATAAAAAAAATCTGGTGCGGGCAACACACGACTTTCACTTACCTCCATTTTTAAAATCAATGAAAGAATTTTCAAATACACTTAGAGATAAAAATACGTGAAATTATTAAGGAATTAATTAAATTAAATTTCTATAGAAACGTGTGTTTGATTCAAAAATCTATTATATTATTATCTAAAATAATCAGTTAGTGTTATGTTCATTTCATCACTCTCTATTAACTTTTAAAAGCTTGTGTATGAGATGATAATTTTTCTAAAATCTTTAGCTTTCCAACGGTATATCATACATGTATATTACTGCTCTTATGTTCAAAAATGAAAAATTGCATTAAAAAAATATTTTTTCTGTTTTCTCCTTTAGTTGGGTATCGAATATATTCAATTTATATATTTACCAGTTTTTCATCAGCGTTAACAAGATAATCTAGTTATTATTATTGAATCTACAAAATTAAAAGTACTTTAGGGGAAGAAAATTTAAAATATCGGCATTTAAGCCCTGTCAAACCATTTTTATCTAAATAAAACCTACATGATATTAAAGCCCATTAAATTTTACATTGATATAGCGAGTTTAATCAAAATCGTCTGAACCGTTTTCGAGAAAATCGAAAAAAGGTGCATAATGCATGGTATAAAGTGCCTCTTCTGGTAAGCTCATTTTGATGAAAAAAGTGTTGTCACGTCTCGGGCGTATAGTTGTCTTAAATATGAAATTTCAGTTTCATAGGACTTACCGTTTCCGCCCGGGAGTTACCACACACACAGACCTTTTTGCGGGACTTGGTTATTTGGACTCAGGGGCCCTAAAAAGTGTATTTCCGTTGAAAACTGGAATTCGAAAATTTTCACGATCGCAATACTTACCCTTACTATATATAGTAAGTGAAAGTAATAACCGTCAAATTGTAAATGACCAAAAATCCTTAAAACGGAGCTGTGCTCTAGCAAAAAAATAAAAAGAATATATTTTACAAATTCTCAAAGGGCCCAAGAAATCAGCCAAAATACGCGGTCTAAATGACGAAACAACCATCCCCACACTGAAAGAAAAAAATGAGAAAGAAAATATGAAGAAAGGTTTAGAACAATTTCTGCTTTCAACAATGAGGCCATATCCGTAATTTTTACTTTAACTTACCTATATATGGAATGTATAGTAAGGGTTGCGATCGAGAAAATTCTCAAATTCCAGTTTTCAACGGAAATATACGTTTTAGGGTCCCGCAAGAAGGCCTGTGTGGTAAGTTCAGCGCATAAACTAAAAGTCCTATAAAATTGAAATTTCCTACTTAAGACAACTATACGCCCTAGATGTTACAACACCTTTTCATCAGCATCAGCTAACTAGAAGAGCCACTTTTTACTATGTATTTCGTACCTATTTCCGATTTTCTCAAAAACCTATCTAACGATTTTGATTAAACTCTATATATAGATGTAAAATTGAACGGGCTTTAGTATCGTGTAGGTTTTATTCTGATTGAAATAATTTCACAGGGCTTAAAAGCCGATATATTTTAAATTGTCTTCCTCTAAACTACCTTTAATTTTGTAGACTCTATAAAATAACCATATCATCCTGTTATTATTGATAAAATAACAGGAAAATACATAAGTTGAACTAATTCGGTATTCAACTATAGGAGAAAAGGCCAAACATATTTTGTAGTGTAATTTTTGTGTTTGCAAACATAAGAACAGTAATGTATATGTATAATATACCGTTGAAATACTAAAGATTTTAGAAAAAAACATTATATTATACATACTTTTGTAAAAGTTTATGGAAAGTGATGAAAAGCCGATAAAACAAACTGATTTTCGTAGATAATAATACAATAGATTATCTAATTAAACACATGTTTCTTATAAAATCCAATGTAAATAATTCTTTAACAATTTATTTTCGTTTCTAAACTTGTTTAAAAATTCTTAAATTGATATAAAAAGCGGAAGTTAATAAAAGTCGTGTGTTGCCCGCACCAGATTTTTTACTCATTCTTCAAAAACAGCTGCAACGATTTTGATAAAACTAGACAAAACATCGATCAATTGAGATGTTGATTTCCAAAAGGTACTATATATAATTCAGCCAATCTTATAGGAAACACAAATATCTCGCATTTATTTATTATTGGACCTATTTACTAGCATTTTTTTTTTTAATCTAAAGTTGATTTTTTACTCTTTTAATAACTTATTTTTCGAACTTCTTGCTGTTTTCTCACGACTTTTTAATCATAAAAAATGGATAAGATACTTTTTGGAATGAAGCCTAGATATAGTATTTTATGCCAATTCTATCCATTATCTGGATCAAATACTATTGTTCCACTAAAAAGTTTTGAGTTTTTGAACATTTTTAAACCAAATTTACGAGGCTGCAAGAAGAAATATCCACTATGAAATACTTTATTTGTTAAAACAACCAAAAAAAATGATTATTTAAAGGTTAAGACCATTGATCAAAATAATAGCGGTGATTAAAGAAGAACCATATGAATGAACTAATAAAAATGCACGAAATTTAGAAAACAATAAGTAATTGGTTATATATTTAGGAGTTAATTGCTTCTGCTATATAATATGAAATACAGTATCTTTTGGAAGGACATGATAGGAAAGGTTATCTTTTTACAGAATATGTAGTACCTTTTGAACCTGTCCTCCAGTTTACATAGTCACCAGATACCACAATCAAACACAGTAACGTACTTAGAACTTATTTTTGACAAAAGGTTGACATGTGGCCAACACGTCAAGACTAAACGTAAAACTCTAAATTTTCGACTGAGACTATTGTATTCGATACTTCATAGACATTCTAAATTACCCATCAGACAGAAACTTAACGTATACACTTATTTATTAAAACCAGTATGGACTTATGCTTGCCAAATATACGGAGCTGCTAAAAAGACACACATACGAAAAATACAAACCTATCAATCGCAATTTTTAGGACTGGCAACGAACTCACCACCATATGTTTCAAACGATACCCTTCATACTGATTTACGTATTCCAACTACAACAAACCACATTCGATCGACTTACAAACGATTTCACGACAAACTAAATGGTCACATAAACAAACTTGTACAAAACATGGCTACAACTGACTTACCATCCATAACTCGGCGTAGGCTGAAAAGGAGTTGGATAAGGGACCTCCTGACCTGAAAATATAGTTGTGCTTAATGTCAGGAGGATGCACCACTGGGTGCTGTCTCCCTCATGCCTGCCCACGTTTTCCTTAGTTTTTAGTACATTTGCTGATTGTAATATTTTTTACAGGTGTAAATAAAATAAGTGAAAAAAGAAAAAAAAATGTAGTACCTTTTGGAATGAAATGAAATGTAGATTTAAATTTAAAAGAAATATAATTTTCAAATATATTTTTTTTAAAGATTTATATGTTTTTTACTCGTAGATGAAATCTGATGACGGATTTAGACAAAACTAAACCATTAGAATACAAATATGTCAAAATATCAATTTCGAAAAAAAAATGTCCTTTAGTACCTTTTGGAAATCAACGTCTCAATTATTCATTCTATTTATTTATTCTTTTTGTGTTTGTAGGGAAGAATCCTTCATAATAGAGTCTATCATTAATAATTCAATACATAGTCTTTATTAAAAAATTCTCTTAAATAATTTACAAAAAGCTACTTGAGTAATTGAAAAAATAAACTCTAGGTTAAAATTAAGTAACATTAATCTTTTCAATACTAACACAATTTTTTTTTTGTAATTTTATTTGTGCCACCTAAAACAAAATGTTATGAGTTCAATTATTTTCAATCAATTCTATCTATAAATTTCATTAATAATAATAGGTTTTATCCTAAAGTTGTCTGACAAAATTTTAATGTTGAAATTCTAATTAATTTTTTTTTTCAATCGAAATACTTTAAGCTAATTTTAAAAGAACTCCAAAAACGGTAGGATAAAACAAAAGAAATGTTTCCCACATTGAAAACATCTTCGGAAATAAAAGTGATAATATATTATAGATATATGAATAATAAGGGAATGTTCGAGATTAAAAAAAAAAAAATTATATATAGCAAATATAGTAAATATTTCTTGTTACATTTATTTATTAAGTAATAGTATAGTCTCTCTCAGTGAGGGCACTAGTAATAGAGATCTGAGATTCATTCACACAATAAAAGTCAATAGAGAGTGATGGGAAAACTTAAGTTATTGTAGTTACTAATAATTTCTATTTACAGATTAATGCATGATAACTGATGATTCCATTGAAACTAGATTATAAATAAATTTTAAAGGTTCACATTTGACCTCTTCAGAGACGATGTTTTGTTTCTTTTACGAATTATTTATGTTATGTTAATGGAATTCAAAAATCGAAAACAATGATATATCACAAAAGAATATAACGTCAATATTTGTGGCCGCTGAACGTCAGTGGCAATTAATGAATGATAATTTCATGCATTTTGGGCTCAGCACATTTTTCACTAATGTGATGAGTTTGTCTTACAAACTTTTTATCGAGAAGTCTTGAAGGATTTTTCATTTCATTTGTTTTAGGGAAGCTAGATAGATCATCGGTCTAATTACCACTCTTCAGTCGAATTTCAGGATCAGCTTTGGCCAAGCCAAGCTGTTCACATACGTGTAATTTTTGTTATTATTATTATTTCAATAAAATAGTAGGTTTCTATTTCTTCCCAAAAAAAAGTTCATCACAGTAAAACTTTAACGAGTCAACGTTTCGGGGACCTTCCCCATCATCACTAAAATACATCAATAATTAACAATTAACATCAAGATACACTATTTAATATAATAACTTTAAAACATTAACAACATTCAGATATCAATGTTACATAAAAGATTATTTTTTATTTACCTGAGTTGTCTAAAAGTTAAAAATCCATTTTTTAATTAAAAATGTTGTCAAAATTATCTTCAAAAATAAAATTAATAACGAACAGGGAACAACAATCATCCCACCTCACATATTCTTTGGCTCCTTATGGATTAGGGTCATCATATTTTCTGTAAAGGTACACTGAATTATTATTTAAATAGGTCAACAATGTAAGTCTTACAATTTTAACTTTTCTATTGCATCTGCATAGTGAGAAATTAGGTGTTTTAAGTCTGTTTTATAATTTATTGTATTTTTTATATTTTTGTTTATGTATTCTATTGTTTATCTCTTAAAACTATTTTTTTCTATTTCCAAAATATTAGGTTTTTCAAAATCGAAATTATGGTTAAGTTGAATACTGCGTTGTGCCAATGCTGTGGTGTTTCAATTTTTACTATTTTTACAATTATTGCTGTGTTGTTTTACTCTTATTTTTATCTTTTTTGAGGTTTCTCCTATGTATACCTTATCACAATCCAAACAATTTATTAATAAATAGGATGACCCTAATCTGAATGTTGTTAATGTTTTTAAGTTATTATATTAAATAGATCTTGATGTTAGTTATTAATTATTGATGTATTTTAGTGAGTCCTGATGATGGAGAAGGCCCCCGAAACGTTGACTCGTTAAAAGTTTTACCGTGATAATCTTTTTTTGGGAAGAAATAGAAACCTACTATTTTATTTATATCATTTGAAATCTTCCCTAAAACCAGTTTTTATTATTATTATTTCTTAAAAAATAAATAGATCACTCGAAATGTCTTTGTTATCTTCCTAAAAATTATTAAGACTTACTATATTTAATGTATGTATAATCTTTAAATATTAAAAATCTGTTCAAATAATCCAAATTAATGGCTGCTATTACAGGACTAACATTACCAGTGCAGCCAAATCAAAACATTCTTACTTCTCCGTAGGGAATAAATTGTCGTCAATTTTTTCTTATATTTCATATTGACAGTAATTATAATAATAAAAAAAATAAACTCCGATTTATGAAGAGATTGAAATAGGAAAGAAGCGTGATGAGCTAAACAAATATTTTTCAGAGATAATTTTCCTTTAAATGAAGCAATCCGGTTTCAGATACTTACTATTTGTCATGGATAATACGTGGTATATTTTGGGTTTCCATTAAATATATTTGAATACATTTTTAATTAAGGATTCGTACAATTTAAATTTAAATTGAATGCCAAGGAGAATACATATATTCTAAAAAAAAAAAAAAAGAAAAAAAAGTAATGGACCTTGAACTTCAGGACAATGATACCTCATTTTTTATTCGTCCTCCACTAGTTTTTACATTTCAATTAGAGGTTTAATAGAAGAGTTTTTAAACTTTCCCTTATTTGCCCCCGGAAATTTTTTTCAAGACATCATAAAAAAGATTTACTAAGCGTGAAACTAAACCAGTTTTTCTATATTCCTTACTCTTCAATAACCTTGAGGTTAGGCATGCCTCTAGTTTTATTTCTTTTGTTTTTTTCCCTGGTGCGTGTGATTTCGTTTGTCTAAATCCATTGAGTAAGGATTAACTATGTGATATTATGTAAATGTCTTTATTATTACATATATATCTGTATATCTTCTCTTCTTTTTGTATGTATATATCAGCGTAGGACAAAATATATTTCAAATAACGAATGAATTAGATTTTTATTCGAATAACGAATAACGAATAAATTGTTTTATCTATTTGTCATTCGAATGATTTATATGGCAAGGTAAATAGATTTACTTAAGTTTTTTTATAAAAAAAAGGGTGAAACAATTAGAATTTTTTTCTGAATTTTCCTACTATAGGCGAGGTATAATAAAAAAAAATTCCCATTCGCTTTTCCGGGGGTATCTTGAAAACAAATCACTGGATTTTCACCATTTGGAATTTTTTCCGACTGTTTTGGTGCATTTTCACACAAAACTTAGCATACAATTTTTCCCGAATTTCCAGTCGCCTTTTCACGAGATACGGCCGGAAAAGCAAATAGAAATTCGGGAGAAAACTATTAACTTCTTTTAGTATTATTCTCCCCCAAAATAGTCGGAAAATTGTCGAAATTGATTGATCTGTTAAAGAGATATGTCTGAAAAGCGAATGAAAGTTCTGGGAAAAATCGTATACTGCTTTCTTGTTTAACTTCCCCAAAATATTCGGATAATTGTCAAAATGGTGGTTATCCATTTATCTTTTTTGATAAGCCCGGAAAAGCTAATGGAAATTCGGGAAAGAAATGTATGTTTATTTTCGTGTGTAATTGATCCCAAATAGTCGGAAAAACTATCAAAATAGTGGAAATCCACTGATCAGTTTACGAGATACGGCCGGAAAAGCAAATAGAAATTCGGGAGAAAACTATTAACTTCTTTTAGTATTATTCTACCCCAAAATAGTCGGAAAATTGTCGAAATTGATTGATCTGTTAAAGAGATATGTCCGAAAAGCGAATGAAAGTTCTGGGAAAAATCGTATACTGCTTTCGTGTGTAACTTCCCCAAAATATTCGGATAATTGTCAAAATGGTGGTAATCCATTGATCTTTTTTGATAAGCCCGGAAAAGCTAATGGAAATTCGGGAAAGAAATGTATGTTTATTTTCGTGTGTAATTGCTCCCAAATAGTCGGAAAAACTGTCAAAAAAGTGGAAATCCATTGATCAGTTTACGAGATACATTCGGAAAAGTTAATGGAAATTCCGGAAAGAAATGTATATTTATTTTCATGTGTAATTACTCCCAAATAGTCGGAAAAACGGTCAAAATAGTGGAAATCCATTGATCAGTTTACGAGATACGTCCGGAAAAGCGAATGGAAATTCCGGGGAAAAATACGATTATTTTTTTAGTGAGAAAAATGTTTACCTTAAGGAAATCCATTTACCCATATCATAAGAGTTTTCCAATGCAATCAAAATTTATTTAGATAATAAGTAACGATTAAACCAAATTTTTATTCGTTATTCCTTATTTAGATAAAAGTTAATTCGAATAATGCCCTACTGGTATATATATATATATATATATATATATATATATATATATATATATATATATATATTTATATATTGATTTTGCGATTCAAGATTTCCAAGAAATTCTAAACCACGAATTTTGACATGATTTCTTTCCTTGTGGTTTATAAATACAATACATTGCAATCAAGTTTTTCTAAAGAAGGAATTTTCTCTTATCAAGCATTCAAAAAGTATTCCTGAAACATGAGTATTTTAATAGACGTATATTATACCGTTGGAAAGCGCAAGAATTTTGAAAAGTTAATATGCAATAAATATATGTCGTAAAAGTTAAAATAAAGTTGCGATAAGCCCATAAAATTATGAACATATGTTATTTTTAATGTTGTGATGAGGGAGTTTATATTTTTTCATACAGTACTCAAGAGAAAAATACTACGTAAGAAGAAAACATTTTCGTACGTAAATATAAAATGGATTATAAAATAAATGGAAAGTTGTAATTAATTATTTATACTTTTAGATTATTTCATTAAAACAGATGTTCCACTGTAAACTAAACAAAACTTTTGAAATGTATTTTGAGTATTTAATTTAAATATAAAATATTAATAAAAGACCCTTTTGTCATAACCAACAAATTGACTAAATCAATTTTGGTGTATTGACTTATTTATATTTCTAATTTCTATTAAATATAATAATTAAAATACGTTTAAAATAAACATAATTTTTTCTTGCTTATTAAGATGATCAAGTAATAATCAATCAAGTCATAAACTCTTAATGATTCAAACTGTACTTCTTCTAAATATTAATAATAACACATTTAAATTGCAACCGTACGCAGAAAGTCTCTCTATAAAGGTCTCCCATATAAAATAAAATGACAAAAAAGTTTACTTTTTCTAATTTTTTTTTACATAAAATATACATACATTGATAGCGTGGTAAATCTGTTTGGTTGGTTAGTTGATCGATTCCCCGTAAAGGTGTGCGAAAGAAATAGGTCTTATTGTACATTCCAACAAAGTCGACGACCTTCTTCTGACATTTCCTTCAAGTTTCTTTTTATTTTTGTTTATACATTGTTTTAAGGAGTATTCCAACATGAAAGAACTTTACCGAATTGGACGTTGATTTACAAAAAGGTACTAATAGACTAAAAGATCTGACAAAAAGTACTAAAGTTGATATTTTTACATATTTGAATTCTAATGGTTTTGTTATATCTAAATCCGTTATCAAATTTTATCTTAAAAACATAAAAATCCTTTAAAAAATTGTATTTCATTCCAAAAGGTACTAAACCCACATTTTATTTCATTCCAAAAAGCACTATATCCATGTTTCGTTCCAAAAGGTAATATATCCATGTTTCGTTGAAAAGGTACTATATCTTATGTAAACAGATATAACCATTCCTTCCATAAGGTACTATACTTCCTACTATACCACCATAATATATCACCATTAATATTGTTTTCATCATTTTATGCATTTTTATTGGTTCATTTAGCACGTCTTGAATCACCGCTATTATTTTTATCACTGGTTTTAACCTAATAATTAGTTTTTAGGCTATTTGAATCAACTTAGTTGCATTGCTTTTGTTCTTTTAGGTTGTCAATTAAATTAAGTTTTTTCATAATATTTCTTCTTACAGCAACATAAATTTGGTTTAAACTTTTTCAGAAACTCATATTTTAATAGAATAATGGTATTTGATACCGCAAATAGTTGGAATTAGCATTCTAAATTGCTAAATATGTGAAGAAAATCCGTGCCTGATCTAACTTACTAGTAGATTTTTTTATGTAAAATAAAAGCTCAAAAGTTATTATTTATCAGTATCTATAGTTAAATATTGTTTACACGTCGTTAATAATGTAGTTAAATTTGCTGAATTCATACAAATAGTAAATACAATTTCAAAACAAACTTCATAATTACA
Source organism: Piezodorus guildinii (assembly GCA_023052935.1). NCBI lineage: Eukaryota > Metazoa > Arthropoda > Insecta > Hemiptera > Pentatomidae > Piezodorus > Piezodorus guildinii. The sequence goes on from CM041296.1 coordinate 91,901,015, forward strand.
TACTTTCTTATTATAGTGCCATAAATAGATAAATTGTCCTTTGAATATTCACTTTCTTTATGAATAAAACATAATCAATATAATTAACCAACAAAGGAAGATATTTCTCAGAGGGAGAATAAGGAAGTATACAGAAGTTAGTAATTAACGATTTAAAAACGTTAGTTATCACTAATGTTATATTAGGAAGGTTATAGTGACTGTTAACAACTTATCTCGCGTTATATTCTTCCAAAAAGTACTATATTCGTTCTTTTACCTATTAATTCTTTCCAAAAAGTACTATATCCATATTATATTGTTTGAAATCATCGGAAAAGTGCAATGATTTGGCAACACACTTAAAAATCAACTTTTGATTTTAATAAAAAAATAATCACGTAAATTGGTCCAATAATAAATAAATGACAGATTTTTGCGTTTCATGTAAAATTTTCTAAGTGGATATCGTACCTTTTGGAAATCAACGTCTCAATTCACGGCCTGAATGCTACTGTTTAATTATTTTAATAATACCAGTACGTCAAATGAATGTGCTTTAAACTTACCAAATATTAGTGATTAATGAACCACAGACTTAAGGATCAGGGGTGTGGAAGCGGGAGATGGGACTTCTAATTATTGCCAGACACAATAAAAATGTTTAAAATAAAATAATATAAATTATTGTGTCAGGTTAAAAGGTATAGTTAGAATCTTTTTTTAGTTCTAACCTCGCATTTAATATTCAAATTTATTGTTTGTTTATTTAGTTAACGTCACTTTATGCTCTTGTGGCTAATGGGACAATGCTACACTGGGTTTTGTAAATTGTTCCTATCTAGCGTTAATTGTGATAATGCCTGACATCGCGCAGGCTCGGGACCACCTTTCGTGGGACTGTGTAAGGATTTTTTACTCCCATTTAAAAATCACAGGGACCACCTGTCAGGTTTGAAACTGCGATCTTAAAATAGAAGGCTGTTAGACTAGCCACTATACCACAGGTAAGAAATATATTTTTTTTTTACCCACTTGAACCTCCTCTTTCAGGAAATTCAAGGTTAAGGCTTTAAACTCAACGTACTATAATAATTTAAAAGTTCTTACATAGTGCTCGCTCGTGGCCTTTTAACCTGTACATGACATTGCGCAGAGTCAGGACCACCATTTTACTTACCCTCCGCGGAACTGTGTAAGGTTTCTTAGTCCCATTTAAAAATCCTTGGGCCACCAGCTACGTTTGAACCCGCGACCTTGGACGTAGAAGGCTGTTAGACTAACCACTATACCACAGGTAAGAATTATTTTTTATTTTCTACCCACTTGGACCTCCTCTCTCAGGAAATTCAAGGTCAAGCCTTTAAATTTTATGTACTATAAGAATTTAAAGACAGGGAGCCCGTGGCTGAGTGGCTAGCGCGCTAGTCTCTCATGCTACAGGTTCTGAGTTCGAATCCCAGTCCCGGCGGGGCTTTTCTAACTATGTAAAAAAAATGTGGATTCACTCACTTCTCCCCCGGGTATGTGAGACTCGTCAGCCAAAGGGTGGCCACTCACAAAAATTAGTCGTTGGGAGTGATGACCCTACACTAAAAATTGCATCATGAAACGTGAGTGTAAACTCACAGGAGTTTACACCGCGAGGTCCATAGCCTACACGGCCTGTCGCGCCACTGGAACAAATAAGAATTTAAAAATTCTTACATAGTTTCCCTCGTGATATTTCAACTAGACTGATTTTTACCAGCTCTAACACTATGTTATTCATCATCTGGCGGTCAATCGAATCGTTTACCTCTTTTAATCGGCCTATAATACGCGAACCAAGCTTTTGTATGAAAATTTTGTTTCATTATTTACCGGAAGTAGAATATTTAATCTTTGTCGGGTATGTATGGTTTCCTGGTTCTTGAACTTTTGTTTTGTGACTTAGGAAATAATATCGACGAGAATTTCCAGTAATAACATATATGTTTAATGTTTAGCAGTGGTCCCTTGGGTTATAGAGCATGTTATAGGAATAATCCTAGTTTAATATAATAATCTCTCCCTCTCTTTCTCTTTATATATATAATGATATATATAATTACTATATATATCATTATATATATACGATTCTTGGTTTTCGGGAACTCCTTCTAAAAACCACTGGACTGATGTAGTACGATTTTTACTGTTATTTAGGGCATTCTTTCCCGAAGGTTTAAAAGTAAAATACATTTGAAAAAATACATTTTCTGTAACCAAGTCATCCAAAACTTATTCTTTAAATATGAGTAGTAATAAAATCTGGTGCGGGCAACACACGACTTTCACTTACCTCGATTTTTAAAATCAATGAAAGAATTTTCAACTACAGTTAGGATAAAAATACGTGAATCTATTAAGGAATTAATCAAATTGAATTTATATAGAAACATGCGTTTTATTAAAAAATCTATTATATTATTATCTAAAATAATCAGTTAGTTTTATCTTCTTCTCATCACTCTCTATTAACTTAGTTATTATTGAATCTACAAAATTAAAGGTACTCTAGGGAAAGAAAATTTAAAATATCGGCATTTAAGCCCTGTCAGACCATTTTTATCCAAATAAAACCTACATGATATTAAAGCCTATTAAATTTTACATGGATATAGCGTGTTTAATCAAAATCGTCTGAACCGTTTTCGAGAAAATCGAAAAAGGTGCAAAATGCATGGTATAAAGTGCCTCTTCTGGTAATTCATATTTCATTCATAATTCATTAAATTGAATTTTTATAGAAACACGTGTTAAAATCTATTAATAAATCTATTATATTACTGTTTAAAACAATCAGTTAGTTTTATCTCCCATATATAGCCCATTCAATTTTACATCGATATAGCGAGTTTAATCAAAATCGTTTGAGCAGTTTTTGAGAAAATTGTAAAAAGGTGCAAAATGCATGATCTAAAGTAGCATTTCCGGTCAGCCAATTTTAGTGAAAAAGTTGCTATAACATCTCAGGCCTATAGTTTTTTAAATATGAAATTTCAGTTTTGTTCGTCTTTTCTTTTTCATGCTAAACTTAGCACACACACACACACACACACACAGACATTTTCGATAGTCGACATAGACGATCGCAATACTCTCCCTTACTATATATTTCATATAGTGAATGTAAAAATAGTAGAATAGGAACCTTTGTTATTTCTCTAGTTTTTGAAGACAGACATTGCAATCAAGTTTTCTTTAGATGGGAAAACTGAACAAATCTTGATTTATGTTTTTCATTACTGCCGATTATTAATTATAATAAGAATAGAGGTTACAAAATAAACATTTTATCAAGCTAAGTGCACATTCCATTACGATGAACTAGATATTCCTAAGCGATAAACTATAAATCAGCCAAAATTAGCCCTTTTAAACATAGATGACACCTATGCTAAGTAGGGGCGTGTCCACTAGTATATTTATAAGGAAATATAATATTTAGGTTAAAAATAAAAATATATTATCATACGAAATTATAATAATGCTGGTTAAATATAATAATATATTTATAAGACAATATAATTATCCTAGGCAAGCATGTCGAGCATAGTTAGGAAGTACTTGGATGGGCGAACGTCTGGATTGGGAAAAAAATCTAGGTAGGAGGTGATCTTCCGTCACGTGGATTTGACTTCAGACACGAGACCGAATTCTTTCCTTAATGTTTTATCCTAAAAACGTAAGTGGAACATTTTCGATACCAAGGACATACAGTTTTCTCACTTCCGGCATAAATAAAAGCTTTTCTTTACTGCAATAATAAGGAAAGGAAACTTTGAAATTTTTTATGCTCATAGAAAATGAATTGTGAGAAAATATTTGTATTGTTAAAATGAAGGTTTTCATTCCACACAATAAATTCCCTTTGAATGCTCTAAAGAAATTATTTCAGAAACTTTTTGGTTTATTATTCTCAATAATTAACCTTTGTAATCGACTAAACAAAATATTACCAACCATCAAAATTTGAGGGCTTACGTGCCAAGATATCTGAAAAATAATAACTCATGTTCAAAATATTGGCAGATTCAGAGCCAGATTTTAATTAGGAGATTTTGTATTCAATGGAAGATTGAAGAGATTTAAGTAACTTTCGATCTTTGATCAAACTAGTATGCTTATCATATACCAGTAACTACCGAGTATTGGTTCAAGTAGGTATTTATGTTGTACTTTAAAGTAACCATTATTTAATACATGTTATCTCAGTGGTTATTTAGAGATAGAAAATTTCTCTGTTTCCCTTTTCCTCTCTCCCCTTCTCCCTCACCCACCACCTGGACCTCCCATTTGGGAATACTTCTTGTTCTTTCTCCATCTTCTTTGCGGTTGGCCTAGTAACAGGGATAAAATATGTCGATGTTATATTTATCGTGAATGTAAGAATTAACTGTTGAAATGTTTGTGTCACTTTGTATCGCATGATTCGAAACACATCATGGTGCGTGAACAATTTTCCGTAAAATATTAGATTATATTGTTTATATTTTGATTAAGTGTACGTGTTTTGCCGAACCCCAGAGTTCTGCTCCGTATGTCCAGATTGGTCTCAGGAGATTAGGGGCTAGTTTCGTAAATTCAGCGATAATCTGTATTCCAAAAGATGTGAAAGTTGTTTGTCTCTTGTTAGTTCTTGTGGCTTTAATTTAGTTATAGTAATATAGTTCGAGGTATCGTACTTTGGTTTTTGAAGGTATTGCATTGTTGTCGATTTACACAAAGCTACCGTGGCTCGATTTGGAGGTATTATTTTTGATTTTCCATTTCTGAAACCACCTTTTCAGGTCTAATATATGATTTTTTTAAAGGAAATAAATGCTATAGTAGAATATCTGTGAAAAGAAAGAAGTGCTGTATCGTCAGCAAAGGTGGTGCAAGGGTCCTCAGGAATATTGGAAGTGCAAACAGAGTAGAGAAGAGGGCTTAATATGCTACGTTGAAAGTGTAATATAACTGTAAAAATAAAAATTTTCTTGGATAAAATGAATAAAACTGATTTAAATACAAAAGAATTGGTATGGGAGATAAAAACAAAACCGGCATTGAAAGATTTCATGTAAATACATTTATTATTAAATGCTTCTTAAAGCTTTCACTGATTATATCATTTTTATCATAATAGTATTTAGTGGTTTTGATATTGTTTCCATCAACATGAATGAAGGATTCTAAGTAGCAATCTTACTAGAGGATAAGAGTACAATCATTACTACTTAATAATGATATTTCCATCACAACAAGAAATTTTTTTTTTCCGATCCAATCAGGTTTTGTGAATTTATTAAAAATAACTGGATATAGAAAATTTAAGCTAGAAATAATGCATTTGTCTTTATTTTATACTAGTTTCCCAAAATAATTATACTAAACCATATATGTAAGTTGGTAATGCATTGGATTATCCCTAAAATAGTGCAGGATTTTGAGTTTTGTTTAAAACAATCCTCTATATTACGAACTGTCTTGAATTGAAGCCTTGAAGACAAAGAAGTTAAAGGAAGGATTGTTTCTCTTGATGACGATGTTCACGTATGATGTCACAAAAACTGTGGAAGCTTGGAAATTAAAGTCTGCCGCATCCGCCCTACTCTACGCACTTCTCGCCTAAGGATTATCATTTGTTTTTTTAACACTTGGACCACTACTTAAAATTTTCTAACAACTCAATGTAATTAATTCTTTAGTCATTTATTTGTATCTATAAATGTATTTAGAAATTCTAAACTTGATTTTAACAACGGACGTAAGTGAAAGTTGTGTGTTTAAATACTAAAATTCTACATTATTTTCCGGACAACTGAATGTTTTCTCACTAGTTAATTCGCGCCAAAGAGCTCAATTTATTGCTATGTATTATTAGTTTTTTGTAAATTAATTTTTTTTCTTTTGATAATGGCCACTTTTTGACTTATTTTGTCCATTAAATTAATGAATATTTTTCATTCTACACTAGATTGGTTTTGTCATAAAAATATAGAATGCAAAAGAAGACCCTGAGGAAAACGATTATTATAAATTATATTTTAAAATTTATCAGATCTTAACATTTTTTCCTTTCGTTGATGCTAAAGAATATCTTTGGGCTTTATATGCAAATTAGAATCCATACTAATAATAAAGATTAATAATGGTTTCGAATTAGCATATTAAAATAGGCTCGTATATTTAACTTCATCATCGAATTGAATATACATCCGAATATGTTTGAATAGTTTTATTATAATATTAAAATAGGCTGGTATATTTAACTCCATAATTGAATTGAATAAACATCGGAATATTTTTCAATAGTAGATTTAAAAATTCAATAGCATAAATTTAAAAACTAAATATAAGCATATTAAAAAAAAATTACTCGTAAACCAGAATTTCAAAAAAAAAAAATAAATAAAAATAAATAAATAAACAGAGAGAGAAGGTTTTCTAATTTTAGAGAGAAAAAAAAATATTAAACTGATCTGAGGTTAGAAATCTAAATTAAAAAAGTCCAGCATGAAAACGAAAATTCGTACGAAACTATACAAGGCAACTATACGCCCGAGATGTTATACCAATTTTTGTATTTAAATCGGATGACCAGAAATGCTATTTTGTGCAATATATTTTGCACCTCTGCAAGATATTCTCAAAAACGGCTAAAAAGAGTTTGATTATGCTCGATGTTAAGTTTAATATCATGTAGGTTTCTTTCTGATTGAAATAATTTTACAGCTTTTAAATGCAGATATTTTAATTTTTTTTTCACTAAAGTATGTTTAATTTTGTAGTTTCGAAAATATCAAATGTATTAATTTGATAGTATAGATACAAAAACCGTCAAATATACAAATTGAAGGAATTTGATAACCAACATTTTTTAAGGTAATCTTTTTATCTTAACAAAAGCGTAGATATAGATGTATAATATACCGTTGGATAGATAAAGATTTTAGAGAAAAATATTATCTTATATAAACAGTAGTAAAAGGTAAGGTAAAGTGACGAAAAGGGCATAAAATTAGATGATGATACATATCAATTTTTATCTGTTATATTATGTAATCTAAAACATTATGTTTCCTGCAAAACTGAATGTAATTCTTAATTTTTTTTTTATTTCTGGCTTTATTTAAAAGTTCTTAAATTGATTTTAACAACTAGGGCAAGTAAAAATTGTGTGTTGCGCGCAAAAGATTTTATCAATAAAATATCTTTTGTCTATTGTGAGTCTCTACTATTTTTTTTATTTTTAGTTAATATGGGAAATAGTATTTAGCCTAGTTTTGGGCTTAATAAATCGATTGGAGACGTGATAATAGAAGCCGTGTGGAGTTGGGTCGTTTCCTAGGAATTGTAATTCTTTGGTAATTTTAGGAATTGGAATCTTTAGCACTTTAATTTTGATACCTTCCATACTGACGGTACTAGTGCAGTGAACCAGCGTGGCCTTGAGGTCTTTTTTGCCAACTCCAATGATTCATTACTCGTGACCTCCACTAAATAAACATTAATTAAACTAGTAAAACTACACCGTGTGAGATTGTTAACAAATCTGGTGCGCGCGACACACGACTTTCACATACCTCCGTTATTTATATCAATTTTTGAACAAATTTAGAAACGAAATTAATTATTTACATTGGATTTTAATAGAAACGTGTGTTTTGTAAAATAATATATTATATTATTATTTACGACAATCAGTTTGTTTTATCAGCTTTTCATCACTCACTGTTCACTTTTACTATAGTATGTTTTCTAAAATCATTAGCATTCTAACGGTATATTACTGTTCTTTAGCTAAAAAAATAAAAATTGCATTAAAAAAATATTTTTTCAGTTTTCTCCTTTAGTTGGTTATCGAATTCGTTCAACGTATGTATTTAACTGTTTATGCTATGCTAATCAGATGATATGGTTATTACTTTCACTCACTATATATATTGTAAGGGGAAGTATTGCGATCGTGAAAATTTTCGAATTCCAGTTTTCAAAGGAAATACACGTTTTAGGGTCCCCTGAGTCCATATAACCAAGTCCCGCAAAAAGGTGTGTGTGTGTGTGTGTGTGTGTGGTAACTCCCCGAGCGGAAACGGTAAGTCCTATGAAACTGAAATTTCATATTTAAGATAAATATACGCCCGAGACGCGAAACTTTTTTCATAAAAATGAGATTACCAGAAGAGGCACTTTATACCATGCATTTTGCACCTTTTTTCGATTTTCTCGAAAACGGTGCCGACGATTTTGATTAAACTCGCTATATCGATGTAAAATTTAATAGGATTTAATATCATGTAGGTTTTATTCTGATTAAAATGGTCTAACAGGGCTTAAATGCCGATATTTAAAATTTTCTTCTTCTAAAGTACCTTCAATTTTGTTGATTCTATAAAAATAACTATATTATCTTGTTAACGCTAATGAAAAACAGGTAAATATATAAATTGAATAAATTCGATACCCAACTAAAGGAGAAAACAGAAAAGATATTTTTTTAATGCAATTTTTCGTTTTTGAACATAAGAACAGTAATATACATGTATGATATACCGTTGGAAAGCTGAAGATTTTAGAAATAATATTATCTCATACACAAGCTTTTAAAAGTTAATAGAGAGTGATGAATTAGAGACTGATTATTTTAGATAATAATATAATAGATTTTTTAATAAAACACATGTTTCTATAGAAATTTAATTTAATTAATTATTTTATAGTTTCACGTATTTTTTTCTCTAACTGTATTTGAAAATTCTTTCATTGATTTGAAAAATGGAAGTAAGTGAAAGTCGTGTGTTGTCCGCACCAGATTTTTTTTTATAGAATCTTCAAAATTAAAGGTACTTTAGAGGAAGAAAATTTAAAGTATTGGCATTTAAGCCCTGTCAGATAATTTTAATCAGAATGAAACTTACATGATATTAAAGTCCATCAAATTTTACATTGATACAGCGAGTTTAATCGAAATCGCTTTGTGAAAAACGTAAATAAACCTAAAAATGCATGCATGTTTAAAGTGGCTCTTCTGGTTATCTGATTTTGGTGTAAAAGTTGCTGTAACATCTCGGGGGTATAGTTGCTTAAATATTAAATTTCAGTTTCATAGGACTTTCAGTTTTCGCGCTGGACTTACCACACACACATATGGACACACAGACCTTTTGGCGGGACTTGGTAATTTGGACTCAGGGTACCCTAAAAGATGTGTATTTCCCTTTGAAAACAGGAATTTTCACGATCGCGATACTATCATATTATATACTTTATATATTAAATATATAGGTAAGTTAAAGTAAAAATTACGGATATGGCCTCATTGTTGAAAGCTGAAATTGTTCTACACTTTTCTTCATATTCTCTTTCTCATTTTTTTCTTTCAGTGTGGGAATGGTTGTTTAGTCATTTAGACCGTGTATTTTGGATGATTTCTTGGGCCCTTATCCAGAGAATTTGTAAAAGATATTATTTTTATTTTTAAAACCCCTAAACCAAAGACACAAGAATACGTATAAGATAATACTTTTACAATGACATAGTATTTTTCTTTGATATGCCTCCTTTTGCTAAACCACAGCATTTTTTTTTTCATTTACAGTTTGGCGGTTCTTTTTATTTGTGATATTTATTTATTTTTTATTTCAAAGACTCTTGTGGTGCGGGAATAAAATTCATAGGATTTTAGGGGATCTCTTCTACTGTACGGGGTCTTCATGTCTTCTTAATTTCTTTATTAACAATCTTCTCACTCGTGTTTTTGAATCTTTGATTGATCATTGATCCCTCAGCCAAGGCTGGGAGTCGCTGCATATTTTTGCAGTGGCCTTCCTGTAGAGGATAGTATCTTAAATAAAAGGTTCGTACAGTATTTCAGATTGTCAAATGATTTTATCTGTCTCCTTGTGAAGTTGTCGGTCACTGTCGGGAGTTCGAAGCTATTGTGGAATATGCCCGCCTCACAGTGGACAATATGACCGATTTAGGTGGACAAAATTCTTACACTTATCCATATTTAACCTTTGGGGTTCCAGATCACCGAAAAAAAAATTATAAAAAAATAATTAGTTTTTTGACACGATTGGCAAGCGCACAGTGGTCAAACATCACATTTATTTGCTAAAATCTAAAACATCCCTACAAAAAATCTAATTATGGCCCGGAGTTGCTAAAACCTGCTAATAGATGTATTTTATATCATTTAGTAAACTCTTCAAATTATAGATTGTAAAACTTTTGATTCGGAGTGTTGTGTCTGAAAAAAATTAATCGCGAAAATTCCTTGTAATATTTAAAGACTAGAAGGATTGATGAATCAAATCCTTGGGGTAACTTGGGCGTTATATAGTTTTTCGTTATTGAATAGGGGCACACATTTACAAATTACTAAATTAACTCTACAGATGAGATTGAAATATATATTCAATGACGTGTGTGTTAATATAATGTCTTACCTGTCTTAGCAATGTCCATTGCTAAATTAAAGAGAAAAAAACTTTAAAGACACCTTGAACACAATAAATGACCATCGAATAAAGATAATCCCACTGCCGGTTATCAGGCACTTGTGCGAACAGGAATGATTCACACATTTACTATTTATTTGTAAACACGGTATGGCGTGAGATACTAGTATTAAGGGTCTTGCCAACTAATAATAAAAAGGTGAAGCACTGGAAAATTCCAAACTTTTGATTTAACTTTTGTCAACCTAAATTGGAGATTTTGCCCACTCTGCGCCGTTCTGATACTGTTGGAGCCTCTTCGCCGTTTCAGTTTTTACATTAGCTAACATGGGCAGCAGTGCTAGCTTGCTCACGATTTTCATTGTTACGCAGTTTCATTTGTCTATCAACCTTATTAACGCTTGGAAGAAAAAAAAATTAATATTATTTTTTCGTAGACTATCAAAAACATTTTAACTACAATAATATTATATTTTTCCTCAAATAAAATAATACACTTCTCATGGCCGATTAATCTCTAGAACTGGTGTTGTTTTTGCACTAGAACTTCTTTGTCATCATACGACAGACCAAGGATATTTTCTTTTACTTTCCTGATTGTATACAACGAAGAATTAATCTGTTGTTTGAAGTAAAGGAAATACGAAGGTCGTGTAATGAATATGGTCAATTCCTTTCAGGAAAATCGAGAAAAACAATAGAAGTAAAATTACTTTAATGTCAGATTTATCGGAGGTATGTTTTTGTTTACTGGAGGCTTTCGTTAATATCCCTGTAAACAAATGTTTTGGAGAAGAGCAGGAGTACATATGCTTTGGTATGTATGGAATACATATACCTAGAACATAGTTTTTGTGGCGGGGGTTTAAGATACACACACACACACACACACTCACACACACATGCACACGCACACACACACACCCACACACATATACGAGTACATATATATATAATATATATATATATATATATATATATATATATATATATATATATAATAGTATACACACACATATAGGTCACATAGGTTTTGCGCACCTCTACAGTCTCTCCAAATTCAGTTAGAGGTGATTAATACATTTACATAATATCCACCCACTACTATTCCATACTATATTTTCATTTTTTTTCTTTTTATTATGACAATAAGCTCTGTTGTCACCTTTTTTTTTTTTTTCATTTTATACTGCTAAATTTGAAATACACAAAGGCTCTTGTTATACATAGTGAGAATATAGTGCACATGTATATATTTACCAAAAAAATTGTCCTAACGAAAAGTATCCTTATGGCTATTTTTATTACTATTAACCATGAGTATATACTAATATTTACATTAGCCTCTTATTATTGCTTTTAATCCATTAAAAATATCTTGGTTCAAAAGATCGTTTCGTTTCTTACTTCACTGTCTTGTGAATAGATTAGGAGGAAGATAAAATCTTTTTTTTTCATACATTCAACACCTTGTGAACTTGAAACTTTTATTTTAACATTTTTAATATTCATTAAAATTATTTTAACCAATATAATTCTGACTGAACACGTGAATCCAACTTGTAGATATATGATAAAATATCTGCAGTAATAGCACATATAGCATTTCGTGTAATTGGTATTTCAATATATTATATATAAAAATTTAGGGATTCAAAATTACTCATATTCTTGTCCAAATGTTAAAATAGTAATAAATGAAAAGATAAATAAATAAAAGAAAGGTTTTTTAAAAAGAAAATGTGTTATCAGAATCTTCCAGGGAATCCCAACTTAGCTACAAATACTCAAGGATTTCTTCCAAGGTTGGGAATCCCTAAAGATAACTGCTTTCCCATTGGATTCCTGAACAATAAGATTTTTCTGAGTATCGAATATATTCAGCTTTAAAGTTTATAGAATACAAGGATTTGTTCTTAAAATATCGTACATTTATTTAGATGCTAGACAGTTTTAAAAAATAATTAAGTTTTATCACATATGCAATTGATAATATTTTGTCTCAATATTTTCAACAGAGGCAAAATTAAGATTTCCTCACAGTACAATCGCCTGATTAATCACAGTTGCATGAAGTGACGTTAAACTAATAAGCAAACAGAAAGCTTTAGGCGGGTTTTTAAAATAAAATATCGTTAATAGAGGAGTAGAGATAACATTTAAGGAGCTTATAACGGTGATTTAAGGTGAGAAAACCTAAAAAAATGGTGGAGTAATTTTTATTTTCATGTATCCATAGGCCTCCTCTTTAGAAATCCAGGTGTTACCATATGATTCGAATCGTAGATGAAGACATATGCCACCAAATCACAGTCTTCAATGTCAGTGGAGGTTCCTACTCTATTGGCAATGATGTCACCTGTAGCAGAGTGGCTAGCCTAACAGCCTTCTATGCCAATGGTCATGTGTTCAAACCCGCAGGTCATCCTAGGATTTTTTAATGGGAGTAAAAAATCCTTAGTTATGCTACGGAGGGGACGTTAGAAGGTGGTTCCGTGCCTGTGTGATGTCAGGTACTCATTAAACATCTCTATCTTAATAAAACCTGGGTAGGTAAAGTTTAGGACTCCCACTGTAGCATCATCCGATTAGCCACAGCATAAAAGGACGTTCAATAAACAAACAAATCCATTGGCACTTGAACAAGCAATATCTTCCTCACAGGCTCCATATTTTTTATACATCTTCTACTTTTGAACTTGTAGATAAGTGCTTTGTATTGATCCGTATCCGTTGTTACTGATAGGTAGGACTGCCAAATTCAATAGGCGTTTATAAAAGCTTTAGCAAAGGGAATACTCAACCTTTTGTAAGCCAACCCCGTTATTTGATCTGAATCTGCTGGTATATATTGTCCAATTGGAGCGACGATATATAGATGGTTTCTCGGTACGCAGTTTTCGCTCACCAACTATTTTGCAAGATAACTATTCCTAATAAGGCCCCTAAAAACGCTTATTTTATTTAAAAACTTTGATTAGTAGATTTTCAGGATATGAATAAGTTTCCTTATTGTAACTTATATACAGGTGTAGATAAGCAAACGAAAAAACTCACTATTTATACATATCCACGTCTTATATGAAACGAATGATCCTGCCCGGTCTAAATTTCAAGATACATTTTGAACCGACAATGATGTATAGCCCTGAAGAAGATAAGAGATATATAATATATAATAGCTCTTTCCTTTATGACAAGAAGCCTTAAAGTATACTGAGTCTCTTTGCAGAAAGCTAAGAATAACAGGCTCGCATATAAATTACCCCACATTAATCATAATTTTTGAATGATTACATAGGATAACAGCAGTAATTGACCTAATTCAATACCAGGACGAAGAAGTACTTTCAGAAAAATTTAAATACTGATTTTAATCCTGAAAATCACTCTAATTTGCAAACAAACGTAACTTGTACCGTTCTGCTTACCTTCACAACTTTAAAAAAAGGGCTGGCTTTCGAAAGTTCCAATCCTAATAATATTGATTCCATTCTTAATTTGTTAAGCGATTGAATTAATAATTTAGTTGTTAATTATTATTAACTTTTATTGGGGATTTAAACATATAATTCTCTTCATAACATAACTCCTATACCAATGACCTTCAAAAATCTATTCTTCTCTGTTCCCATAACATTTTTACAGACGTCTTCCATATCTAATAATAATTTTGAACTAATTACTATAACTAATTACTAAAATTTCAAAAAACTTGCAAATTGCAGGCCTATTCAGATCCAATACCGACTTATGCACTCAGATATTTAGTGTGCTCCACCAACTCCTCTGTTAGCTATGAATCAAGTCATCCCAGTGGAACTCGTGCAAAGTGTAAAACGAGTTATGAACAGCTTGATAACATAAAAGAGTATTTCTTCCCCATTTTTTTCGTGGAAATTGTTTTCTTTGAATATTCATCTGACATATAATCAACGATCATTGTCGTTCCTATTTTTCCAGTCATTCTGACGTTCGTACTCTTTTTTCATAGAATCATGCACCTTGCCAAGTTTTAGTACTCCTTTATTGACGCTGCACAGCTTTTTAAATCTTAACTTTTTAAAATCTGGTATTATCATAGTCAATAATTGTATTGTTTTTTAATTTGTAGATAATTTTATGTTGAAATAGAAGATGGTACAACTTTTTTTAATTTTTTATCAAGCTAAACAGACAGAATGTTTGGACCTGTCAGGGATAGTGATAACTGGCTAAGAAGGAAAAACATAAAATTGTATGAAGTTTTTGGAGACAACATTAATTAATTAACATCTAAAGCTTGGACGACATCACCGGCCTGGCCATGTTGTTGAATGAGTAGAGAGGACGTCTCCAAAATGTCTTCTGGAGGGAAAACTATACCGAGAAAGAGATAGAAGACAGCTAAGGCTCAGAGGGAAGGTCTGTATGACCCAGGAAGCCAAGCCCTACTGAAAACCAGAGGTATAGGGCCGCGCCACACAGTGAGAGAAGTGGTAGATGAAAATTCATGAGATAGATTAGAGTATTGTGCGAGTTCACGAAAGTAGCGGGATAGGGAGGGAGCATATCTATTTTTAATAAATCTGGACAATAACATCAAATATTACTTTTTAAAAACGATTAACCACGACGGGTGTTACTATCTTGGGCTCAGTACTTATTGAGACTGTTTCTAGGCCAACGGCAGTATAATTAGGTGATAAGGCTGAGATTCCACTCAGCCGCCAGGTTTTCCCCCAACTTTGGGTATCCACTTTAAAGAGGTCTGCTCCAGGAGGGTCTCCATACCCTAGGATCGTCCCCCTGCTGAATTAACAGAATAAATAATATTCTGCCGTAGCCGGGATTCGAACCCAGGATCCGGAGAATAGTAGGTTAGTGCTCTATCAACTAGACCTAGCGGCTCCCTTAAAAAATCCTATAATATCATAAAATATATACATTTTTTTAAAATTGTATTTATTTATGGAAGTTTTGATATTACAATGGTATTAAGCAAAGTATAAGAAAATATGCTAATGATGTAAGTGCGAAACTGCATAAGATAGATTAAAACCCAAATAAATAACAATCAGTATATAAGGTCTCTTTGTCAGCGCCTCGATAGTCTTCTGGGCGGATTTTATGGGTTTGTGGCTAGGTGGGTAGGTTTTGAGTCAGTCAGTCGTGAAATTTATTGTAGCGATCAGTGGCAGTTGCAATAACGAATGGAATGTCTATGTCAGTCTGTAGCGTCTCGTTAGATACATAAAAAAGGGCATTTACAATTTTCCTAAGTAATTTTGATTGAAATGATTGGATAATTTTAATGTTTGACTTTTTCGCAGTCCTCCATAACTCGATGCCGTAAGTTCAAATAGGTTTTATCAATATTTTATAAAAAGTTAATTCATTTGTCAATGATAATTTTGAACGTTTGTCTAGTAATCACAAAAGAAGTCCATATTGTTGATTTAGTTTTTTCTTTTTTTTTTGAGTTGGTATGTCCATGTTAGTCGTTTGTCAAGGTAAAGGCCTAAATAACGTACTGTGTCCGAAACTGATATTGTTATATTATTGTAAAAGACCTCAAGGCAGGAGTCATGTTTTAGAGAAAATGTGACGAACAGGTTCTTTGATTCATTCATTTAGATTTTCCATTTTTTTGCCCAGCAAACTATGTCGTCCAGATATTCTTGGAGCGCCTGAGAAGGCTCCATTCACTATCACCAAATCTCACATATTTTCACCTACTTCTTCTCTCGCAGTGTAGCTCAGCCTTAATTGAAGACCGAACCATGTGATGAAAGCTTAATAAGGACTAACATCGGCCTGTAGCGCCAAAGATGTATATATGCAAACAGGCCTATCTTTTGAATAAGAAACCCTATTAATGAATGAATAATAATGATTCCAACCAGTTAAAATTAAAATAGTGAAAATTAAGCTGGTATTTTATAAAGTAAAATAGCAAAGTATAGGCGGAAGGTAATTTGTTGTTTGTGCATTAGTACCTAGTTAGTTTGTTATTTAGCAAGATCCTGTTTTATTACAATAGATATTCGATGTAAATAGAAAACAAGACCGGAGAAAAATTGTCATTATTGTTTTTTCTTAGCGTTTTCACATAGTTAAAATGAACGAGCTATCTATAATAGTATGGATCTGATATAATTGTGAGAACAAACCATACAATTTTAAATATTTTCATTATGATATAGAGCGTGCTTTCATTTGAAGGCGAATAATATCTTAATTATCGCTGAGCTGTGTTTTGCTAACACGTGATGTGTGAAGCGAAGATAAGGATCATCTGATTGAAAAGGATGAGAATATCAATCATGTACTGAGTCATTCCCGAGCATTTTTTTCGTATAAATTCTTAAGGCCAAAGATCATAAGGTTAAAAAAAAACTTATCATCCCAATACTTTCACTAACCTCGGAGATCTTTTTTAAACTGTTAAATCAGCTTAAATATATCCCATAAAATTTATGGCCTAAACTTAGTAAACATTTATTAAACAATGCCATGATGCACTTATGAAGAAACTGCAAAGGGTATAGCCGGGTTAGGATAGTAAATCTGCCCCGGAGGATCAATTTGGTGTCGAATAAAAATAATTCACCCCATTTTTTAATTTTTAAATTCAAATGGTTTTCGAGATTTTTTAAAAAACTCTTTTTTCGATTTTAATTTTTTTAATAGTAGAATTTGAAATTAATTAATGATGATTTTTTCTCTAATTCTTAGCAGTCAAGGGCATGAAAAAATTATATGATCATGATTCTTAAACGAAAAGCCAATTTACTGATAAAACATTTTCAATCATTTTCTACAAAATGATTGGGTTAAAGCCTATTTTTCATAACGCGCGCCGAATTTGTTTCAGAAAGTGTCTTTTATGCTCCACTGCACTGCAAAATTTTTCGAATTGTTCGAAATCGTGGAACAATATGAAAAAAAAAACTGTTTTTTTTTTCGCGAAATTTTGCTTATAGTTTTTAGATTATCGAAAAATGTGTATACAATTATCTTTTTTTACCGAAAATACATCCTTCGGGGAGAAACCTATAGCAAAAACTTGAACAAGCGGAACCTTATAAGAAATGATGGATAGAGGCTAAATAGACGACGTTACAGAGCGCTAGCCTTTATGTTTCGAAAAATGATTGAAAATGTTTTATAAGTAATGTAATTATGAATTTTGGTGAGAAATAATTGTTTACAGATTGTTCAATAATAATAAGAAATATAAGTTGAATGCGAGATCTCAGAAAATTATTTTTTATTTTTTTTCATATCGTTCCACCATTCAAAAAATTAAAAAAATCCTGTGTATAGAGGAGTATAAAAGACATTTTCTGCAAAAAAAAAAACAAAAAAAAAAATAAAAACAATCGGTGATTGACACTTAAATAAGGTTAAAAAATACATTTTTGGTTTTCTTTCTTTCACTAAAAATTGGCTTTTCGCTTAAGAATCATGATAATATAATTTTTTCATGCCTTTGACTCCTAAGAATCATAGAAAAAATCATCATTAATTAATTTCAAAGTTTACTATAAAAAAAAAAATATAATATCGAAAAATAGGTCTTTTAAAAAATCTCGAAAACCGTTTGAATTAAAAAGCTAAAAATTTAGGTGAATTATTTTTATTCACACCAAATTGATCCTCCAAGTTTGAGTAAAGCCGCGGGGGCAGATTTAGCATCCTAACCCGGCTATACCTTTTTAATAGCACTTCAATAACAATTCCTAGGTAAAAGGTCCCTTGGTCATCTCTTTTTGCACTTCCCAGGAATATATCAATGAATCGAAGAGGAAGCCAGTTTTGATAAGCTGATTTTGAAAAGGGGGTGGTTTCAGTTGGTCTGATCTTCTCCTTGTACTGTCGTTTGGCTAAGAAACAGTACGAACTCCTTATATATTTTTTTATTGTTGTATTCATTGTTATTTTAATGTGAATTCTTTACGCTATTATATAGTATTATTTATTCTTAGCTTATTACTGCATTGAATATTACTTTCAGAAATTGTTGAATGAAACGGTTTGCACGTTCTTAAGAGGAAAAGTATTAAAAAAAAAGTTTGGTACCATCAGAATTCAACAAGTAAATTTCAATTTAAGTTTTTCATTGAAAGGAAGTGACCTGGTTCAAGCCAAATTAGCATTATAGATATATTAAGGTCATTATGGCTGATTTATTCATTACGAGTAAAAAGCCTCTGGTATTGTGGATTATAAATATTGGTAAGGATAGGAATGGGAAGACTCAATTTCGTAAGTGAAAATAGGCTAAAATTGATATAAATGAGTCTTTAAGAGTTAATTTATTGTAATTTACTTAAATATTCATTGTATCTTATAAACTTTTCTTCTCTATAAATATAAAACGATATGATTCCTGGTTTTCGCTAACGAGCGACGTAGTTTGATACGATTTTCTTCATTTTGGACATAATGGATATTGAATACATTATCAAAACCTAAGTTCCTAATGATTCCTTCGTAAACGTATGACATCAGTTATAAAGGACAATCAATTCACAAACCATTGCAGATAGCATGTTTTGCGACTTAGTGTCACGGTTATTTCTTGCCAATTTAGTGAATGCGTATCACCTAGTTGTGTCTAAAGTTAGCAGTTTCGAGAGGTTTCTCGCACCATGAGAGATAGTGTTTTGATCTTGTTTGGAAATTCGTCGCTAATGAATGAAGTCCCGGGATTACGCCATCTAATTAAGTTTCTTCAATGAACCCTGTGACCCCTCATCCAGCATCCCCTATCAGAATCGATAACCGCATTGGTAGTTCTGTCTAGCTGCATTCTGCAATTTCTGCCTGCAAGTTTGGTTTGTTTATCTTAAAATCATTTATTTGGAAAGTGTTAGTTTTGAAAAATTATTAATAATTTATTTTTTATGAAAAACATACTATATTATCATCACTGAAGATAAGACGGTAGAGTTGGAAATGTTTAATTGAATCATTTTGTATATATTGTTTTTATTAAATTCATCTCATTTTCTTAATAAGGATATATAACGAAAGTAGCTTGTCCGATCCGGATAATTGAGATTTTCGTCTTTCAAAAATGATTGTCCTTCAACGTTGGCCATCAGGTGAACAGATAACCAAGTATCGATTTCTTAAAAAATGTTATCGAAAATTCAAATTAACGTCATATAGATTGATTATAGTTATCGGAGTTTTCTTTGATACGAATGAATTATTAGTTAATCGATTTTTTAATGAAAGCTGATTTTTTTATAACGCATGCACAATAAGGACTATTCATTTTTAAAATAAATTTTTGGGCAATTAAAAATACAATAGAAAATTAATCAAAAAAAAAAATTAGATTTTCCTTAGATATTAGGGAGCGGCGTTACTGGTCTACTGTTCTCTAGGTCCTAGGTTCGAATCCCGAAAATGACAGAATATTATGAGCCGGGGAGGGGGCGACCCTAAGGTATGGAGACCCATCCACTTTAGAGTGGGTACCCAAAATGGGGAAAAACCTGGTGGCTGAGCGTGATCAAGGCCAATGGTACGACCGTTGGCCTAGAAAAAAGTACGAATCTCTATATCTACTGAGCCCAAGATCCTTAATAGGTTAAAAAAAAATGAAATAAAAGGACAATCTATATGATTTATAGACAGAATAAACGTTGTCACTGAAATGTATAGTTACAAGTATACATTACTATTTATTCATGTTATTTTATTTTGATTCCTACGGATAAAGCTGATACATCATATCATAATAAGAAAATTTAGATAAAAAACTAAAAATATATTCAAAGAAAAAGTATTAAATTTTTCTTACACGTCTTTGTAATTTTGCAACGGTTGTGATATTTATATATATATATATATATACGACATTTAGATTTGTAACGCAAGCACCATGCACGTAGATATCCTTTTCATGACAAATCAAATGGAATCTATAATATATTTAAATACATTTGCACTTTTTTTTTTTCCAAATTTTTTTCGGGTCCTTTCCAATCCAGTGACGGTGAACAGAAGGCGTTATCCTATAAGTAAACACTCTTTATTGGCCAGTTTGGATCAATGTTCTAATTTAGAACATATTTTTTAAATTTTAGTTTTATATGAAATGATGTATAGCGATAGACAATATTTTAAGATATGATATTACTTGGTTAAGTAATGTTCCAGAGCCTGTGAAAGGTCATTACATAATTTTTAAGACACGTCTTCATCCACTCCAAGGCTCTTGGAGGAGTATTACAAATTCCTTACCAGTCTTCTATGAACTGCAGTTAAAGAAAAAGATGGACTCCCAAATGACATAATTTACTAAAAGCGTAAATAATAAAAATATTGGTATCAGTTTTTATGTTGTTATAATAGTCAAGTTGGCCATTACGACGATAAAATAAAATATCAAATCATATGTAACGTACAATAGTAATAATTTTGTGTGTTTGATATTTGCTTCTAAAATCTTTAGCTTTCCAACAGTATATTATACGTCTCCGTTACTGTTTTCATGTTCAAAAATTTAAAAAATTACATAAAAAATATTTTTACTCTTATCTCATTTGGTTAAATATCAAATTCGTTCAAGTATATATTTATCCGTTTATCACCAATATTCAAAAGATTATATGGTTATTTTTCTAGAATGTACAATATTAAAGGTACTTTGCAGGAATTAAAAAGAATAAAAAAATATCGGCATTTAAGCCATTTGAGACTATTTCTATCAGAACAAAACGTATATTTATTAAGGTAGATTTCGGGCTGAATATCCCGAAACTTCATGCTGATGAAATAAAAAATTGAGTATTTATGGAAGAATTTATTCGGCCCGAAATCTACCTTAATAATTATATGAGATCTTCCGTGGTTTAGAATATATTGATATAATAAAACCTATATTATATTAAAGCGCATTAAATTTTACATCGATATAGCGAGTTTAATCAACACCGTTAGAGCTATTTTTGGGATAGTCCTAAAAAGGTGTAACATGCATGGTATAAAGCGGCTCTTGTGGTGCGCAAATTTTGATAAAAAGGATACCGTAACATCTTGGGTGTATAGTTGGATTAAATATAAAATTTCAGCTTCGTACTACTTTTCGTTTTTGTGTTGGACTTGTCACAAAAGGAAAACACACACACACACACCCAGTCTTTTTTTGGGACATGGTCATTTAAACTGTGGGAGCCCTAAAACGTGTATTTTCGTTGAAAATTGAAATTCGAAAATTTTAAAAAACTCAAATTTGACATTTTTCATGATTTTGAGTCTATTCCTTATTAGATATTTTAGTTATAAGTAAGTGAAATAAAAAAAAAATCTAGTACGCGCAACACACGATTTCCACTTACCTCCATTGTTTTAATCAATTTAAGAACTTTTAATTCAAGGCTGAGTTGAAAAAATGGTTGAAAAATGAAATTGAGGTTCGATGGAATCATTTGTTTCAGATTAAATACTCAAAATCCATAACGACCTTAATATCCCATTTGTGGCAGACCTTTTTCGTACCAGATATACCACTTTTAATTCCAAACTCCCAACTCATGTAAACCCTCTTGTCCGCAACCTATCAACCTTGCATATTCCTGACAACCCTCCGAGGCGATTGAAAAGAAGATGGCCTCGGGATCTACTTACTTAAATAAACATCGAAGTACTACCACTGGGTAGTTTCTTCACAAGCCTTATACGCCTTTTATTATAATTCATCACTTTTACTTATTGTATTTATGTAATATACAGTTGTAAAATTCAATAAAATATAATTTAAAAAAATAAATACTCAATTATACATTATCTACAACAACCACTTGCAATCAGTTGTATCCGCTTTTCATCACACTTCGGTACCATAGACAACTTTTCTGAAACCTTTAGCTTTTCAACGGTATATCATGAATCTATTTTACTATTATTATTATAAGAAAAACATTAACTAAAATTTTTTTTTTGCTGTTTTCTCCTTTAGTTGGTTATCCAAAATCAAAATCCGTTTAACTTATATAATTACTCGTTTTTTATCAATGTTAACAGTATGATATAACTAATTTTATCGAATCTACAAAAACAAAGGTACTTTAGCGAAAGAACATTTAAAATATCAAAATTTAAGACCTGTCAGACTATTTCAATTTAGGGGTTAGTACCGTTTTTTAGGGAATCGTAAAAAAAAAAAAAAAAATGCAGGGTATAAAGTGGCTTTCCTGTTACACCGTTTTTGTTGTAAAAGTTGCGCAGGCGTGTACGCTTCTTAAGTATGAAATACCAGAATTAAATCACTTATCGCTTTACAGATTTACTTAACACGTACACAAAAATACATATATATCTTTTGGCGGGACTTGTTCATTTGGAAGCAAGGGACCTTAAAAATTATATTTCCTCGAAAACTCGAATTCCTAATTTTTCACAATCGCTTTACTTTTCCTTACTATTTTGTATATTAGTAAGAGAAAATAGAAAATATACTATTAATTTTAAATGGAAAATTCCCAGATTTTGAAAATTTGGCAATAATCAAAATAATTAAAGGGTCTAAAGATATTTGTCGAACGTGGATCCCACCCATCGAGAGCGTGGACTTTCTAATGATCGGGATGTCAAGATTATTTTACTTGGTGCGAAAGAACCCACTGATGGCTGTGACATAAGTTGCGATATTAATTAACAAGGCTGACCCTATCAGCCGATACTGCTACATCCTGATATCCCCATGACTGGCAACTTTTCCCACATCATACCATCGCCCGATGATCAACACTTGACCAGTGTTTATATATATGTACGTAGCTCTGGCAGATTTGAAAAGTCATCTTGGTGCTTGTGCAATAGATTACTAGTAGTGCAATCAATAGATAGGATAGATAAACACCGATTGCTATTTTTTATTTCAATATCATTATTTATAAAAGCAAGTTACCATACTCTCAGTTATGTGCATCGAAGTACTTAAAAAATGACAATGACTATGTATCTGAAAATTATAATGCAGGTTCTGCTTACTCTCTGGGTGAACAATAAAGCTGGGATCTGGGAACATATGTACTATAAGTGGTTAATTTTTTTTTTATAAAACCTGTTTTATGAATAACTTAAAAAGTATGTATTTCCTAAAAATTTTGTATTAGTCATTTTAAAAATATTCAAATTTCTAACCACATCATCACTAAATTTATAAGAAATATCTTTAAAGATTTTCGTATCGTATCCATGTTTTGTGTTCTCATTGAAACATATTCAATGTTATGTGATTTTTTTATCATGATATATTTATATTCACATCTATCATACAGTTGACAATCAAGGAATGAAAAATCACTATAAAGGTAATGTGACGTGATAGGCTTGATGGAGAAAGGATGGCCAGCGACACATCTTTAAGGCGTGTTTCTTAATTTACATTAAACAAAATAATAATAATAAATCTCTTTTTTTGTTTTCGGACTAGACCATACAAATGGAATTGAGTTATACAAAATTAATCTACTAATACATAAATCAAGTTGATGTATTCGAATTGTAATAAACAAAATAAAAAAAAGCCTTCTTAACAAATATAAAACCATAAAATAAAATATAACTATAGAAATATAAAACAAAATAAACAATAAATAAATTAAAAAAAAAATCATAGATGGTATAATAGATGTAATTATTGTTATTTTGATATTGTGCTTGTATTAAAATTATTCTTGCACACAGAGATTATTATTGTTTTTAGTTTTAAACACTCTTTAACATAATAAAATAAATCATCAATTTTTTTTTTTTATAGTCTACTTATAACAAATGTTATATATATGTGTGTGTGTATCAGAGAAAGACAAAATATATAACATATTATTAAGCTTGCAGAAGTCTAAGAGATTCCAGAACAATCTTTTGAGTCGCGTCATTGGTGTTTACACGCGTGTTTGGTGTTTGTTTCAGGTCTTGATTGCTGGAGTTGGGCGTTGTACTAACTTCTATACAATATCTGGAGGTCTTGTCAATCTTCAAGAGGTTGTAGCGATGTTTGGAACTAGATAAGTATTGAGTTTATATGCAACAGGCACAAGTAGCCCCATTTCACAGAATATTCAGTGTATGCTCGATTTTCCTCTCCCATGCTTGACCGAGTTCTCTAATCCTTTTTTCGTTATTTTTATATAAGTCAAGTGAAGGATCTTCAGAAAGAAAAAATAGAGAAAAGTTACTTTGAAATATGTATATATATATATATATATATATATATATTTTATATATATATATATATATATTATATATATACATACACACGTGTCATCAGCATAAGTATTGAGGACAGCGCGAGGATGGAGTAACGTCAGCAATATAAAGGGAGTAGAGGTTAGGACCTAAGATACTACCTTGAAGTACTCCAGCAGATTGAGAGAATATGGATGGATAGGAAAAGTTATGGTTTACCTTAAAGTTTCTGCCAGTAAGGTAGGAACGCTATATAATTTACATTTCAAACTTATCAGATGATATTGAATTTCTAACAGAATTCATAGCTACTCATACAAATATTGTACGAATACCATAATTAATACAAGTAAATAAATAAATACGTATAACATTGCCAACGTTGTTCTTCACAAAGCCAATGAAAAATCCGAAAGTTCCTTCGTAAGACGCAGGAGCTGCGGATCTGTGGTGGCGTAAAAGTGTGCTGGTGGTCGCTCAGTCATACATAATACCTCCTTGCTTTCCTTCCGGGTTTCATGAATGGACAGCCATTCTTTATTAATCACGTAGCAACCCATCGTACTACGTGCGACCACTTCTGGGGCTGAATTAAGTGATTAGATCACTGTAAAACTAGGGAAATTAATTAATAAAACGAAGGAGTAAAATCCAATTATCAACCATGATAGTCATAAGCAGACCAAGATCAAAGATAAAATAATATAACTATTTTGTTTGTTTATTCGTTTAACGTTACTTTTATGCTGCTATCGCTAATCGGACAATGCTACAGTGGGAGTCCTAAATGTTGACTATCCAGGTTTTATTAGGATAGGGATCTTTAAAGAGTACCTGACATCGCACAGGCTCAGGACCACCTTTTAACGTCCCTCCGAAGGACGGCATAACTAAGGATTTTTTACTCCCATTAAAAAATCCTAGGGCCACCCGCAGGATTGAACCCGCGAGCTTTGGCATAGAAAGCTGTTATGCTAACCACTACGCTATGGGTGGCCCCCATATAACTATTTTAAATTGTTAATTTGTAATAAGTTTATTCCCTGTTCATCACTTTATAGTACTTTTTACAACTTTGTGTATCAGATAATATTTTTTCTAAAATCTTTCTCTTTCTAACGGTATATTATATGTCTATATTAGTGTTCTTATCATAAAAAAAAATTACATAGAAAAATAATTTTGCTCCATTATCCTTTAGTTGGTGATAAATGTATGTCCAACTTGTATATTTAGTAACTTCTTCAATGCTAATCAGATGATATGGTCAATTTCATAAAAACTAAAAAATTAAAGGTACTTTAGAGGAAGAAATTTTAAGACTATTTTAAATAGAATTAAACCTATATTATATTAAAGCCTATTAAATTTTACATTGATATAGCGTATTTAATCAAAATCGTTAGAGCTGTTTTTGATAAAATCTTGTAAAGGTCCATAATGCATAATACAATGTGGCTCCTCTGGTTAGTCGATTTAGATGAAAAAGTTGCTGTAACATCTCGGGCGTATATTTGTCTTCAATATGAAATTTCAGTTTCGTACGACTTTACGTTTTTGCACTAGACATACCACTCACACACACCTTTTTTTGGGATTCGGTCATTTGGACTCATATCGTCGAAAACTGGAATTGGAATATTTTCACGATCGTAATACTTTCCCTTCTGTGTATTTCATATATTGGTAAGTGAAAGTAAAAACGTGACAGTTTTTCAAGCAAATATTTGTATAATTATTTTATTTTATTTTTTTAAATTCTTTTATTGATATTTACAACTGTACACAGTACAACAAGTAAATGAGCTTTTTACAGAATATTGGCTTGGAAAAGTCTTGAGAAGAATCTACCTAGTGGTAGAACTTCAATTATTTTTTAAATATAAAATACAATTAATACTCAAAGTATTGTCCATTAGCACCTACCTTCATTAGCTTTTTTTAGAATGGCTGTAAAAGAACGCTTGGACAGCAATTTCAACTTTTAGAAAAATCATCTACTTTTTCTCATGAAGAAAATGGACCCTGGGTCGATACAAAGTAGTAATCTGATGGTGTGAGGCCTGTACTGTAAGTTGGATGAGGCAGAAGTTCGAGCCCATGAATTTCTTTATACTTTTCTTTATTTCGACAGAAAGTGTGAGGATTTTCTTGTCGGAACAAAACTCCTATTCAGTTGATGAAAGCAGGATAACACTCTTAAAACTTTCCAGTTGTTACTGTGACTGCAAAGCATTTATTTTTTAAGGTAAAATTACAGGTGATAATAAAATCTTATATTAAAAGATTTTTTTCAATAAATGTTCACAAATTTCTAACCTCTTAGCTGAGTTTTGAAGGGTACGTTCATGCGGGACCAGTCTACTGCCCTCTTTCACCTTCCCCATGAAGAGTAGATGACAATTAACAGTATCTTTCGACACACCACACCGCCTGGCAAGTCCGCGAGTAATTGTAGACGGATTTTACCCAATAGGCCTGCAGAACCTGATCAATATCCATTAATGGTCGCCCGAAGCCCTTCTTCCTTTCCGACATCGTAACTCCACTGCTAAATTGTTCAAACCAATGTTGTGCAGGACAAAGATCAAATACATATTTTATAATTCCATAATTTCACAAATTACTTCAGCGGCTTTGATTTTTTTTTCCCCCAGCAATAACTTAAAATTACGAGAATTTAGTAAGACACTGATATGTTTCATTTTTAATAAAAATAACTAAACTGAGCTTTTTCTGAAGAAGTCGAATGGGATTAAACAAGCATGGAGAATAATCTAAAGGGAATAGTATTGGTAAGTATTAAATAAGATTAACATATTTACAGTCCTTATGAAATATATGATACCGTGAATTTAATAAAACGGTCACTTTGTTTAAATCCTACTACATTTTACATCAAATTATTTTTTAAATACAAGCTACATTAACCTTGTTTTAATGTTTAGTTCTGTAGGTAATTGGTTATAACATCTTTAATTCTTATTTAATCTAAAGATTATGCAAATTATTCATGTGCTCTACATAATAATTCTAATTATAAACTCAAAAATTACTTTAATATTTTATAAAACATATGTAGAGTATTCATTCCCCTGTATACCTCCTAATGTGTAAATTATTACATTATGTAACAATTTACATTACTACATATTAATAAATTAAATGTAAAATTAATTTATAAATTGATACTATTATGTGAATTTCATGAATGATTAAACTATATACCATTTAAAATTTTTCAAAATAACTACTTATTATAGAATAGTTTTCTCATCAATACAATATATGAATGTGTAGTTTACCATATTGAACAACTAATCTATTTTATAATTTTAATATTGTATGATATTAATATAAAGGCCATTAAAGTTAAATAAAAATGCAAATTCATTTTAAAACAGCACATTTTTTCTTACTTAGCTTTATTTTCATTGTTACACAAATTGTCACATGTAGTAGTCAACGTTTCGGGGCTTTTTACCTATTATCAAGACTTTTTTTTTATCTGTACATTCTAATTTTCTATAGCTCACAGCTACACCAGCATATAAGGTTGACTATTGGCAACAAAAATACAAAAGGGATCAAAAATCTATTGAAAATCTACGTTTTCATGCTAATTTAATTACGGTGTGTCTAGTAGATAAAACTTTATGTCTGAGAAATCTTTTTCCTTTTTGTTTTTGTAACAATTTTCACGACACACTGGCCCTAAGTTCATACCCGCTTACTCTGAACAAATCTACTGCCACAAACCCTGATGGTCCACCAAGAGGACTATAGAGCCGATGGCCAACAGACTTACTGCACTTATTTGTTTTTATAATCTGAGTCCATTCTAATCTATATTTATTTTTATTTTTGTTGTTTTTTCGTGTTCGTTCTCAAAAAAAATCTTTTTCAGCTCAATACTTATTATATTTGCTTATTGCATAAGCAGATGGCATATCTCATAACTGTCAAAATATACCTATAAATGAATAAACCAATTTTTTTTTAAATAACTTCTTTATTTTAACCAAAATACAGACATTTTACATTGCAAGTAGAAGTCACTATCCCACTAAGGCGAGCCCATCTGTGGGAAAGGAGTTCACCTGCGGCAATTCAATAAAAGTACAATAAGAAACAGTAACACACTACACAATAAGAAATATAATACTTGAGGAATATAAAAATACAAACTATAAAGAAACAGTAACACAGTACACAGTATGAAGCAGTAATTGACTAAACTAAAAAGCTATAAGGACTACATATACATTCGACAATATATAAAACTAAGGCATGCAAACACATAATTGAATTATATAAAACTTAATTAATACAAAAAACAACTATAAGAAACAGTAAAACAGTACACAGTAATTGACTAAACCAAAAGCAATAAAGAATACAAATTCGTATTTACAAGATATAAAATTAAGGCAAGTAAATACAAGATTAAATTACATAATAAGCAATTATAAAGAAACATAACATATTACACAGTAAGAAACAGTAATTGACAAAATCAATAAAAAATACATATACTTGTATACAGGATAAATATCAGTGACGCAGGCTGCCATTGACGACATGTCTATAGCGATGAGTACTTTGAATTCAATAATTCCGCATTTTTTTCTTCACTGAGGCATTTCGCCCATATTTTAACAGTGTAGTAATAATTTAGATACTTTGGAGGATTTTTGTGATAACAATGAATTGGAGAAATATTATTTTTAACAGTAGCAATGGAATAACTAGTCTGGTGTGTCGTCCAGGTATGTTTTGCTCTTGGCACAGCTAAGCTATAGTAATTTTTCAGTCATGTAGAAAAACCTCGTCCAAAATACAGCTTCTTCATAATTGAAACCATGTATAATTTGTTTGCAGATATTACATTAAGGTCCGAGAATATACTAATTGATGGGGGTCTTTTATTCATACCCAAAATTACCTTAATAATCTTTCTCTGCACAATCTCAATCTCACTTGATCCACCATTTTCCGAAATGGTGGATGGATATGCATGTGTGTGTGGTTGGGAGGGGGATAAATCTTGTAGCTCAAAAACGAAAAGCTGACCAATTTCTTTTACATTAAATAAGTATTCACATCGTCATAGCGCTTGATCTAACTTTTGAGGAGAATACGTCCATATTTTTTATGCAATGTCGAGCAGTCCTTAAATAGTGATCCAATCTATTTAAATCTCTTTCACACATTTTAATTAATTTTATAACAATACAATCTTCTCAACTAATTTCGTGACCAGTTCTTATTAAACAATTGCGTGCCTCAACAGTTTCACTATTAAAAGTTTTTTGTTTAGTACTTTCGAAAATAATTGGCAGTTTCGGTGTAAATCATAACGAAAGTAGGGTTCATAAAAAGTCATTTGAATACTTATAGTTAAAGATTGTCACTTGAGAAAAATACTTTTTGATGTTCCAACATGATTGTTTGTTAAAAATTATTTTGCACTTTTAAAATATTGACATCGAAAGCAGATATTTTTCTATGCACAGGAATAAATAAATCTATAATTTTCTGAATTAAATATTATGAGTGTTAAATGTTGTACTAAAGTTTTAGTTTTGATTTAAATTTTCCCCTAAGTTTTGCCTGGTAAGTAGTTTTCTCTTATCAGTCCGGGGTTTAATTAAACTAGATAAAATAATTCATTACTATTCAAATGTAGTCATAAATTTATAAAGTGATGATCATGTTTTGGATTACTCATTTCCATAAAACAACTTAAATTCTATTTGCATATTAAGAAGAGGTGAATAACTGCCATTATTTTTAATTGTGCATTCGACGTTAAAACTATCGATTTTCTCATATATATGCCAAAATATCAATAGAATGTAGTTTCTGAAAGTTTTAAGAGATTTTTTAACCCATTAATAATTTGTGTAACGTGTAAAAAATGTTGGCCTCACATTTCATTACTAATTATAATCAAATTACATGCGGATTTACTGATTGGCAAAATTTCATTGTTCGCGAAGTTTACACGGAAATATCTCAAAAAGGGAATGAGTGAAAAATTATGATAATTGATATAAATTTGGTCATTGAGACTAAGCTGGTTCCGGAATTAAAAATAACATTTTCTTTAAAAAATATTAATTCCGGTAATTTTGCATATTCAAAAATGAAACAAAAACAAGAATGATGATAAAAGTATTATATAATTTTGATTCTTAAAAAAACATTACCTAAATAGCCCAGAAAATGGTTAGAAAAATTGACGAAAATTAACATAAACCTTTAGCGCTCTGTAACAAAGGAGGTTAGAAATTTTTCTCGTGCTTAATTATTTTTCCTTATATAGCTTTATCATTGCACTAATTGTTTTAGAAAATTGTGGTCGTGTGAGATTTGTCATTTTTACAATATAAATTTTCAAAGAAGGATTATTTACCTGCTCAGTAATATTTATAGTAAAATATCTAAAAAAAAAGTGAGTGAAAAATAATTAAATTTAAACAGATTATACCTCTTTACGATAAGTACTATAGGATAAAATTTAATGGCTGAGACTCAACTGATTCCAGTATTATTAATTTGGTTTGTCTCATAGTGGGTTGATAAGATGAGGGCCACTCTGGTTAGGCAAGTAATATTTCATGTATTATATTTAAAAAACAAACTGGGTCTCAGCCACTAAATTTTAAACAAAGTTTAAAGTTCTGTTTTCATAAATACTAATAAACAGTGTTATATTGAATTTACCATCATTTTTTTAAAATATTCCGATAAGGCAGAAAATATTTATTTACAAAGTTATGCTTCATCCTATTTAATTATTAATTTTTAGTGTTAGAGGGATTATATTTTTTAGTAGAGTCAATCAATTTTTACATACAAATATCTTTAAATATTAACATACCTGAAAATCTGATGCTTGAAAATTTTCTTAAAAAAAAAAAAAAAAGTATTTATATATATATATATATATATATATATATATATATATATATATATATATATATATATATTATAATTTTGTTTTAAATAATTCGGGTTTTGGGCCATTATCATGGCACGAGAGAAAATACAATGGTGGCCGTATTTTAAATTTTAATTCTTGCCACGACCTAAAAATTAAGATCAACATTGGGAGAAATATATGCTACAGAGCAATAGCTCTAAGCAGTATCTCTTATAGAGACGAAAATATTAACCGAGCAAGAGAAATTTTAAAAAATAATGGTTACCCTGCAGGTGTCATAGAGAAGTGTCTACGGGGGGCCTATGAAACATTTTCTCACAAAAAGAAAAACCGTGACCCTGTAGATCCTTATTCTTATTTTTCTATTGAATATATCAGACCACTGGCCCCCATAATAAAGGGGATATTCAAAAATGAAAACGTAAATATTGTGTACAAATATAATAATAATTTTAAAAAAATGCTCTACTCTAGACTTAAAGATAAAACCAGTAAAGAAAAATTATCTAACATTATATATAAGATAGATTGCAGAAATTGTGAAGGCACTTATGTTGGCCAAACTTCACAATATTTAAATAAAAGAATTTACGCGCATAAATACAGTGTGGAATCCAAGAAAGAAGAAACGGCCTTAGCGAGTCACGCTATCAAAAACAATCACAATTTTGATTTTAAAAATGTAAGTGTTCTGGATGTGGAAAAAAATAAAGAAAAGAGATTGATTCTTGAGATGATGCACATCATTAGGAACGAACATACTGTAAATGCGCGGAATGATTGCACAAAACTTAGCAACGTATACAATAATATTTTAAATAAATTGGGAAGAATAAGTAGACGAAATTAAAAAAGTTTTATTATGGTTAATATATAAGTTGTTTATTGTTATCAGTTTTTATAATCATTATTTATATAAAATATTTTAGATTGTTTCATAGTTATTGGTCTATATAATAGTTTGGTTTGTTTTATTGTTGTTTTTGTGATATATTTTTTAAGCGTTGTTGACCTTGTATTTTTAATAGAATAATTTTATTGTATTTATTTATTGATAAGTTGAGCTTCGGCCGCCAAGGCTGGAGGGGGGAGGGCTTGGAGATCCCAGTGCCCTGTGTAAGCCTGAGTGGTGTGCCGGTGCTCAATAAAATTCTTTGGTAAGATGTTTTTATAATATATTGTACCCGGCTATAGATAGATGATTTATGGAAAATGTAACCAACATACTGCAAAATGTAACCAATTATGTTTAGTTGCAGTGAAAAGGATCCTATGTGTATTCATGGACGGAGGATCGAAACGTCAAAATAAAGAAAATTAAGAAGGAGTATTGGTTTAATGGCCCAAAACCCGAATTATTTAAAACAAAATTATAATATAAAAAAAAGGGTCGATGATTAATGAATATAATATATTATATATATATATATATTATATAATCTATATTAATCTGAATATGTATATTTATCCCTTTTATGTGGTTGACAATCAGTGAATAGAAGATATAAACAAAGAAAATATTACAATGTTTTAAAATGAATATTCTATATTTAACAATGAAGTATTTTCCTTAACTCGCCATATTTCTTAATATAATCGAAATAACATATAATAAGCATATTGCCTGAACATTAGCTTAAATAAATTTGTCTCTGACTCTTGGGTATCGATTGGACCTGTTAGGATTGACACAAGATGTGGATAGCGTGCACGTCTTCTATAAATCGAATTATGAACAATCTTTATTAGTGATTCTTTTTTATGAAAATTTCATCAGAATTTGCTTGAATCGTCATTCTCAAAAAATCTATACAATAATATTTCTGTGATTAAAAAATTATAGAAACATATTATTCAGATTTTTTTAAAGAGTTTTATATATTTTATATATATATATATATATATATCTGTACGACTATAACCCAAAAAGGTTCTTTGGTAGTATATATTAAAACATATACTTCAATTAAATATAAAACTTATGTCTTTTGTGTGTTAAAAAGTTATAATAAAAAAATTGTTTCACTTAATCAGTGGATTCATTAATAAATAGTTCACATATATTATACTTTCATGGGTTCAGTATATATTATTGTAAGTATGCTGTAATAATTATAATAAATAATTATCTTGTCACAGCTGGAATCGAACCCGAAAACCGAAGCACGTTGCGTTCAATTTTTAAAAATCAAAACAAACATTTCTCAAACACATATTCAGTCTTTGCTATTTCAAAATTAACTTCCTTCTATTAATATTTCAACTGTATTAGATTTACATTAATGAATACAAATCATGATTAGATAATTATAAGTATCGTTTATTTAAATATCATTACTTTTATTTTCAACTATGTATTTTAACCATCCCGATTTTATCGATGGCTTGTTGGATCATTGAACGTCCATTTTTACAAAAAAAAAAATACCATCGATTTTACATCATCGTGCTGATGTATCGATTTATTTTAACTTTTCAAATTTCCCAGATATTTTGGTTCGTTATTGTCTTATCGTAGGTCATTTCTTCATCATCATTTAAACCGTGAAATTTGAAAAATAAGAGCTTATTTTTATGAAAATTAAATTAATTTAAAATTAGTTTCGCCGTTTTAGGCTACTTCAACACTTACTAGACAAACGGTCAAACCTTCCTCTTAAATACAAAGGGCTCATCTACATGACAATCATAAGACCGATCTGGACTTACGGAGCAGAGCTATGGGCCTCTACTAAACCATACAATTCTTCCTGCATCTAATTCTTACAATCCAAAATCTTTCCTAAAATCCTCAACGCTCCTTACTTTGTCACTAATGAACTCATCCATGAAGTCCTTAATGTCCTTATGTTACTGATTTGCCCCGGACCAGGTATCAATCTTTTCATGACAAACTCCATTCTTACTCTAACCCACTAGTTTCAATCCTTTCTCATTCTTCAATTCCTGATAATCCTTTGAGGCGTCGGAAAAGGAGATGGCCCCGAGACCTTCTAGTTAAGAATATTTTTAGAGCGGTTCCAATGGAAAGCTTCTCTACATGTATTTCATAGCATTGTATTAAAACCTACAATAACATAAAACCTTGGCCTCCTAACTATCACATTTATTTGATGTATTCTTTTTAATACAGTTGTAAATATAAAAAAAATGTTTTTTTAAAAAAGTTATTTGTACTGAGACTGTTTTAAGAATCTACAGTTGATCAAATATTCATTATTAGAACGATTCTAGAAAAATGCAACATTAGAACAAAGATCCATCACGTGTTTATCGACTTCAATACGAATAACAGACCTTGGTTGTATGCAGCTTAAATGTATTGCACGTGTTGGGCTATCAGGGTAGAATCAGACATCGCTGGAACTCGTTCCCGTCAGAGGGTGTGATCTTCAAATCAGTTCAAGATAAAAATAAAAAAATCTGATGCGGGCAATACACGACTTTCTCTTACCTCCGTTTTTAAAATCGATTAAAGAGTTTTCAAAAACAGTAAGAGATAAAAATGAGTGAAACTATTAAAGAACTCAGTTAAATTGAATTTCTTTAGAAACATGTGTTTTATATAAAATTTATTATATTATTATCTAAAATAATCAGTAAGATTTATCGGCTTTTCATCTCTATTTATTAACTTTTACAAGCTTGTGTATAAGATAATATTTTTTTCTAAAAGCTTTCCAACGGTATATTGTACACGTATATTACTGTTCTTATGTTCAAAAGCAAATAATGGCATAAAAAAAATATTTTTTCAGTTTTTTCCTTTAGTCGGACCCTAATTTTTATATTTACCTGTTTTTCATCAGTGGTGACCGGATGATATGGTTATTTTTATAGAATCTACAAAATTAAATATACTTTAGAGGATGAAAATTTAAAATATCAGCATTTAAACCCTTTCAAACTATTTTAATCAGAATAAAACTACATGACATTTTAGTATATACGTATATACGGGGAATATATACATATAGCCCTTTAAATTTTACATCGATAAAAAGAGTTTAATTAAAATCTTTAATGGCGTTTTTGAGAAAATCGTAAAAAGATGAAAAATGCATAGTATAAAGCGGTTCTTCTGGTTAGCCGATTTTGATGAATAAGTTACTGTAACATCTCAGGCGTATAGGTGTCTCAAATATCAAATTTCATTTTCGTACACTTTTTCGTTTTCGTGCTGGGCTTACCAGAAACACACACTCATACACATAGACCTTTTTGCGGGACTTGGTCATTTGGATTCAGGGGACCCTAAAACTTGTTTCTTTCTAATACTCTCCCTTACTATATATTTAATATATAGCTAGGCGAAAGTAAAAATAAATACTGGAATCGTGCTAGATAATGTAATTGAATGACTTCAGCAAAAGATAGAGAAAAACAGAGATTTTAGGAGTAGTCCCTGATTCAATAATATATCTTTGCCACATCTGGAGAATTGAGGTGAGAACAAACAAACGAGAGACTGCCCGTAGGTCCACAATACTTACTAGACCAAAGATTAAAACTTCCGAATTTATTTACCCTACTATTATGGTTCTATTTTTGACCTTTGAGGTTCTAATGAACAATTATATTTCTTTCGTATTCAATACCTATAATTCGAAATTACTTGAGAAATCATATTAATCCTTATTTTGACTCAAATAAAATTATTCGTTAAGAAATCAATATCTCACTTTTTGCTAACAAGCTGACAAGGCTGGTTCAGCCTATAGTATATATTTTTTATAATGTGTTAAAACATATTTGTATATGCCCAATATACAGAATTGATTAAAGAATCTTTGGAAATGGATCGTTTTTATTTACAAAGAACCTAAAAATAAAAGAAATATTTACCTCTGGCCCCAACTACTGGGGAATCTGTATAATTTATCTATATGACTAATAATCCTGGGAAAGATATACCTTCGAATTCCCCAAACTTTATTTCAATAATTGTTTTAAAGTTATTAATTAATTTTAAATATATTGTGAATAATATTATAATTTTTAGTGTCAAGAATTTGGAATTACGCTTCATATACAGGCAGAATCAAATGGATTCTTTGGATCAAAAAGGATTAGAGCAACTTGATGATTTTTCAAGAGAAGATCCTGAAGTCTTTGACGGTGGAATCATACTCGCGAACATGCAACGGTACGTTAAGAACTGTCCTGTTTACTATAAAATACTTAAGGTGCCATTAGCAATCAATTATTACTACAAATGAATTTTGATACTTTCATTTATTAATTCATTAATGTCAGATTATTGAGTCTCATTTTTTATAATGGATGATTAATGACTACATTAAAGTTGTAAGCTGACTTGTGATAAGCAGTTTATTATCAATACCTGTGATGAGATAACGCTAACGGTCCTTAGTACCCCATCGGAAAAGTCCATTAAAGCTGATACTGGATAATTACAAATATGTTGATAAAGAATAATGGAACGATAAAAATTAATGAGGATTTTGTAATATTCATTAAAATCGTATCGTAAGACCAAAGACAGCCAACAACAAATTTGTTTACATACAGGCTAACATAATATTATATTGTAAACGAATAACCTTAAAAATATGATCTCTAACATTTAAACTATATTCTTAATTATATTTTAACTGACTAAAGAATTTCAAGGCTGATTTTTTAATTAAGATATTTACATAAAATATTTTACGGCAATTTGAATAAAGATGTTTTTATATCAGTTATAAACTTTTTTCGTTTTTTTTTTAGAGTCGAATACCGAATTTCTGAAAACGTTTTTCTCTTAAGTATGTAAATAACTTTGGTTGTTTAAAATAATTAGCTCTTAAATAATGTATTACACAATGGATTTTATAATCAGCAAAATTTAAAAAAATGAAATTTAAACTCTATTATATATATAATATATATATATATATATATATATATATATATATATATATATATATATATATATAAATTTAAAAAAAATTATTTATATAAATTAAAAAAAAAAAGATCTAACTTATTTAACGTTTTAATTTTTTTTATTTATGGCGTAAGTAAAAAACATTTATGTTCTTATTTTAACTATACCTCCCTCCAACATACTTCCTCATCATCCAGTCCTATCTCACAAACAGATCCTTCATAAATAATAAATCACAATAAATCCTAACCAATAAACACAATAAACCTTTTTGTTTAGTCCGCTGGCGTCCCACAAGGCACTCTCCTCGGACCCATTCTGTTCAGTCTATACAGCTGACATTAGAACCAATCCTGACACTTTTCTATCTACGTATGCTGATGGCACTTGCGTGTTATCAGTCAATAACGATCATACTATTGCCTCTCAAATCCTATAATCCATATCAGAGACCGTCAAGTATGGTGCCAAAATTGGAGAATTAAATAAATTCAGACAAAACCCACCAAATTACCTTTAACCTCCGCCGTAAACCAATGACCTCCTGCCCTACAGTATCCTTTAATAATCTTCCACTTGTCCCGGTCGAACAGATCCGCTATCTAGGTCTCCTACTTGACAAACGTCTCACATGGAATCCTCATACTAAACTGAAACGACAAGAAACTGCTCCCCGCTTTCGTTTACTTCAACACTTACTTGACAAACGCTCTAACCTTCTACTTAACTACAAAAGACTCCTCTACATGACTATCATTAGGCCTACCTATATGGACTTACGGAGTTGAGTTTTGGGGCTCTACTAAGCCATCGAATTCTTCAGATATCCAATCATTACAATCCAAAATTCTTCGTAAAATCTTGAACGCTCCATACTTTTGTCACAAATAAACTCATCCATAAAGACCTAAATGTTAGATTTGTTGCTGATCTAGCCCGAACTAGATATCACTCCTTCCATAACAAACTCCTCTCCCACTAGTTTCAATTCAATCCCTGCTTCCTGTTCCATTCCTGACAATCCTCCGAGGCGTCTGAAAAGAAGATGGCCTCGAGACCTTCTGGATTAGAAAAGTTCTTCTTCAAGTCTGTTTCATGCCATATTTCTTTTATCATATTTACTTGTTGTATTATGAAGTACAGTTATTAATTTCAATAAATGAGGTTAAAAAAAAAAAAAAAAAAAAAAAAAAAAAAAAAAAAAAAAAAAAAAAAAAAAACTATACAATTTTGAATTAAAATTAATCTTCAATTGTTTATTTTGACATACATTGCAAAAAAAAAAAAAAAATTATTTAATGAACAGAGCTTTTTCCTACTATAACTTCCTAAATGTATTTGAGAGCTGAACTGAATCATAATCATTTAAGCTTAGAAGGGTATTATTAATGCTAAAATTACTAACAACAACAATTGATATCCGTTTTATTACTTTATAACCATTATTCTTTAAATATCGTGAACAGGTCTGATGAATAAGAGTGATGTTTTTTGTAAAAATATTATTTTTCTTCAAATAATATTTTCCTCCTAAATCAGCTGTTGTATTTATATAGATAGAAAACAATTTTTATTCTGGGACTGGGTCTCTTTAGAATAGCAGGTTTGTACAGTTTAAATATACAATATGTCTGGCCAACAGACAAGATGAACATGATTAACTACTATTTACAATCGTTGATTAATTTAGATACAACACAAAATAAATAAAATAAAACTATCTTCAGAAGCTAATTATGTTGGAAAAAATGAGAAATATATGAGTTGATAAACAGA
The DNA here is from genome assembly GCA_023052935.1 of Piezodorus guildinii. Taxonomy (NCBI): domain Eukaryota; kingdom Metazoa; phylum Arthropoda; class Insecta; order Hemiptera; family Pentatomidae; genus Piezodorus; species Piezodorus guildinii. The sequence goes on from CM041296.1 coordinate 91,940,280, forward strand.
ATTCAAAGAAAAACGAAACAAAAAAAAATTAAATAAAACAAAAATAATTAGTTACATTGTACTAGTACTTAGTATTCTACATTAGCTCTGAAATAATAAAGGATCTATATCTGACCAAGAATTAATGAAAGATAAAACAATTAAAACATATTTAAAAAAAATAGAATTATAAGAAATGAAATCTTCTAGGGACCAAAATAACGATATACAAAACTAAACAAATACTGTAACGATTGAACCAAAGGAAAAAAAATATATATAAAAATATTGAATACAATCAAATGAAAATTATTTGATTGTCAGGCAGCGTCATTTTGGGATGCTAGTAGGTGCTGGAAAATAAGGAATTTAAATGTAGAAAGGGAAGGAGCATGACGGATGTTTGATGGAAGGGGATTCCAGAAACTAGTGGAACGGGCCAGAAAGGAGCATTCGTATTATTTTGTTCTGTGGGAAGGGATATAAAGGTTGGATAAACGGGATCTCTAGTCTCCAGTGAGTGAATTGAGGGTTTAAACTGTAGGAGATTGTAGATATATGGAGGGTGTTGTGAATTGATAGTTGGTATAGGAAAGATCCAAGGATATATTGCCAACGGGTAGGAGGAAAGAGTCATTTGGATTCGGTATAAAAATGGGATACATGAGACCGCCTCGATGTGCCAAAGACAAATCTTAAAAAACAGTTCATAATTAACTTTAATCGTTTCTCAAGCATCATCGAGAGGCCATCATATACCATACATCCATAACAAAACTGAGGGAAAATTAGAGAGGATACAAGGAGCATGCGAGTGGGATATGGAAGAACATGGCGGGAACGATGGAATAGTTTAAGAGTACTGATTGACCATCGGGAGATTTGGGCCACTTGTGGTTTTCAGGATAAGGTTTGGTCAATATGGATGCCTAAATTTTTTACCATACCGAACTGAATGTAATGGGATGGGCATTCAGAAATAAGGTAGGAAGAGAGGGAATAGATGTAAGGAGGGGGTTTTATTAGGGAATAGTTACTAACTAAATTATCTGAATGGAATAATTTTATTTTTGCATAATAATTTTTGGTTGTCGAAATCCCTCAGTGAAGAAAAAATTGCTGAATTGTTGAATTCATATTACTTATCACTATAGACATGTCCTTAATGCCAGGCTGCGTCACTCATTCTGTTATTTATCCTGTATACATGTATATGCATTTCTTTTTTTATTTTGTCAATTACTGTTTCTTAATGTGTATTATGTTATGTTTCTTTATAATTGCTTATTATATAATTCTTATAATTATATTATAAGTATTTACATGCCTTAGTTTTATGTCTTGTATTCCTTATAACTTTTTAGCTTAGTAAATTACTGCTTCATACTGTGTACTGTGTGACTGATTCTTTATAATTGTATTTTCTATTATTTCTATCTTCTAAGTATTATATTGTTCTTATTGTGTATTGTGTTACTGTTTGTTATTGTACTATTATTAAATTGCCGCAGGTGAACTCCTTCCCCACACACGGGCTTACATTAATGGGATAGAGACTTCTACTTGCGCTGTATGTATGTATTTTGATTTAAATAAAAATGTTATTAAAAAAAATATGGCAAACTAACAAGGCCAGATGGTTGATTCATTAGAAAAAACACCGGTTGGTTTACTGAGTCAGATGGTTCTCCATAAATCATCAACACTAAGTTGGCTAGTTGGCAACTGTTGCTGTCTCTGCTTCTTTAAGCACAACCTTGTTGCTCTTCGTTGGAGGACTAAGTAATGAGTGACGTCAGACAGGGGACTGACGCACATTGCTATACAAAAATTAATTTACTCAAAAAAATTGGCATATTATAATTAAATATGGAGTAAAGTATATTGATCAAAAACTAAAAAAAAAAAAATCCGGTGCGGGCAACACACGACTTTCACTTCAATCCGTTTTTAAATCGATTAAAGAATTTTCAAATACAGTTAGAGATAAAAATGAGTGAAATGATTAAAGAATTAATTAAATAAAATGTCTGTACAAACATGTATTTTATTAAAAAATCTATGTTATTATTACCTGAAACGATCAGTTAGTTTTATCTCCTCATGTATATTACTGTTCTTATGTTCAAAAACAAAAAATTGTACTAAAAAAATATGTTTTCAGTTTTCTCCTTTAGTTGTTTATAAAATTAGCTCAACTTGAATATTTAGCTGTTATTTATAAATGTTAACAAGATAATACAGTTATTTTTATAAAATCTACAAAATTAATGGTACTTTAGAAGAAGAAAATATCGGCATTTCAGCCCTGTCAGACTATTTCAATCAGAATGAAACCTACATGGTGTTAAAGCCCATTAAATTTTACATCGATATAGCGATTTTAATCAAAATCGTTGTGGCCGTTTTCGAGAAAATCTTAAAAAGGTGCAATGCATAGTATAAAGTGGCTCTTCTGAAAAGCTGATTTAGATGAAAAAGGTTTTGTCACATCTCGGGCGTATAGTTGTCATATATATGAAATTTCAGTTTCATAGAACATTTTGTTTAAGCGCGCGTCACCACACACACAGACCTTTTTGCGGGACTTAGTCATTTGGAGTCAAGAGAGCCAAAAACGTGTATTTCAGTTGAAAACCGGAATTCGAAAATTTTCACGATCGCAATACTTAATATTTAATTTATACCTATAAGTAATATTTCACTTACCAAAGTGAAAGTAAAAATCTAAAAATAAATTAATAGAAATTTGATCTGCTAATTTATAGAGAATTCGTTTTTACGATAAAGTCACTAAGGGGTCACGCAGCGTCTTATGTTTTAGCTTTACTTATCTCTCTTCTTCTATATATATGTATATGTATATATATATATATAATATATATATATATATATATATATATATATATATATAAAGTGATAACGCTATTTTCGTTTCCGCTAACTCCTTCTAAACAAAAGACGGATTTTGATACGGTTTTCACTCATCATTTAGGACATTATTTCCTGAAGGTTTATAAGTAAAATACATTAAAATTTAGCATTTCTTTAAACGGGAGAAATAAGTTTTCTGTAACCAAGTCATCAAAAAATTATTCCTGAAATATAAGCCGTAACATAGACGTATAATATACAGCTAATCGTATTAGTTAATTAAAGTTTTTGTAAGCCATTATGAACTGTTACTGTGTGGTAACAGTAACTATGTTACTGGAAAAGAAGGAGGTTATATCAGTTAAATGTACACGATCGTGCAAGTTGTATTCTTCCATTTTTGAAACAATACTACGTACCGGATTGTAACTAAGATTAACATAAATGGTAAGATTGTTAGAAATCTGTAAAATAACATTGTTATTAATTATTTCAAATTTAATACTATTTCATGATAACGGATTTTTCACTGTAAACTAACTGGCATTCCTATGGAAACTTAGTTTGACTTTTAATTAGTTCATTTGAACTATAAAATAGAAATAAACCGAATAAAATAGGAACCGTTGTTATTTATGTAATTTTTGAATACATAAATCAAGTTTTCTTAACATAAAAAATTAAAATTTCGGTTATCTGTATTCCATTAAAATAAACCTAACTAATTCTAATTAATTTTTTTCATTTCTGTCGATGATTAAATAGTGCTACGGTCAAGACAATGACGGGTGGACCACGCCTGGAGGGGCCTAGATGAGGCTAGAGACTTCTGGACCTGGACAGTCCTCGAAGTGCCTGGAACGGCCCACCCTTCTTACCTGCGCCCAACGTGGGGCTAGAAGATTCGGCGGTGGTACAAATAGAGGTCCCCTGAGCCTGGGTGGGTCAGTCCTAATCCGGCTCAACAAGCATCTGTGATGTATCAGTGACCAGTGACAGTGAACCGTTCGTGACAGTGTGACAGTGTAGTGAAACTGTGTGTCAGTATTGTGATAACCGGTCGGTGGGAAATTAGAAGACTGTAGTTTATATATAACTTATAGTTGTAAGTTTTAGAATAAATCTAGCATATTGTATAAATTTACGTAAGTAGTTTAATTGTTAGGAATACCTGATTGTATATGTATACTGTTTAGTAGTAAGCTGGTAATTCCATTATTATTGTTAATATAGTGGTTAGCAATCCCTTTGTATTTGTGTTTTCTGTGTTAATAAACATCTGTAATTTGTAAACTGGAGTAGTTCATTTCTCACACCCCGTAGCCCGTAACAATTTGGTGTCAGAAGTGGGATCATTGTAAATGGTTATAATTTTGGTTTTCTTGTTTTTGTAATTATTGGGCTACTGTGTGGAAAATGACTTCTCAGAGTGTTAGACTGAATGATTTAAAAGTTGCAGACTTAAGACGGGAGTTAGAAGAACGAGATCTGGATACTTCCGGAACGAAATCAGTACTGCAACAACGCTTGCGCCAATTTTTTGTTGATTCAGGGGAAAATCCAGACGAGATTACGTTTGAAAATGATTTCAGTAAGTTGTCTGCAACTTTTAAAACTGAATTAGGTAATGTAGAAAAGAAGTTAGGTAATGAATTAAGTACTGTTAAAAATGAGTTAGGTAATGTAGAAAAGAAGTTAGGTAATGAATTAAGTACTGTTAAAAATGAGTTAGGTAATGTAGAAAAGAAGTTAGGTAATGAATTAAGTACTGTTAAAAATACATTGGAGGCTAAGTTAGGCAATTTAGAAACTAAGTTAATGGAAAGTGTAGATAATAAGTTAGCTGATGTAGAATCTAGATTAGGAGAAAAAGTCGATTCAATAGAAAATGAACTTAGGGTAAGAATAGAAGCTCTAGAAGAACGTATGGGCAACCCACCGACAATCGACACCGACCAACCCTCTGAGAGAAGCCCTCACAACACCATTCCCTCCGCCAATGCTGGGATGCCACCAACGCACAACACCATCCCATTGTTCGACGGGAAGACGCCGTGGAAGGACTACGTGACTCTCTTCGAGACAGCGGCTTCGATCCACGGGTGGTCAAAGGAGACGCAAGCATCAGCGTTGTGTCTAGCCTTGCGTGGAGACGCATTAGGAGTGCTACAGGGGATGCCCATGTCGGAGCGGTGCAACTACGGTGAGCTGATGAAAAGACTGGAGATGCGTTTCGGCCATCGCCACATGGACCAACTATACCGTTCCCAGTTAAAGAACAGGGTCCAGAAGACCAACGAGACGCTGCAGGAATTTGAAGCAGATATCGCCCGGCTAGTGAGGAATGCCTACCCAACGGTCACCGACGACGTCTACGAGAGCTTGGCTATCGACAAATTCCTGGATGGACTTCGAGACCCGGAAACCCAACAGGCAGTGAAACTCGCACGCCCTAAAACTTTGGGCGATGCATTGTCGCAGGCCATGGAATTCGAGGCTGTCAGGCAGTCAGTCCGTGGACATGCACGGGTTCGAGCGGCAGAAGCGGAGCCTAACACGGCCCCCACCATCGAGGACATAGTAGCAAAGGTCTTGGAAGCCCTCAGGACCCGCAAAAAGGAGATACGCTGTTGGAGCTGCGGTCAACTTGGACACCCCAGAAGCAAGTGTCCTACCAGGAAGCCGGAAAAGCCAGCAACAGTGTTGCGGACTACGGTCGTTACCGACGGTTGGCAGGACACACAACTGGCAAAGGAACAGGACGAGGACCCGGACTTGAAACAAATAAGGGAATGGAAGCTATCAGGCCAAAGGAGACCAAGCTGGCAGGATGTTGCTCCAATGTCGAAAAATATAAAAACCTATTGGGCTCAATGGGACTCCATTCTACTGGACAAAGGTCTGCTGAAACGAGCATTGGAGAACACAGAGGGAGATCAGCGGAGACTACAGCTCATCGTACCAAAGATTAAAGTGCCCGAAGTACTGAGGGAATTACATGATGGAGCATCTGGTGGCCACCTTGGAGTTCACCGGACATTAGAAAAGGTTCGTGAACGCTTTTACTGGGCAAACCTCAAGGACGATGTGTTAGATTGGTGCCGGCGGTGTGCAACTTGTGCCGCCTCTAATGGACCGATAAGGAAAAAGAAGGCACCTATGAAGAAATACAACGTAGGAGCACCATTCGAGAGAATAGCGGTAGACATCGCTGGCCCTTTTCCTGTGACAGATAATGGCAACCGATATATTCTCGTGGCCATGGATTATTTTTCAAAGTGGGTGGAAGCTTACGCCCTTCCGAATCAGGAGGCCGCCACGGTTGCCGATGTTCTCGTGAAGCAGCTCGTCAGTCGGTTTGGGGTGCCCATGGAACTTCATGCTGACCAAGGAAGAAACTTTGAGTCGGCAGTCTTCACCAGGATGTGCGAGGCTCTAGGAATACGGAAGACCAGAACGACGCCTCTTCACCCTCAGTCCGATGGCATGGTAGAGCGCATGAACAGGACGATGGGTCGATATTTGGCCAAGGTAGTTTCTGACCATCAGCGAGACTGGGACCAATATCTTCATCTGTTCCTGCTAGCCTATCGTAGTTCAGTTAATGAAACGACAGGGCAGACCCCCGCCAATGTCGTGTTCGGCAGAGAACTACGCTTGCCTTGCGATCTGAAATTCGGTTTCAAGCCTGATGAGGAGGTCGCCGGAGAAGACTACGTCACGAACCTACGGAAGCGAATGAACACTATTCACGAGAAGGTTCGCACAAACATCCAGGGAGCAAGTGACAGAATGAAGGAGCGTTACGACATCAAGGCAGAGAAAGGTGGCTTCCAACCTGGGGACTTGGTCTGGCTACACGATCCTCGAAGAAGGCAAGGCTACTCACCGAAACTTCAAAACTCCTGGGACGGACCGTATGAGGTCATCAAGAGGATCAATGATGTCATCTATAGGATCAGGAAGCAGCACAAAGGAAAACCCAAGGTAGTCCATTTCAACCGATTGGCTCCATACAAGGGAAACCATGGCCCTACAGAGGAACAGCAAGTGAGGAACCTCACCGACAAGGACCTAACTCCCCATCCTAAGGCGCCAGACTCCCGTAGGGTAACGCAGACAGTTTACAGAGACATATTCTCGTTACCGGTAGACTATGCTCTAGCACATTGTGTCGCCGAACATCTGAGGGATTCCCGGGGGATTGCGACGGTCTTCAGGAAGAAGTTCGCTGGAATTGAAGAGCTGGAACGCCAGGGACCAAGAGTTGGGAAGACTCTCCATCAAGAGCATGAAGGCCGGCACCTGTTTTACTTGGTTACCAAGAGTTCATCAGAGCAGAAACCGACATACGACACACTGCGCCGGAGTCTTGGCGACCTGCGGAGAAAGCTTCTGGAACTGCGTGTCACCAAGCTCGCCATCCCGAAGTTGGGTTGTGGATACGATGGCCTGGAGTGGAGGATTGTCAGGAACATTGTAGAAGAGACGTTCGCCAACTCTGGAGTCATCATAATGGTATGCACGTTCAACCCCTGGAAAGACAAAACACCTACATCGGAGGAAGATCAGCATCGCTCAGCTTCTGCAATCTGTGCTCTGGGGCAGAGCACGTCTAAGGAGGGGGTAGTGCTACGGTCAAGACAATGACGGGTGGACCACGCCTGGAGGGGCCTAGATGAGGCTAGAGACTTCTGGACCTGGACAGTCCTCGAAGTGCCTGGAACGGCCCACCCTTCTTACCTGCGCCCAACGTGGGGCTAGAAGATTCGGCGGTGGTACAAATAGAGGTCCCCTGAGCCTGGGTGGGTCAGTCCTAATCCGGCTCAACAAGCATCTGTGATGTATCAGTGACCAGTGACAGTGAACCGTTCGTGACAGTGTGACAGTGTAGTGAAACTGTGTGTCAGTATTGTGATAACCGGTCGGTGGGAAATTAGAAGACTGTAGTTTATATATAACTTATAGTTGTAAGTTTTAGAATAAATCTAGCATATTGTATAAATTTACGTAAGTAGTTTAATTGTTAGGAATACCTGATTGTATATGTATACTGTTTAGTAGTAAGCTGGTAATTCCATTATTATTGTTAATATAGTGGTTAGTAATCCCTTTGTATTTGTGTTTTCTGTGTTAATAAACATCTGTAATTTGTAAACTGGAGTAGTTCATTTCTCACACCCCGTAGCCCGTAACAATATATTAATGAATAGACGTTATAAAATAAACATATTTTATTGCTAATTTTTCGTAACGATAAACTAAAACTCCAAACTCAACATCAGACAGACAGAGATTTTTTTAACTTAAATGACACCTATTCAAATTGCACCTGTGCAATATTTTTAAACCAAAATTATGAGAAAAGTATTCTCATCAGAATATTTGATTGAATATGTTTATTATTGCTTTTGTGTATTAATGAAATTCTGTGTGGTCTGGATTATAGCGAGAATTCTTACTAACTTTTTTTTTTCCATTTTCAAGAACTTTTTTCTAGACTTGACTCCTGAAAAAAGAGTAATATATAGATAAATACAGTTTTGATTCTATTTTTTTTTTTTTTTTTTAATATTAGTCTTTAATTATTGCTTGTAGATTTCCGATGTTCATTCTCTTGTGGCAAGATACAAGATACCGCTGAAATGGTTACTTACCTGAAAGGAATTCGGAATAATTTTTTATATCTCATATTTGCACAACCCTATTTATAAATTTCGGCCTAGTGCCAGGTGTTCACGTGTGGGGCGAGATATACAGAAGGAAAATGAGACTTTACAGGAAGTTTCTATCAAAATTAAAGACAGTTTAATAAAATGAACAAATTAATTGTCGATTTGCCATTATTAGTTGATTCGTCATTGTTACATCATGTTCTGGATTGATACTTATTTTTTATAACAAGCGGTTGAAAACTGTTGGAAAATCGAGATATACCACATCTAATAAAAGAAAAAAAATTAGAAATTATAATTTACTGAATTAAGAACTCAGTAAAATTAATTAAAATTATGCGTCATAATATCTACTAATCAAATTTTTCATGTAACTAATTATTTTTAGTGTTAATTTTCTAACTTTTTGATTCAAGGTATAAAAGTTGGTAGCATGAGTCTATATTAGGGGGAAAATTATGATATTAGCATTAAGTATTTACTATAGAACTATTTTATTTATTACAATTTTAAAATTAAATATATCTTTTTAATCACCTAACCTGTCTCATTTAAATCACCTAATTTTAAATAATGTTTTGGTTTATTATTTTCAATAATGAACCTTTGTGATATTAAAAAAAAAAAAAAAAAGTTAAAATTTTAAAATCAGTCAAATTTTTACGATGCGAAAAATTCGTCTGTCCGCTGAAACTACTTGAGCAATTTTTTCGAAATTCGGCATGAAAATACCAGGCAATCCGACGATTATATTAACACCTCTCCGTTGATATCAGCCTATTAGTTTTAAAATGGCAGTCCATTATAAATACTTGAATTCTGTAATATAATTCAGTTATTTTCGAAGATAAAAGAAAACTAGTATAGAGTTTTTAACTAAGTACACCGAGGTTAATTGTAACAGAAAAAAAAATCAAATTTATAGAAAATTAATAAAAAGTTAAGTACAATAATAATAATAATACAATAAAAATAATAATATACAACAACTTATTATTAATTTTCTAATGGCACTGGCTGTTATCTTGTTTCTTTTAGCCCTGATGAAAGCCAGCAAACTAGGCCGAAACGTCGGCACACATTGAGACGTTGATTTCCAAAAGGTACTACAAGACATGTCTTTCAAAGTTGATATGTTCACATACTTGTATTCCAATGGTTTAGTTTTATCTAAATCCGACATCAAATTGTATAAAAAAAACAACAACATAGAAATCCTTTTAAAAGTATTTAAAAATTGCATTTCATTCCAAAAGGTACTTAATCCACATTTTATTTCATTCAAAAAGGTACTATATCCATGTTTCGTTCCAAAACGTACCATATTCTATGTAAACAGATATAACGTTTCCTTTCATTTCCTTCCAAAAGGTACTATATTTTCTACTATACGGCAGAAGCACCTAATCTCGTAACATATCACCATTAATTCATTGTTTTAATCATTTTATGCATTTTTATTGGTTCATTTAGCACGTCATGAATCACCGCTATTATTCTATTATAACACTGGTTTTAACCTAAAAATTAGTTTTTAGGCTATTCTAAACTACTTAGTTCGTCGCTTTGGTTCTTTTAGGTTGTCAATTAAATTAAGTTTTTTCGTAGTATTTCTTCTTGCAGCAACATTTGGTTTAAAATGTTTCAGAAACATTTTAATAGAATAATGGTATTTGATGCAGCAAATAGTTGGAATCAGCATTCCACGAATTTGCTAAATTTGTGAAGAAAATCCGTGCCTGATATAACTTAGTAGTCGATTTTTTCATGTAAAATAAAAGCTCAAAAGTTGTTATTTATCAGTATCTATGGTTAAATATTGTTTACTCGTCGTTAATAATATAGTTAAATTTGGTAAATTCACACAAATAGTAAATACAAGTTCAAAACAAATTTCATAATTACATACTTTCTTATTATAGTGCCATAAATAGTCCTTTGAATATTCACGTTCTTTATGAATAATAGATAATAAATGTAATTAACCAACAAAGAAACATATTTCTCAGAGGGAGAATAAGGAAATATATCTAACTTAGTAATTAACGATATAAAGACGTTAGTTATCGGTAATGTTGTATGAGGATGGTTATAGTGACTGTTACCAACTCATCTCGTGTTATATACTTCCAAATAGTACAATATTCCTTTTAATTCTTTCCAAAAAGTACTATATCCATTTTTCGTTCCAAAAAGTAACATATCTATTTTTCGTTCCAAAAAGTACTATATCCATATTATATTGTTTAAAATCATCGGAAAAGTGCAATAATTTAGAAAAATGAGTTGGCAACACACTTAAAAATCAATGTTTGATTTTAATAAAAAAATAATCACGTAAATTGGTCCAATAATAAATAAATGACAGATTTTTGCGTTTCCTGTAAAAATTTATATATTGGATATAGTACCTTAATAATTCAGCTTCATAACTAAATTTCGCCATCGCTGAGGAACTGATGAAAATGTGAGGCTATTAAGTTGTCAATGAGTCATTAAGACATTTTAATTATAATAATGATGGAGTTTTGTTGACCGTAGAGAAATTAGATGAGGAAGATGGTTGGGGGTGCGGTCATAAATTAAAACCACACAATTAAAAATAAGAGTTATTTTTATTATGTGCCGACGTTTCGGCCTACAATGTGGGCCTTCATCAGGGCTAAAAGAAACAAGATAACAACCAATGTAATTAGACTTAATAATGCGTTAGGTATATAATAATAATATGACAGTAATAAATTATGGGAACATAAATAATATTAAATGTAAAATGATAATAAGATGACAATTATAAAGTATGGAAATAAGGTGACAGTTATAAAGTATGGAAATAAACAAAATTAAGATGATAGTTATAAAGTATGGAAGTAGACATAATTGAGATGATAATATTGTAATGAGAATATATAAATAGAGACTCAGTAAATGAAAAAAAATGATAAAGGAAAAATATGTGAACAATTAAAATTTTAAATATTAACAATTATGAGTTGATATATGACGGTAATATATTAAAAACATAGTTAAGAGTATAGGTAATATATAAAAAAATATAGTCATTACAAAAGAGAAACAGTATGAATAAAAAATAATAATTTAAATTTTAAAATAATGTAATATTAAACTAATAATTATATGTCAGGATATGTAATTTTAATTATAATAATACAATTTAATTATAATAATACGACATCATTAATAAGACTTCTCTTCAAGACATTTTAATGAATCATAAAACTTTATCATTTTTCAGTTAATGGATTCATTAACTTTGGGTAAGTTCAATAACTCATGATGTTATTCTCCCTTTTGAATTAGTAAAGGAGGTACTTTTCATTTCATTTTGAAAATACTAAATAACCTTAATTATATTGTCTGAATAGAAACATGTCTTATGGATTAGAAGCTTTAATGTGTGACAGAGATATGGAGGTAACAATCCTTTGTCAAATGTTTAACAATTTTTTACAGAAAAAAATCTGTTGCGTGCTACACACCACTTTCACTCATCCTATTAGTTAAATTGAATTTTAGAATTTTAAAGAAAATTAAAGAAAAAAAATTATGTATTGTGTATAATAACCATGGAACACTTGTTCCATATAAAGTTATGTAACAATTGAAATTATTATCGTTAATAATCTCTCAAGTTTATACGATGTTTGTCAAGATCCAATAGCATCTAAAACTTAAGGTGTTAGAAAAAAATCTCTGTAAATTATTTCTTGTGAAATATTAAGGAGCGGCGTGGCATAGTAGAGCATTAGGCTACAGTTCTCCGGGTTCTAGGTTCGAACCTCGGCTGAGACAGAATTATTTATTCTGTTATTTCAACCGGTTCCAAGAAACGAAATATGGGAAACACTAAGAGCAAAGAATGTTCCAAGAAGTCTCGTGGAAGCCATAAAATCCATATACCAAGATCCAAAGGGCATAGTCAGACTGAATAGACAGGAATCTGGCCATTTTAGCATAGCTAGAGGGGTTAAACAAGGGGATAGTTTAAGCCCATTGCTATTCACATTATATAAGGATAAAATAGCTGCGATCTGCAAAAGGCGAACTGAAAGGACTTTTCTAGGGCAAAGGACTCTGCTTCCGGTTGTGGTACAGCTTCTTCTGTATGCGGACTGCCTATACAGCAGGCAGTTGAAGAATGGAACGAAGAGCTCCGCAGGAAGGGTATGAACATCAGTACCAGCAAGAGTAAGATCCTACAGGCTGGAAGGATGAAGGAAGATGTTTTGGTGTACTGCAATGGAGAGGCGATGGAAGTGGTGTCGTACTCCACCTACCTTGGCGCTAGGATCAATCTGGAAAGGTAGAGTCAGAAATAGTGAACAGGATAAACAAGGCCAACGCTATATACTACCTGATCTGCAATACAGTGATCGGAAGAGAGAAGTAAGCATAAATGTGAAACTGCACATATTTAAGGCGGTGTACCTTCTTGTACTCCTTTATAGCGTAGAAAGCTGGGTGATGACTGGCAGACTGGAGAGCAAAGTCACTGCTACGAAGATGAGGTTTCTTCGAAGAATCGCAGGAAGAAAAAGACGTACTGCATCCGCAATGAAAGGATCCGAGAGGAATTGGGAGTTTCCCCAATGAAGGATGTCCTGGAAACTCGGCAGCTTAAGTGGTTTGGACATGTTGTCCGGGTGGAGGGACACAGAGATCCATTGAAAACCACGGACTATATTCCCAATGGAAAAAGACCCCGTGGCCGACCAAGAATGTCATACCTGGAGTACGTCGACCGTTTATGCAAGAAACGTAATAAAAATGTTCGCCAAGCCGGAAATCTAGCGTGCAACAGGGTACATTGGCAATCCTGGCTAAACGCTCCCCTAAGCTGAAAGGCACTACAGGCTGATGCAAAAGAAGAAGAAGTTACTTCAACCGTTGGGCAACCCTGGGGTGTGAAAATCCTCCTGGGGCTACCCAACATCTATAAAGTGGGTAACCAAAATTAGGGGAAAACTCTGGTGGCTGAGTGTGATGTAGGCCTGACCTACTTCTTGCATGGCCGTTGGTCGTGAAACAGTACGAATCTGTATAAGTATTCAAGTAATTCATGGGTCGTAGAGGGACAGTTTCTTTAGTTTTTTTGTTTTATAAAATCTTTAGCTTTCCAGCGATATATTAAACATCTATATTACTATTCTATTATAGTGTGAGGAAAAAAGTAAAATAAAAAATATGTCTTTTCTCCTACAGTTGGTTATCAAATTCTTTCATAGTATTATCAACCCATTTTGTTTCAATGCTAACCAGTTTGAATGGTTAATTATTTCTAATTAATAATATCAAAGATATTTTATAAGAAGACATTTTAAAAATACAGCATTAAGGAACTTTCATACAATTTTAATCTGAATAAAACCTAGATCAAATTAAAGCTTATTTAATTGTACATCACTGCAGAAAGTTTAATCAAAATTTTTATAGTCGTTATTGAGAAAATTGTAAGAAGGTGCAAAATGCATGAAATGACACTTTCTAGCCAGTCGGTTTTTGCGAAAAAGTAGCGGTAACATCCAAGGTATATAATTATCTTAAATATAAAATTTCAGTTTCGTAAGTCTTCGGGTTTTTGAATAAGACCTACCACAGTACATCCACTCACACGTGACGTTTTGTGGGACTTGGTCATTTGGACTCAGGGGCCTGTAAAAAGTATATATCCTCAGAAAGCTCAAACATTTTCACGACCGCAATACTTCATACAATATTTAAGAATAAAGTGAAAGTAATTAACATTAGATTTTAGATTCTCATCAAATTCGATTTTATTATATAATTCGGTAAGATTTGTTTGTTTGTTTATTTATTTAACGTCACTTTATGCTACTATGGCTAATCGGACGATGCTACAGTGGGAGTCCTAAATTTTGCCTATCCAGATTTTATTAGGATAGGGATCTTTAACGAGTACCTGACATCGCACAGGCTCGAGACCACCTTTTAACGTCCCCTCCGAAGGACGGCGTAACTAAGGATTTTTACTCCCATTAAAAAATCCTAGGACCACCTGCGGGTTTGAACCCGTGACCTTTAGCATGGGAGGGTAAGATTTTATTGGTACATTGAATAATAATAGTTATCATGATCTGCAATTGTGAAGTAAACGAGTGGTGTAAATTTAGTTTGAATTGAAAATAATAAAATATTAATTAATTATTCGAAGAAATAATTATGTTGCAGAATTCTTTTGTCTCGTTTCACACGAATATATTAATGATATTTTAATGTAGGATATATTTAAATAGTATTAATATCTACATTTTAATTAAGACAAATATATTATGGGCCTCCTTTTCCACAATGACTGAGGCAGAATAAGGCCCATGGTTCATTTGTATATTTAAAATATGAAAAATAAAATTATTTTTCTGTGTTGCATCATAGTTAGAAAAATCTGGTGCGGGCAACACACGATTTTCACTTACCTCGACTATTAAAATCAAATATTTAAAATATTATAAGTTATTTTTAATAAAACGTTTTTTCATTTTCGTTAGAAAGATATGATTTAGATTAAATAATATAACTATATTAAATTTTTAATCAGTAATAACTTTGTTCCCATCATATTACCTTTTAAAACTTTGTGTATCAGATAATATTTTTTCTAAAATCTTTAGCTTTCTAACGGTATATTGTACATCTATATCACTGTTTTTATGTCCAAAAACACAAAAATTGCATATTACAGTATTTTTGATCTTTTCTCCTTTAGTTGGATATCAAACTCGTTTAAGTTATATATCAATCTATTTTTAATCAATGCTACAAAATTAATGATACTTTAGAGTCAAACAAGTTAAAATATCGCTATTTAACCTAAGTGATATTAAAGTCCGTCCAATTTTATATCGATTTTGCGAGTTGAATCAAAATCGTTATAACTATTTTTGAGAAAATCGTAAAAAGGTGCAAAATACATAGTATAAAGTGGATCTTCTGGTTTGCTGATTTTGATAAAATAGTTGCAACGTCTCGGGCGTATAGTTGTCTAGCTGAAATTTCAGTTTCGTACGGCTTCTAGTTTTTGCGATAGACTTAACACACACACACATAAACTTTTTTTTCGGAACTTGGTCATTTGTACTTAGGAGACCGTAAAATGTGTATTTCCTGTGAAAACTGGAATTCGAAAATTTTCACGATCGCAATACTCTCCCTTACTATATATTTCATATATACGAGGTAAGTGAAAGTAATAAATAAAATGTTAAGATTCAAACAAATATTAATGAATGAGTAGATATTTTATACGAAAAGATTTGCTTTGTTCTTGAATTCAATTAAAAAGGATACTAATACCAAATATACGTGAGGTATGTTACTGATTTACTCTACCAGGAATTCAGCTGATGTCCCAACCCATCCTGACACTTGTGTGTTAACAGTCAATAACGACCCAACTGCTGCTTCTCAAACTCTCCAATCCCACATCAGAGACTTTGAGGTATGGTGTCAGAATTGGCGAATTAAAATAAATTCCAACAAATCCAACCAAATAACCTTTACCCTTCGTCGTAAACCTATGACATCCTGCTCTACAGTATCCTTTAATAATATTCCGCTTGTTCCGGTTGAACAGATCCGCTACCTAGGACTTCTACTTGACAAACGTCTTACATCGAATCCCCACACTAGACTGAAACGACAAGAAACTGCTCGCCGCTTTGGGTTACTTCAACACTTACTAGACAAACGGTCAAAGCTTCCTCTTAACTACAAAAGACTCATCTACATGATCATCATAAGACCTATCTGGACTTATGGAGTAGAGCTATGGGGGTCTACTAAACCATCGAATTCCTCTCGTAACCAATCCTTACAATCTAAAATCCTTCGTAAAATCCTCAATGCTCCATATTTTGTCACGGATAAACTTATCCATAAAGACCATAATGTTCCATATGTTACTGATTTAGCCCGAACCAGGTATCATTCATTCCACGAAAAACTCCATTCCCACTCTAATCCACTGGTTTCCATTCTGTCTTCCTCCTCAATTCCTGATAACCCTCCGAGACGTCTGAAAAGAAGATGGCCCCGAGACCTTCTAGTTTAGGATATATTTAGAGTGCTGCCATAGGTGGTGTCTCTACATGTATTTCATGTCAATTTACCATATGTCCATCACATTTACTTGATGTATTTTGTATACAGTTGTAAATATAAATAAATATATTTAAAATGAACAAAAAAAATGATTCTGCCAGGAAACTTAGTGATTTTCCGAAAGAATTTCCGATTCTATCAATATATATTGTTACATTGACGTGATTAATAATAATAATAATAATAATAAAAAACTTTATTCTGGGACTATGTCCCTTAAGAATAACAGAATTGAACAGTAGATATTCATATATGTCTGGTCAAGAAAACAATAAAATTAATTTTTATTTACAAATGAGCAAAAGGAAAAATTAAACACTACCTAGACTTATATACATTCATGTACAAAAAGTATGGATAATGAACACACAAGATTAGAAAAAGAAAGAAAGAAAGAAGATAAATCTCCTAAAGGCTACTGATAGGGTTGAGGGAATTATAAAAAACAAAACAAACTAATTATTCCACACTAGCTTTAGGATAAAATAGATAATTATAACTTGTGTTAAAATAGAAATAAGTCAGTTGCAGATTTGTTGTGCATCTATTTGGGATGCCAAAAGATGTTGGAATAGGTCAGATTTGAATGAGAGAAAGGAAGATGCATGGCGAATATGAGTAGGTAGGGAATTCCAGAGGGTTGCAGAACGGATGTAAAAGGAGTGATCAAAAGATTTAGTTCTATGGGTGGGAAAGTAAAGGTCGGAATGGCGGGATCTAGTTTCGAGAGAGTGGACTGAGGATTTAAATTTAAGGATGCTGTGAATGTATGGAGGGTGCTGGGAGTTTATGATTTGGTAAAGGTATGATCCGAGAAAATATTTCCTCCGTGTAACAGGTAGGAGCCACTTCAACTCGCTGTATAAGTGGGTCACTGAAGACCTCTTCGAGGTGCCGAAGATAAATCTTATGAACATGTTCATGATACGCTTGAGTCTGTCTTCGAGCACCTTTGGGAGGCCACCATATACCACACAGCAATAATCGAAGTGGGGGAATATTAATGAGGAGACGAGAAGCTTACGGGTAGGAAGAGGGAGAAGATGGCGGGAACGATGAAAAAACTTTAGAGTGCTTATCGTTCGTCGGGAAATATTAGCAATATGGGGTTTCCAAGAAAGGGTTTGATCAATGGTAATACCAAGGTTTTTAACAGAGGAGCTAAAGGTGATTGGATGACCATTTAGGATTAGATTCGGAAAGGAAGTATTGGATCTGAGGAGGGAATTGGAACCTATAACAATGGCCTGCGTTTTCTCAGCATTAAGCCTAAGTTTATTCAGAGTTGCCCAGGCACAGATTCTATCTAGGTCTTCCTGAATATTGGCAAATGCTACGAATAACTCAGAAGGAGAGAAGGATAGGTAGATCTGAAAGTCGTCGGCATATAAATGATAGGAGCAGTGATGGATTGAATTTGGAAGATCATTGATAAAGGAGTTGAAAAGGAGGGGGGAGATACTTGAGCCCTGGGCCACACCTGCCGAGAGGGTAAGGAAAGAAGATAGAGGATGATTGGGAATGGTAACTGCTTGGGTCCTGTTACAAAGGAAAGATTGAAACCATCGAATAGTACTATTGGAAAATGATAAAGATTTTAGTTTGGAAAAAAGAATAGAATGATCAAGAGAATCAAAAGCTTTTGAAAAGTCCAGAAGTATTAGTACTGTTAGCTTTTTTTCGTCCATAGCGGTATGTATGTCGCTCGTGATTTTTAGAAGGGCTGATTGTGTGGAAAAGCCGGGTCGGAAACCAGATTGGAGTGGATCGAGCAGTTTGGACTTTTCGAGGAAATTGGACAGTTGTGATTGGACTATTCTTTCAAGTGGTTTAGAAAGGTTTGAGAGAATAGATATAGGGCGATAGTCTTTGGGGGAAGTAGGATTAAAGGTTTTATTAATAGGAAGTACAATAGCTTTTTTCCAGGAGGTAGGGAATACAGAATTTTGGAGAGAAAAGTTATATATGAAGAGTAGGATTGGTAAAATTTCAGGAAGGCATAGTTTTATCAATTTGACGGGTATACCGTCAAAACCTACGGAGTTAGTGTGTGATTTCATGACTGAGGAAATTAGGTCAGATGGAGAGATATCGGAAAAATAAAAGTTGCTAGAGTTGAATGAAGGGACTAAAGGAAAGTCGGGGGTTGGTTGTGGAGAATCCTTTGAGGAAATCGATGAGAAATAAGTATTTAATTCGTCAGGTGAGACCTGAAATACCTGAGAGGAAGAGGATTCACAAAGCGAGAGTTTGCGGAGGATTTGCCATTTTGATTTGGAATCAGATGCTGAGGAAAGGGCTTCACGGAAGTAGTTTGATTTTGCTTGTCTAATTGCTGTCTGTGTCAGATTGCGGAGTGCCCTGAACGTTTGGTAGTCCTCTGTCAGTCTAGTACGTCTAAAACGTCTACGGGCTGCCTCACGCCTCTTTTGTAGTTCTTTTATCTCTTGACACATCCAAGGAGCAGGTCGACGTCTAAAGGTAGCGGTTTTAAGAGGGGCATGGGTATCAAGGATACTGAGTAAGTTGGAGGTGAGGATGTCTACCATCTGATCGATTGAGGAGCAGGAATAGATTTCAGACCAGTTTAGGGATTCAAGATCGGGTAAAATTTTTCTCGGGTCAGACCATCTAGGTTGCGGAAAGTAATGGATTTAGGTAGGAATACTGTAGTTTGGAAATCATATGTCATTTGGATGAGATCATGGGATGATAAGAACGGAACAGGTAGTTGGGAAGCGGAAAGAAGCTTATGTCCTGAGTCAATGACATGCAGGTCCAGCCAGGTGTCGGATCTGCAGGTATGGTGAGTAGGTTCATATGGGACGACAAATAGGTGAAGTGAGAAGAACAGGTTTTCTAGATACAGTTTGTCGCTGGAGTCAATAAGGAGGTTGGTGTTGAAATCACCACAGATAATAATGTTATTATAAAAGGGAATATATTTGTAAAGGAGAGACTCAAGGGATGGGTCAAAAGGGACCGAAGGAGGACGATACACCACAGCATACAGGAGAGGATGAGTGTTGCAGGTGATTCTAACGAAAAGGAATTCAATGTGAGGAGAGTCGGAATTGAAAGAAATATCTAGGACATGGGACTTCAGGCTATTATGGATATAAAGTCCCACACCTCCGCCAGTCCGGCCAATCCGGTCATGGCGGATAAAGGAATAATTAGGAAGGGAAACAGAGGAGGAAGGAATATAGGGTTTTAGCCATGTTTCGGAGACTGCAATAATGTGGTAGAAATTGTAGGTAAAGTAATTAAGGAATTCGTCAATGTGGGCTAGTAAGGACTGGGCGTTGACATGACAGGTTTTTAGGGCATTAGTCATATAGGAAGGAGGTGGAAGAGCAAACAGAAGGTAAAGGCAGGATGCTAAAGTCACAACTTAATAAGCAACGATATGAACAAATATAAAGAAAACATGAATATAAATAAAATAATGAAATAAAATTAATACAAAGGTGATTTGAACAAAAAATGTGAAAAAAGGAGAATTTCTTGTAAAATAAAAAATAAAACTTAAAAAAAAGAAAATTATTTATATAAATATGACTGAAGGAAAACAATAGAGTGTTCGATGCCGTGATCTTTTCTAGTTCGTATCCAGCAGGTAGACGGGTCCGTAAGAGTCAGTTGAAGACGTCCAGATCCTGATGTTTGTCAATAAAGATGACGGGGTGTCCATCTTCCTTCCGGCAGCGCACTCTACCGCCAGCGAACCAAACGTACTTGATTATTTTCTCTGATCTCTTCTGCCTGGCGAGCCAATAAAGATGTCTATTCATCGGAGACATCTCCTCGCTGAGATAGATTCGGTGGGAATCGTTCTCCTGCCACCCAATATCCCGCGTCGAGAAGTCTCTCTTGACTTTTCTACACCTCACCAACTCGTCGCGCATAGATTGCCTCACAAATCGAGCTACGATAGAAGGCGGTCGCGGGTCGTCCTTTTTTGGCCGGCGCCTCTCCACCGAGTCTAGATCCTCCGCTGTTACTTTGATCCCCAGGCCCGCCGCCACGCTGGTCACAAGGGCCGCGGGCGTTTCCCCCGGCCTTACTGGGATACCTCTTATCTCTAATGATCTAGAAAGTAGACCCTGCTCTGCTTTGTTAAGTCGGACCTCTAGATCGCTCACTTTCGATTTTAAAATTTTATTTTCATTAGTGACCTCCTCAAGGTGTTTAGTTTGACCTTCGAGATGTTTTTCGATTTTTGTGAGGCGGTCGTTAAGCTCGAAACTTAGTTCGCCGTATTTTTCGAGCGAAGATTTGAGGCTTTTGATTTCCTCATTAACCTCAGTTCTGAACCGGTCAACTGCTGTAAGTATATCCGCTACAGACGGTTCGGCGATCTTTGTAGGGCTCATCGATTTTTCCCTGCCTTGGCCATTTTTTTTCCCCTGTTCACACCTTTTACATAGCCAGGGTTTTTTATGTGATTTTAAAGTCTCAATTTCCTTTTCATTCAAGTTGCAACACTTGCCGTGAAAGATTACACGACACTTGCCACAACCAATGTTACCTTTGTCGTCCCTGGTGATAGTGTTGTCACATATTGAGCACTGAACCATTTTTATTAATTTTATGAGAGAAAAAAAAAATATTATATATATAATTATCTTTATATAGAAATAAAAATATTGTCTATTTATATATATTTACTCACAACGGAAGTGTTTGTAAACTAGAGTAAGCGTCCTTGCTTAATCCTCCGACGTCTAAGGATTAACTGCCCCACTACCGCAGGCTGCTAAGTTATTTTCACTATTTCCACGACGTATTTTAGTGAGTGAATATAAGTGATGCCAAAGAGCACACCGATATATAATTTTAAAATAAGCGAACAAAGTATAGAAAAGAAAAAAAAAAATTATGAAACTACGATCAAAAGTTCTACAAATTACGAAGGTATCAAACACAGGAGCTATTAGATGTTGTCTCGTTGCTGTATCGAGCCAGATTAGAATCCTTAATGCTTATTTTATGCCGTTTGGTAAATAAAACAACAAATTTAAAATGCTTAGATTCTTCTTTTATTTATTTTTTAAAATTATCCATAAACCAATGGTTTCACGAAGGAAGCAGAGAGAAATAGAAAAATTTCCATCCGAAATTACACCTAAGAAGAAAATAAATTGATATAGGTTTCTTAAATTACTGCAGATGGGGAGCCTGTGGCTGAGTGGCTAGCGCGCTAGTCTCTCATGCTACAGGTTCTGAGTTCGAATCCCAGTCCCGGCGGGGCTTTTATAAGGATGTAAAAAAAAATATGGGGATTCACTCACAGCCTCTCCCTCGGGTATGTGAGACCCGTCAGCCAAAGGGTGGCCACTCACAAAATTAGTGGGCGAGGTGGCCGAGCGTGTTAGCGCGCGTTGCTGTGAGCACGCGTTGCCTAGCAACAGATAACCAAAAAGTGAAAATCAAATAATTATGAGTTCGACTCTCGTGCTGGGGGATTTTATCTCGGCATATATCCCCCGTCCTCACCCCTGGTCCGATAGAACCCCCGTATAGCCTTCAAAGGCGAGGTAGGGGTGGACAAAAAACAGTAAAAAAAAAAAAAAAAAAAAAAAAAACTCACAAAATTAGTCGTAGGGAGTGATGACCCTACACTAAAAATTGCATCGTAAAACGTGAGTGTAAACTCCTGCGAGCTTACACCACGAGGCCCAGGGCCCACACGGCCTGTAGCGCCCCTGGAAGAAGAAGAAATTACTACAGTGTATCTTAAATTTCTCCTAGAGCCAATATACGTAAAGTAATATTACATAATAAGGCTATCGGGTATTATTAAAATAAATACAGTAAACCTTCCATCCTATTTCTCTAAAACGAAATCCTTTTGCAAAACAAAAAAAACCCTCGGGGACCACCACACAGAGGAAAATATTATCGATTTAGTTGGACAAAATTTTGAAATGTCCATATTTAACCTTTTGGGGTTCCAGATTACAGAAAAAAAATATTGAATAAATTATAAAAACTAATTAATTTTTGACACGATTGGCCAGTGCACAGTGGTCAAAAATCAAATTTATTTGCTAAAATCTAAAACTTCCCTACACTTTACGCCTGAAGTCCCAAAATATGGGAAAAATAATACAAAAATATAATAATGGCTCGGTACCTAGGACTCCATCTTGACAAACGCCTAACTTGAAATCCTCTCTCCAGACTGAAAAGACAAGAAACAGCTCGCAGATACCGATTGTTACAACACTTACTTGACAAACGTTCGAAACTTCCTACCTACTACAAAAATCTAATTTATATTACCATACTTAGGCCTTTTTGGACTTATGGAATTGAACTACAGAGGTCCACCAAGCCATTAAATTCCTCTCGCATCCACTCCTTGTAATCCAAAATCCTCCGAAAGATCCTAAATGCTCCTTATTTTGTCACTGATGAAACTATCCATAAAGACCTGAATATCCTGTTAGTTGCAGATATATTAAGAATTAGATACACCTCCTTTCGTTCCAAACTACCAGCCCACTCAAACCCGCTTGTCCGTGTCATCTCATCTCCTTATATTCCTGATAATCCTCGGAGGCGCCTGAGAAGACGGTGGCCTCGAGACCTGCTAATGACATAAACATTGAAGTGCAAGCGCTGGGTAGCTTCTTCACAAGAGTTTATCAAGCCAATTATTACTTTTTTTTCACATTTACTTGTATTTTTTCCTATACAGTTGTAAATATCAATTAATAATGAGTGTGGAAATATAATGTCTTATTAATTCGAGGAATGACATCGAAGATACATCACGATTGCTAATTAAAAATGATCAATACTTGCATTACAGAATGATTTGTCATTGTGTCATAAATATATATGCACTTGAACATGCTCAGTCAGAAAGACTATACATTAATCAAATAATTATTAACTGTCTTACTATTCTGGGATTCATATTTCAAAGCTAATCTACGATGCATACAGTTTATAAAAAAATATGTTTAATTTTTATTCAGCTGATCTGTAAATAACGTCCCATCTATCCACAGTTTTTGATAGATCATTCTCAATATCGATCCGCATCTCTATGGAATTCCATTCCCTTCTAATATCCGAAACTCCCAAACTGTTTCAACATTTAAATCCCATCTTCTATTCAGCCATTTTCTGTCAATTCAATTCCCAAATAATCCCAATTAGATGCTAATTTGAGGTAAAATCAACAAACAAAGGAGACAGATACGTTTTTTATTTATTCAATTTTCATTTTCATGGATACATTCAGCAGCAAATATTATTTAAAAAGATTGTCTTTTCAAAGATGTAAGATTAAATCATATATAATTTTACAAACATATAAAAGCATTGTAATTTCATTTTTTTTTTTTAAACAGTATATTTTTCTTTTTTCTTTATAATGTTATTGTATTTTTTCATTATATATTATTCTCTGTTCTCAGTTTCACATATACATACTTTTTTTTCTTGTTCGCACATTTTTATTAGATGTTATCTTTTCAGTTGTTTTATTTTTTCATTTTATTAATTTAATTCTGTCGTGGTTAATTATTTTACTCTAAGACTTCAGTATTAAGACCATTGTTTATTTCCAGTTATATTATTTTTAAGGGATTCGTACCAGAATAAATAAGGAATTATTTAAAAAAAATCAGAATTTTAAGTAGCTTTGAATTATTACACAATAATTTATTATTTCCTAATAATTATATTATGATATTACCCTTGATCATATTAAATAGGCTGTGTAGGTATTTAGCTTAAATATATACATAGATTATTATTCAAGTAGTAATCAATGAGCTTATGAAAAAGAAACCAGCTACAATGTCAATGATATTCCAAGAAAATTACGACTGCTAAGTTTTAATGATTTTTTTTGCATTGTTGTTTTTGATACTGCCAGTAATAAAACGGGGCTTAAGATCACGTTTTGTTTTGTAGGGAATTAAATTTTCTATCGAGGATGGAACTTGACTCTTCTCTCGCTGGACTTCAACCACCTTCTCTAATTCCACCCTCGTCATCTCACCCCCTCTTTTTCCAAGAATACTCTTATTTTGAAAATACCGATCTGCTATCAGACAAAGGGAGTCTGATATCGGAAGTGCCTCTAGGGACTAGGAAATTTCCCGAGGTATCACTAGGGGTCCCATGGAGGTAAACGCCTTTCAAACTTTTGCCAACAAAGTCTTATTAATATTTGATTGATTAATGTATTAATTATTCAATAATGAATTTAGAGCTCTCAGTATCCTCAATACATAACATTTTATATGAGAGAGAGAGAAAATAATAAACAAAAAGTATATTTTTAATTAAACAATTAAAATGTATAAACATAGACAATAGGAGTGAATATATGAATACGCACTAAATATGATATCAGTGGTTACAAATCTCTTAACGATATTTGACAATTTCATATTTTACACACCAATTAATATCTTTCCTAAAACATATAAATTTAATTTAATTCATCATAATTATTAATATAAAATGTTAAAAAGAATTTTTTTATGAAGGCCCATGACAGATACCTTACCATAACTAATAGTCCTGATAGAATACTTAGGTATAGGGAAGATAACAATTTTTTTTTTTTATATCACCCTTCACTGATTCTAACACTCTATAAAACCTAAATATTTTTCTCTACCTTCAAAAATAACTTGAGTTATTGAATTAAATCACATTATATCGGCCGCCATTTTAAAACTAATCGGCTTATATCAGTGTCTAGGTGTTAGGATCGTTGTTCGGTGTCCTGGTATTTTTGTGCCAAATTAAAAAAAAAATGGACCAGCAGTGTTGGAGAAAAGTCGGGGATGGCGGGCAAACGGATTTGTTCATATTAATATCCTCATTATGAACCTCTGTAATCAAGCGCAAAAAAAAAAAATAGTCCCCTCAAGATTTGAGGGCTTACGTTTAAAGATGTGTAGAATCCGAATAACGAATTTAAAAAACCAAAAAAAAAAAAACCGTTTCACCTATTTTTTTTCCCTCTGGCGCGACAGGCCGTGTAGGCCCTTGGCCGCGTGGTATAGACTCTAGGGAGAATATACTCACGTTCCTCGATGAAATGTTTAGGGTAGGGTCATCACTCCTAACGCCTATTTTTGCGAGTTGCCACCAGTAGGTTTTTTTGACGAGTCTCACTACCCGGGGAGAGGCTGTGAGTGAATCCCCATTTTAATTATATTCTTATAAAAGTCCCGCTAGAACTAGGATTCGAACTCACATCTCTGGCGTGGGAGAATAGCGCGCTAGCCACTTACCCACCGGCTCCCCGTTTCACCTAATTAATAAATAAAAATATCAAAAATTTAACTTGATTAATTAATAGAGAATTGAATTTCCTATGAAATGAAAAAAAGAATCATTGAAATTGGTTCAGAACTATCAGAGATAGCGTTTTGAAATGAGCAGTGGTGATATGCCATTTTCCTTTAAATTATTTATTGCTTGTTATATTAGTTAACTTATAAGTTGATCACAAAGGATCATTATTGAAAATAATAAACCAAAACTTATGGGTTTATTACAATTTATTTGTAATTCATTCTATTAAAAATCTTTTCCTTAATTTTTCTAGTTTATTTTTTTATTTTAATATACCTTTCTCACTTTTTATTATTGATCGTTTTTGTTCATTCAATTGCAGCATTAAAAAAATTGTCCTTGGATAAAAAATACTATCTTATGATAACCAATCCATGACAAAATCAATCACATAAATAAGTTAAAATTAGGGTGAATATTATTTGATGATTTTCTAATATTAACAATATGAAGGACGTAAATTTTCTGAAAAAACGAAATTATTAATACGTACTCGTATACAGTAATTTTCTCAAGCGTGTTTTTTGACCTTCGTGTATTGATGGGGAAGACGTTTTCGATGACGGAGTGTTTAATTTTTTGTTTTCATTATTTTTAAGCAATTACTAAACTTCTACGTCCGATTATTTCTTTAATTGTTATAATGAAATAATAATTTTTATAAAACTGGCGCGGGAAACACACGACTTTCACTTATCTTGGCATTTAAAATCAATTTAAGAAATATTAAATAAACTAAAGTTGACAAAGTTTTAAGTTAATTTAAATCAAACGTTTATTCAGTTTTGTTAGAAATATATTGTTTAGATTAAATAATACAACCATATTTGATTGATATAGTAATCAGTAATACGTTAATGCCCCTTTTATTCTTTTAGATCACATTTTACCAATTTTTATATAAGATAAAAAAATTCTAAAAACTTTAGCTTTCCATCGGTATATTATACATTTCATCGGTATATTGCTGTTCTTCAGTTAAAAAATACAAAAATTGTATAGAAAAAAATATTTCTCCTTTTGTTGGATATCAAATTCATTCAACTTATATAATTACACTTTTTTTTTATCAATGCTAACAAGATGATACGAGTATTTTTTTTTTCGATTCTAAAAAATTAAAGGTAGTTAGGGTAAGAAACATTTAAAAAATCGGCATTTAATATTTTAGCCCTGTCACACTATTTCAATCAGGATGGACTTTATAATGACATTAAAGCCCATTTTATTTTACATCGATATAGAAGGTTTAATCAAAATCGTTAGAGCCGTTTTCGAGAAAATCGTAAAAAGATGCTGGATATAAAATTTAAAAAAATAGAATGCCTGGTATAAAATAGCACTTACAGTCAGCCGATTTTAGTGAAAAAGTAGCTGTAACATCTTGGGCTTATATTTGTCTCAAATATGAAATTTCAGTATTGTTGTTTTCGTTTTCGTGATAGACTTACCACACATGGACAGACACACAGGTGCAAAGACCTATTTGCAGGACTTGGTTATTTGGACTCAGGGAACCTAAAAACGTGTATTTCCGTTGAAAACATTAATAATAATAAGAAACAATTCTTTATTGAGTAATATTACAAACATTCACATGATATATACAAAACAATAAATTTGACTCTGGTCTCCCTTCAAAGCGAATAAATCTTTCGCCTTTTACTAAAGAAAACATTAATTCGAAAAATGTTCACTATCGCAATATTTTCCCTTACTATATATTTCATATATATATATATATATATATATATATATATATATATACACACACGCCTTTCACTTACCTCCGTTTTTAAAATCGATTAAAGAATTTTCAAGTAGAGTAAGAGATAAAAATGAGTGAAACCATTAAAAAATTAATTAAATGGAATTTCTATAGAAACATGTGTTTTATTAAAAATCTATTATATAATTTATCGTTTTTTATCAATGCTAAAAAGATGATATAGTTATTTTTATTTTTATTTTATAAAACTACAAAATTACAGGTACTTTAGATATAGAAAATTTAAACAATCGGCATTTAAGCCCTGTCAGACTATTTTAATCAGAATGAAACCTACACCACATTAAAGCGCAGTAAATTTTACATAGATTTAGCGAGTTTAATCAAAATTGTTTGAGACGTTTTTGACAAAATCGTAAAAAAGTTTAAAATGTATGGTATAAAGTGGCTCTTCTGGTTAACGATCGCAATACTTTCTCTATTATATATTTCATATATAGGTAAGTGAAAGTAAAAATATATCCCTTATTTTTTGCCGGATTAAGGAATTAATAAGAATCTGAAATTGGTTTAAAATATTTGTAGTCTGTCTAAATTTATATTTACGTTTAGAGACACCTTTTGCAATGAGATAGACATCTAATGAGGAAAAACGATGATAATTGGACCAGGTAGTTTAATGCAATTTTGCTCAATTGCATACATATTAATTGACTGGATAATTGCAGTCATAAAAACTTAAAATGAGAGCAATATATTAACATTAAAACAATGGTAATTTACAAATGTTGAAAAAAAAAAAAATAAATGTAATTTATAATAAAGGTTAATGGTTTTTTATCATTGTTTTTCTTTTTCGTTTATTTTTTTTTTTAAATCTTTTGAATTAAAGTGCTATCTTCTGCGTCATTCCATCTGATTGCAAATTGCCATGACTCCGAATACTAAAATAACATATACACCAGAAAAAGATAACAAATAGAATTTGGCAATCCTTTATCTTCAGAAAAAATTAAATAACCCAGGTCAACGTTACACTAGAACTAAAAGTTTTATAATATTTTTAAATCAATGAATTTTTTTTTATCGAATTATATTCAATCAAGAACAAATTATTTCATATCTTAAGTGTTCGTTCAAGAATATCAAAAGTTTTAGGAAAAATTTGAAACTGTGGGAACGAATTTCTAGCACACTCACACTAAATGTGATATTTTTTTGTAATTTAAATAATTTTCATCGCAAAAATTTAGGAATATATTTGTTTTAATATTAAGAAATATTTTTACCCCCTTTTAAAAATACTTGTTAACTTCTAAACAAAAGCTATTAATTTAAATATTTACCTAGTATTTTATAGATTCAAAAAAACTAGCCATTTTATTTTAGCAGTGATAGAAAAGAGGGTATATTTACAGGTTTTGGCCCGTACTAGGTATCATTCCTTCCATGACAAACTCCACTCAGGTTATTTTACGCACTTTTTGATATTTTACTCACACCTTTTATTTTATTTATTTTTTTTTTTTTTGATAATCATCGTGTTTGCAGTTTCGATTAAATCATAATTTTTATTGTTCCTATTGTTCTGTTTTATTCATATTGATTTCGTCCTTGTAAAATCGATTTTTATTTTATTTTTTCCCCCTCATCATAAGTAAGTTAATCGTCTTCTGAAAATGTTTTAGGCAATAATAACCACTTGCAGTTTTTTGCCCTTAAAACCAAAACAACAAACTCCACTCCCACATTAACCCACTAGTTTCAATCCTTGCTTCCTCTTCCATTCCTGACAATCCTCCGAGGCGTCTGAAAAGAAGATGACCTCGAGACCATCTAGTGTAGATTACCTAGTGGAGTGTTGCCAATGGGCATATTCTCTTCATGTCTTTTCATGTATATTATCTCTATTATTAGCCAATTTAGTTGATGTATTCACTAATACAGTTGTAAATTTCAATAAATTAATAACAAAAAAAAATTTACAAGTTAAACGAATTTCATAACTTGATTTTGTCATTTATCTACTATGATAAATACTTTTTTATTAAGATAAAGAATTTTTCAATCTTGGAGAAAGGAATATCAGATAAATGTAAACCGATATGTTTACACACACACATATTATATAATATCTACATGGTGCATACTGAAGAATTAATTTTAAAAAATATTAAAATAAAGAAAGTATTTTCATAACATTTATTTGGTTCATATTTTATAAAATATAATCTTTTTTAAAATCGGTGGTACTGTAATCAATATATCGCAATTGATTTAACTTTGGTTTCAGATTTTTAATTAATCATATTTATTATTATTATTATATTTATTATAATAAATTGTCATAGTATCCATGGCTCAAAAAAGGAAGCTTTTACAGAATTTCCGGTCTGATAATAAAATAAAATAAAATTCGTTTAATATATATATATATATATATATATATATATATATATATATATATATATATATATATATATATATATAGAGAGAGAGAGAGAGAGAGAGAGAGAGAGAAATAAAACCAAAAGAAAAATATTATAAATGTTAAAATTAATGAGTTTATCTTAATTTATTTTTATCAACTCATTCATTTGCCTGATACAACTAAGCGGAATTGGTCAGGTGATTGTTTCATCCGATCGCCGCATGATTGAATCGTGTCGGACTCCATGCATGCTGTTTAATATCTATGTTTTAAATCGAAAATTAGATCATTCATTCCTAGTGTGTCTCGTGTTGTTGTATTCATTTGAGTCTGTATTGTATAACAATTTTTATGTATTGTATAACTTCCAAATCAATGAGCATGTTCATTTAAACACTCGACGAATACCTAGTCCTGCCATAAATATTGTTACAAGGGAATATATACATATTTCAACAGAAAAATAATCTTTTTCAAATCCTTTATTAGAAAATAAAAGTATATCTTTAAAGGTTAAAGCGAAAAATGAATTACTCAAAATAGCCCCCTTTTGCCTTGACACAGGCATTTAATCTCCGTGGCCAGTCATCAATAGCAGCGCGCAGCAGGAAGAGCAGCTTTCTTGAGGAAAGCTCCCAACTGCTTGGACTAGAGACTGTTTGAGGCTTTCTAAGTTAGGGCGTTCTCTGAGGCATGCCATCCTCTCCAGTTCGGACCAAAGGCCGTGTTCTAGTGGGTTGAGATCAGGGTTTCCTGAGGGCCAATCCCAGCCAGAGATGAAGCTGGAATGTTCTTTTGAAGCGAAAGAAAAATAAAAACTGATTGGGATTATTACCCTGACATGTAAAGAAAATAATTTGACAGGGGTGAGGACTATCAAAATTATTCCCAAGGTTAACAACAAAAAAGTTTAACTTTTGTAACAGAACTAGGTATATAGATTATACATTATTTCTAT
Source organism: Piezodorus guildinii (assembly GCA_023052935.1). Taxonomy (NCBI): domain Eukaryota; kingdom Metazoa; phylum Arthropoda; class Insecta; order Hemiptera; family Pentatomidae; genus Piezodorus; species Piezodorus guildinii. Next base: position 91,971,401 of record CM041296.1, read on the forward strand.
ATATTTTACTCGTTTTGAAACGGGTATCGCTACGCTATTAATTTTTAAAGTAGGGATTTGTTGTATGATTGTATGGGTTTCTTAATTTGTAAATATCGTTTGTTTGGTCTAACCGTCATTACGAAAATTGATTGGGACTAGACCAAGTGGCAGCTAGAAGTGGACTGTATTGAATGATTGAAAAGAAAAACTGTTGGTTTGGATTAAATATTGGTGTATAACATTGGGTTAGGTTATAGGTTAAATTTAGGTGGGCTTCATATTTACATGTTATTATATTCGTCTTCTCAGTTCATTTCTTCTTTCTTCGTCTTGTCGTCCAGCCTAGGGTGACCTTTTCTTCCTCTACTCCATTCTTATTGGAACTTACTCGGAAAACAAGAAGGAAGATGTTGTGTAGCGTGCACGCTTCTGCTGTACTTTAGCTTCTCTTCTTATCATATGTTTTGTAACAAAATATGGCCGCTTGTGGCACATTATTAAATTGAGCGTACATGTTACGCGAACATCGTTAATTAAGTATTTTAGAGTTGTTTATTAATCCAAAAGTAAAAAAAGTTGTTGCAATATTCCGCTCATACCTTCATAACGTAATATAATCCGTACGACTACATATCGCATAGATACTTACCCTTACAATTTCTTAAATGAAAGTAATATTTAGAAAAATAAGATCTGAACTTTTACAACACTAGATAGGTCTTGGGTTCAGTAAATATAGAGACTCGTACTGTTTCTAGGTCGAGCAAAGAGGTGATAACGCCAAGATCACACTCAGCCGCACTCATTTTTGGTACTCACTTTACATGGGGTACCAAAAAGCTCCATATTTGTGAAAAAACCGCTCAAAATTATTAGGACGTTATTTTGGAACCTGTCGTAAAGTCCTTAAATGATACCCTGTTTGCTAAAAGTTATTGTTGGATTCCGCTCCAGCTCGCAAGGCCAGATCAACTCAGCAGTGGCTGCAAAAGATCATCTGTGGCTCGGATTGGCCCTCAGGAAAGGATCCCAACCCTTTGGCATGCCACAGAGCACACCATAACTTGGAAAGCCTTAAAAAATCTCTGGTCCGAGCAATTGAGATCTGTCCTCAGGAAGTGCTGCTACAGAAGACCGGGCACATATTAAACGCCTGTGTCAAGGCAAAAGGTCATTTCTTTTTTGTTTTAATCTCTATAGATATACTTTTTATTTTCTAATTATGTTTTTGAAAAAGTTAATTTTTCTAAAGGTAATTCTATATATATATATAAACTGCTGTGCAAAAATATTGCATCAGGATAAAATTAAATTTAAAAAATTGTATTCCTTTATTCACATTTTCCTAAACTTGATCTCTTGATACTTTAAGATAATACTGTCTATGCCAAAGGTCACAAGTAGAGAATTAATACTTTCCCCTACTCTTTAAGCCAAAAGAAGATAATTACTCCTAAATCAGCCAGTATGCAACTTTCCTTTGTCCTATTCATAATAGCTTTTCAAGTTTTTTCTTCAATTTTTTTCTTGTGATTTCTTAAAAGAGTCTTTTTTCTGCAAATTATGAACCGCGAGACTCACTTAACTGAAACAGAATGTGTCAGAATAGTGACGTTTCCTCAAACAGGAACAAGTCAGCGTGAAATTGCTCAGCGACTTAGAGTAAACCAATCCACAGTCTCAAGAGTTCTTCGTAGGCACAGGGAGATCAGAAGCTATGGTAGAAGACCCGGGAAAGGCAGGCCAAGGATAACTACTGCTCAAGAAGACAGATTTCTTCGACTATCTGCCTTGAGAAATTGTACTTTCACGGGAAATCAGCTACGAGGACTCATCAGCCAATTCAGGAATGTTGAAATTTTGAGGTCTACAGTTAGAAGGCGTCTTAGGCAGAACAACTTATCGTCTAGAAGACCTGCAACTGGGCCTCTTCTTACTAGAGCACACAGAGTTTCCCGACTGGCATTCGCTCGACAACACGCCGAATGGACAGAAGATGATTGGAGGCGAGTTCTGTTTAGTGATGAGTCCAGATTCGCTTTGCACTCACCTGATGGAAGGGAAAGAGTGTGGAGAAGGAGAGGAGAGAGCTACGCAGCTTGCAACATTTCCTACAGATTAAGTTTTGGAGGGGGCTCTATAATGGTTTGGAGCGGAATCAGCATCGAGGCACGAACGGAGTTCCACAGGATAACTGGAGGGGCTTTGACTGCTCACAGGTACTTGACAGAGGTGATTGATGATCACGTGATCCCTTTAGCCCCATATGTGGGTGATAACTTCCTTTTTTTTACAAGACAATGCAAGACCCCATACGGCGAATGTTGTCCAACAATACCTACAAGAGGTTGGAATCACACTTTTGGAGATCCCACCAAGAAGCCCTGATCTAATCCCATTGAGCACATTTGGGATGTGATAGGGAGGCGGCTCAGAGGTCGGCGAAACCTCCCGCCAACCCTGGATGAGGTGGAGACAGCTTTCAGGGAGGAATGGAAGAATATTGACCAGGCCGTCATCGTGAACGTTATTTCTTCGATGCCTGAGAGACTCAGAGAGATTATCCGTGCTAGGGGAGGGCTGACAAGATATTGTTAGAAGATTGTTAACCACATTTAAATGTTTTTACATTTTTTTCTTTATTTTTCTTATGTCAATAAAGAGACATTTTTATTTATTTATTTGTTTGTTTTTATTTATCCCTTCCCAGATAATTTTTAATGCTATAAATTTGTTTTATACATACTTCACAACAGTCTTATTAAATAAAATCGCCAGAAAAGAAAGCATTGAAGTAATGTTTTATGAGATATTAAAAAATATCGAAGTGATGCAATATTTTTGCACAGCAGTTTATATATATATATATATATATATATATATATATATATATAGAGAGAGAGAGAGAGAGAGAGAGAGAGAGAGATTTTATTGTCTTAAGGCCTGAGGCCCTTTCTTACAGACAAAATAATGAATTCTTCACATATATACGTGCCTATTACTACAGATATACAAAGCTTATATTTTAACATTTTAAGACTATTTATAAGAATAGTGTTTTTATACAGAAACGACTAATTTTTTTTTTTTTTTTTTTAAATTTTTGAATGATATGAAGAGAAACTCTGAAAGAAAAGATAGGGAGAGAAAATAATGATAATACTGAAGTAAAAGGGATCTCAGGAAAGGAAAATCGACTACTTTGCTTAGTGTTGAAAGCTTTAAGGCGCACTCTACGAGTCTCCGTCTAAAAATAGTCGAAGGCATGCCCTGCGAAAGGAGGATGCGAACCTGGTCTTCACCGGAAGCATGTTGAACTCTCTTGCTACCGCATCGTGGAAAGCATTACTCAACCTCGGTTCTGCATACAGGCAATTGGATAAGCCTTGCATCCTCTCGCTCTGCACCTCGATGAGTTCGCTTCTTAGTGCCTCAGAGACCCCTGACTCAAGTACTTTAAATTTTTATTATTAAGTCTATTATTACGAGAAATGCATCTGCCAAGAAGTATTGTTGAGGGATCCAGTGGTTGACGTTTTGACGTATAAGTGAATTTGAAACAGACAATGATGTAAAGTAGAATTCTGCTCTCATTTTACTACTTTCAAAAGTCCTTGCATCGAGTATCTTGCATCGAAAAAGAAAGTATCTAAAGCATGAAGTAATAGAGTTAGAAGATTGGAGGACGTCTCACATTCTGTATTTACGTAAGTAGATGATAATCGTGGTAGGATCTGCAAACATAAATTAAGTCTATATTACAATAGGAATTAACGTGGTCTAAATGAACATGATGATAGTACGTACAAATGAACACTATACCCAACAGGTAACCAATTAACTCGGTGAAGGGTGTATCTTATAGATAATTGAGAGCTAATTCAAGTGCACTTAAGATGAGATATGTGTAAATGAGTCCAAGTTGATGCTTAATTGCATTAGGAAAGGAATAGGTAATAAACAAAAGAGAAAGTCTGAAAGTACGAAAGAATGCAGCTTCCGTACCATCACTCCTGCAAAATAGTGCTGGTAATAACGTCAATAAATGTCGGAACAATGATACAACATTGAACATTTCTTAATACAGGATAGAGAGTTTGAAACAGATATTCAAAAATATTAACAAGTACTGCTTAAAGTGGAAATTAAAAATCAACCCTAATAAATCTTAAGAAATACTTTTTCTAATACGTCGTCCACATATAAACAATCATACTATAATAAACTCAGTTACTATTCCTTGTTCCAAAACAGTTCAATACTTTACTTTAACTTCAGACGAATATTCAAACTTCACAGAACACACCAACGAAAAATTCTGGTTGACGCAACAAACAACTTTCACGTACCTATGATGTTGAAATTAATATTAGAATTTTTTTTTTTTTTTAATATTTTATTGACATTTACAACTGTATACTATAATACATCAAGTAAATATGCTGACAAATGATATGTACATGAAAAACGTGAAGAGAAACTGCCAATTGGCAGCACTCAGTAATCAATCTAAGCAAGAAGGTTTCGAGGCCATCTTCTCTTCAGATGCCTCGATGGATTGATTATCAGGAATTGAAGAGGAAGCACGGATTGAAACTAGTGGATTAGAGTGGGAATGGATTTTGTCAAGGAAGGAATGATATCTGGTGCGAACCAAATCAGCTACATACGGAACATGGAGGTCTTTATGAATGATTTTGTTCGTGACAAAGTAAGGATCGTTGAGGATTTCACGTAGGATTTTGGATTGGATACGGGAAGAATCGGATGGTTTAGTAGAGAGCTCAACTCCGTAGGTGCAGATAGACCTTCCGATTGTCATGTAAATGAGTCTTTTGTAGTTAAGTGAAAGGTTAGAGCGTCTGTCTAGTAAATGTTGAAGTAGCCGAAAACGTCGAGCAGTTTTTTGTCTTTTCATTCTTGTATGTGGATTCCATGTAAGGCGTTTGTCAATTAGGAGTCCTAAATCGCAGATCTGTTCAACCGGGACAAGCGGAATATTATTAAAGGACACTGTAGGGCAGGATGTCATAGGTTTTCGACGAAGGATAAAGGTAATTTGATGGGATTTATTGGAATTGATTTTAATTCTCTAATTCTGACACCATACCTCAAAGTGTTTGATGTGGGATTAGAGAGTTTGAGAGGCAATGCTAAGAACATTATGAACTGATTGCACGCAAGTGACATCGGCATAGGTAGAAAGGAATGTGTTAGGATGGGTTGGGATATCAGCTGTATAAACTGTGTAAAGGATGGGTCCCAGAATGCTTCCCTGACTATCACCAGTAGACTGGATAAAAAGAGTTGAATAGGAACGATTGTGGTTTATTTTGAAGGATCTGTCGGAGAGGTAGGACTGGATGATAAGGAAGTATGTAGGAGGAAGGAATTTACGGAATTTATACAGCAGTCCGAGAAAGGCTCCCGTGCAGTAAAATCCACGCTCCAATGCAGACGAGACCACATCCACCACACGGTGACATTGCTGGATGGTAGAGTGGGAAGTTCGGAATACAAACTGGTGGTCTGGGATTATGTGATATGATTCTGGGAGAGGGTATAGTCGTTTAAGGAGGAGTCTTTCTAGGATTTTACCCATGATAGGTAAAAGAGAAATAGGATGGTAAGAAGAAGGGAGATCCAGTGGCTTTTTTGGTTCGGAGATAATTTTAACTATAGCTAATTTCGAGGATCGAGGGAAGTATGTAGTGCGGAGTATGGAATTGTAAACATATGTGAGGAATAGAATGGCTTTTCTAGGAAGTTGCTTAAGGATTTGGGCAGTGATTAGATCATGTCCAGGAGCTTTCCGGGAAGGTAATTTGTGGATTAAGTTCAAAATTTCTGAAGAATGAAATGCCTTAGGTGGTAGGGCCAACTGGAGTGGAATACCCAGTTCTGCTTCAAGGTGATTCGGATTAATGATCTCAGGATGCGGTTGATGTTTTAAAAATATGGCGATTGAATGTTTTAAAAAGATGCTGAGCGAATATTTGGGATTTCTCTTCATCAGATATGGTCCAGGATTGAGATTCATTAAGGAGAGGATGGTTAAAGTCTTTGAATTTTAGAAGTTTCTTAGTAGTAGTCCATAGTGATCTGTCAGTAGTAGTGAGTTTTCAGGCATGTTAAGCAAGTTTTGAATATTGAATTGTCTGCTTTCCGATTTTAGTTTGTTAGTCAATTTAGTGTAATATGTTTTGTCTGCTGGGTATCTTGTCTTATGCCACTTCGATCTTGCTCTACGTTTTTCTATTAATAAGATGTGAATTTGCTATGGCAGGTTAGTTTGTTGAGGGTTGTTGATGTTGGTGTTGTTGTTTGTACTGTTGTCGAATATACTGATACTTATTGATTCTGTAAGTTTTCCCTACGGCACTGTCAATATCTATTTTAGTCTTTAGTGGGATTGTCAAGTCCAATTTTGTCTCCAAGTCTGTCCGAAAGCCGTCCCAGACCACTCGTCCAAAGATTAGTTTAGGATAGGTTGGTGTAGGAACAAATCTCGAATGCAAGGAAAGCAGAACTGGACTGTGGTCTGATGATAGGTCATTCAAGGAATTAGCTATTGTTTGCGAGGAGGAGAGCTGAGAAGTGACAAATATTTCAAGGATATTGGGACGTTTTTAGATGGAAAGGACGAGTGGAAATTAAGAATTTTAAAATAAACTTAGAGATGAAAAAATATCAAAGAATTAATTCCATAAAGTTTCGATTGAAACACGTGTTTTATTAAATAATCTATTATATTTTTATCTTCAGCAGTCAGCTAGTTTTATAGGCTTTTCATCACTCTCCATTAACTTTTTCAATACCGGGTAGTATAGATAATATTTTTACTAAAATCTGTAGCTTTCCATTGGTATATTGTAAATCTATATTACTATTCATATGTTAAAAAAAAAAAAAAAAATCATTAAAAAAATATTTTTTCTCTTTTCTCCTTTAGCTGTAAATCGAATTCGCTCAACTTACTTAGTTAGCCGTTTTTTTATCAGTGATTTCCATATTTAGTTACTCTGATAAATCAAAACAAATAAAGATACTTTAGAGGAAGAAAATTTAACATATCGGCATTTCAGCCCTGTTATACTATTTCAATCAAAATCAAACCTAGATATAATTGAAGAATCGATAGAGAGATTTATATCGATAGAGAGAGTAAAATGAAAATCGTTAGAGCAGTTTTTGAGAAAATCTTAATAAGGTGCAAAATGCATTGTATTAAGTAGCTCACCAGGTTTAATAATTAAGTTAGCTGATTTTGATGAAAAAGTTGCTGTAACATCTCGGGCGTATAGTTGTCTCAAGTATGAAATTTCAGTATCGTACGACTTTTCATTTTTGTGCTATACTTACCACACACACAGACTCACAGACACACATACCTTTTTGCAGGACTTAGTCATTTGGACTCAAGAGACCCTAAAACACGTATTTCCGGTGAAAACTGGAGTTAGAAAATTTTCATGATCAATACTTCCCTTATTATATATTTCATATATAGGTAACTGAAAGTAAAAATAGGCAAAGCAAAAAAAATCCTTTCAAATGTTTTCTCAAGTTAACTAAAATCTGCCTTATAACAAATAAATAATATGTGAATCAGCAATTCAGATTTCATATGCCTCACCCATCTGGAGCACAACCTGCTTAAAAAACTACAGAAAACTTGAAAGAGTCCAAAATTAATCAATCAACTATCTCCGGTACGCTAAAATATCCTCAATGCTTACAAAATTACAACTCCTCACAATACAGCAAATCGTCCTAACCAAAACTTTCACATACTTAAACAAAATAACAACTTCTGGCAAAGATTCCTCGCAGAAAAGCAGAATACTTATGTTTTATGTGTTTTTATTATTATTTATTTTTTTATAGAGGAACTGGAAAGCCCTTTGAACACTCTCTTTAAGCTTGAAGAAGTTACAATGTATCGTCACGCTCAAGATAACTTATTAGAATGTTACTTGCTGGAAGCTTTATACTTCTGCAGTTACTGGAAAACTTTCTGTCACCATACGCTGTCGAAGGCGAACAGAAAATACCTTTCCACATGTTTTTTTCCAACTCTTTCAATTTTACATCGTATATTCATATGTAACATACATTATCTTTTATTTTAGAAAAATTTCTCATGATTAAAATTTGAAAGTTTTATGTTTTTAATTCGAATTTGTATTTTTAATTAGCACCAAAATGTTTTAAAGTATATTTTTATATCTTGAAGCTTTGATTTTATTGAATTTTAAAATTATATATATTTTTAATTTTTTATATCCATAGAGGTTTTATAAAAAAATAAACTAGGTGAAGGTACCTCTGACCTTAAAACTGTATTTAGATATTCGTTTATTTCATGAATAAAATGGACTAGAATACAGATGAGTGAATATTTCTAGGTTTACTATTCAAGTTGTCTCGCAACAGTAGCTAGGCTATGCTGATTCTGAACGTAACATATTTAGACCGGTTTACCTTCCCGACGAGTAGTGAGTAAAATTTTTGCTGTAAAATTGATAGAAAAAAAACTTTATAATAATCCATTAAGGAGAAAACATCAACGTTTCTAAAACATCAACCAGAACGTGATGTTTTAGAAACGGCTGAAATGCATAATTGTGCAACAAATTCATTATTAAAATAGAATATTGAAACAAGTAAGAAAATATATTAAAAAAGGAAAAAAGATACCCACCGGAAGAGTAAAAATCTCACCGGTTATGTAAAGGGTATATTACACGGATGTAATTATTTCACTACATTGTAGGAAGTGAATTGTAGTTCAAAAATAGTCCGAATATATAAAGTATAGATAGGATAGCGTTGATATGATGATATGATTACATTAACAGATAATTTACCATAAAATGTATATGTTGTTTGTTTATTTATTTAACGTCACTTTATGCTACTATGGCTAATCGGACGATGCTACAGTGGGAGTCCTAAATTTTGCCTATCCAAGTTTTATTAGGATTACGAGTACCTGACATCGCACAGGCTCGGGACCACCTTTTAACGTCCCCTCCGAAGGACGGCGTAACTAAGGATTTTTTACTCCCATTAAAAAATCCTAGGACCACCTGCGGGTTTGAAACCGTGACCTTTAGCAATAAAATGTATAGCTTTAAGAGTGTTCAATTTTTACTTTCACTTACCTATGTATGAAATATGTAGTAAGAGAGACTAATGCGATCGTGATAATGGCATACCACTACTGCTGATTTTTAAAAACGCTTTATCTCTGCTAATTCTTAACCAATTTTAATGATTCTTTTTTCAGTTTGTCGAAAATTTAATAAATTGTTGGTATTTATTTATTAATTAATTAGTAGTTAAGAGCGTATTTATGGGTAAAATTTCAATTTTTTTCTTATTTTTTTTTATATTTTGGTGAAAAAAAACTAATAAGTTTTTTCTATCGTTAAAAATAACTGAGTTAATGAATTAAATCCCTTTTAATCGGCCGCCATTTTAAAAATAACCTGCTGATATCAACGTCTAGGTGTTAGGATCATTGTTGCATGGACTAGTTTTAACTTTTTATAATTAGTTTTAACCATTGTTGCATGGACTTTGGCGAATTTAAAAAAAAATGGTCCAGTAGTTTCGGAGAAATGCTGCGGACGACGCACACTGGACAATATGACTGATTTAGGTGGACATAACTCTGAAACTTGTCTATCTTTAACCTTTGTGGTCCAGAGTTCCGGAAAAATATATTTAAAAAAATTATAAAAACTAATTAATTTTTTTATTCGATTAGCGAGCGTACAGCGGTCAAACATCAAATTTATTTGCTAAAATCTAAAACTTCCCTATATTTTACGTTTGAAGTCCCAGAATACGGGAAAATAATACAAAAAATCTAATTATGGCTCTTAGTTGTTAACACGTGCTAATAGATGTATTTTATATCATTTAGAAAATTTTGAAATTATAGATAGTAAAACTTTTGATTCGGAGTGTTGGGTCTGAAAAAAAAAAATAGGTATCACACAAAACGCATATTATTTGTAATATCTAAAGACTAGAAGGATTTATGAAACAAATCCTTAGGGTAACTTGGGGGTTATATGGGTTTTCGTTATTGAATATAGTCATACTTTTACAAATTGCTAAATCAACTCTACAGGTGAGATTTAAATGTATATTAAATAACAAGTTTGGAAATAGAACGTCATACTTGTCTCAGCAATGTCCATTGCTAAATAAAAGCAAAAAGACTTTGCTCTAAATACACCTTGAACACCATAAATGACTATCGAATAAAGATAATCCCACTGCCTATTATTAGGCACTTGTGCGAACAGGAATGATTCATTCATTTACTATTTATTTGTAAACACGCTATGGCGGGAAATATTAGTATTAAGGGTCTTGCTAACTAATAATAAAAAGGTGAAGAAGCACTGGAAAATTCTAAACTTTTGACTTGACTTTTGTCCACCTAAATTGGTGATTTGGGGAGCCCGTGGCTGAGTGGCTAGCGCGCTAGTTTCTCATGCTACAGGTTGCGAGTTTTATAATGATATAATTAAGTGGGGATTCACTCGCAGCCTCTCCGGCTATGTATGTGAGACCCGTCAGCCAAATGGTGGCCACTCACAATATTAGGCGTAGGGAGTGATGACCCTACACTACAAATTTCACCGTGAAACGCGAGTGTAATCTCCCATAAGATCACACCGCGAGGACCTGCACGGCCTGTCGCGCCACAGAAAAAAAAAGGAAAAAAAAATTGGTGATTTGGCCCACTGTGCGACAATGCGGACAAATGGATTTTTTTAAATTCGTTATTAAGATTCCACACATATTTAAACAAACGTAAGCCCTCAAATTTTGAGGGGGACTAATTTTTTTTTTTGGTCGGTAACAAATGTTCATTATTGAAAATAATAAACCAAAAGGGTCTGAACACTTTATCCAGATATCTTTAGTGGCATCTGCAAGAGTCGGAGAGATATAGAAGAAAGTAAAAGGTCCTCGGAAGGAAAGCGTTATTTGATTCAATGGTTTCCCCAACATTAACTATATGCTTCTGAAGTACCAAGCCTCAAGTATCTCGAGACAATTGAAATTTTTACAAAGCCTCTCTGGTTGGCCCAGGAATACTCCTAACTACATAGAGACATGGAAATAACCAATATAAAAAGAAATTTCTGGTCCAAGAGGATAGCTTTGGACAAAGATAAGCCCGACATAGGCTAGAATTGGGTTCGACAACTCAGAGCAATATCAGTGCTTAATGCATTTATAGAAGAGCTTTTGATTAAATTATTTTATTAAAAATTCTGTTTATACTCTTTCCATTTAAAATTTCAACTATTTCGTTTTCGGTCAATATAATCCCCCCAAAATACTTTTTTCTATAATAATTAAAAGCAGCACACTTGTCTATAGATGAGTCATGTTTTCATCCTCCTTACTATTGCAAATTGAACCTGTATAAACTATATCCCGCATCCATGATCTACAATGCAATGATATCATATCGCCTTTTGTTTTAAAAACCATTCGTATCAACTCTATATGGTTCTCATCATTTATGTAATCTACACCATTGCCTAGCTTCTTATAGATTAGATGATATTGGGCAAAATGAGGTAATTAATTCGTTTTTAAAAATTTTCTTTGACTTTAGCTATTAAATTATCCACACGACTTCCACCTCCCCACCGATACAAAGTCCCTTTCAAATGGACAATCTAAATCCTCCGCTAGTTTCGCCCATTCCTTTAGCCAATTACAATTTGTGTTTTTCAGGCATTCAGGCTGGCTATAATTTGAGGTAAGAATAAAGCACTATAGTTTAAACATTTTACATTATAACTAGCTGCTATCCGCGACTTCGCCGGTGCCAATTTCTGTTATTATTTAGAAGTTTTTAAAATGTATTTTAAAGTACTTCTGCGTAAATGATATTTTGAGTTTTATTTTCTTGTGGCAGAAGAACTAACCGATTTTCTGCACGACCGATCTGACAACGCGACATATAGTTGGCCGTGTGAAAAGCAGTCTTGAAGTAAATCGATTCCTATGTGTTAAATGTTTGACTCTGTGATTTATTAATTGTTACAGCAAAAGATAACAACGGAAAATTGAATTATTTTAAAATTAAAAGGTAAACCATTTGGAATCATTGGGATGCGAGCTTAATTTTCCCCGTTTTTCCACATTTTCCAATGATTCTTCACTCCTATTGTTCGCAGCGTGATGTTATATAGCCTAAAGCCTTCCTGGATAAATGGACTGTCCCAAACAAAAAATAAAGGGTTTTTCAAACCGAATCAGAAGTTCCTCAGATTAGTAAGTTCAAACAAACTCTTCTGCTTTATAATATTAATATAGACTAGCAGTTGCCCGAGAATTCCTCTGCGTCAATTTCTGTTATGATCGCGATTAAGAAGTTTTTAAAAGAATATATTTTAAAGTACTTCTGCGTAAATGATATTTTTAGTTTTATTTTCTTGTGGCAGAAGAACATACTGATTTTCTCCGCAACCAATTCTTGACAATGCGACATATAGTTGGTCGAGTGAAATGCAGTCTGGACTTAAATTGATTCTTACGAGTTTAAATGTTATTAATTATTGAATTGATTTATTAATTGAGACGTTGATTTCCAAAAGGTACTAAAGGACATTTTTTTCAAAGTTGATATTTTCACATATTTGTATTCTAATGGTTTGGTTTTATATAAATCCGTCATCAAATTTTATCCAAGAAACATAAAAATCCTTTAAAAAAGTCTTTAAAAATTTCATTTCATTCCAAAAGGTACTAAATCCACATTTTATTTCATTCCAAAAGGTACTATATCCATGTTTCGTTCCAAAAGGTACTATATCCTATGTAAACAGATATAACCTTTCCTTTCATTTCCTTCCAAAAGGTACTATATTTCCTACTAAACGGCAGAAGCACCTAACCGCGTAATATATCACCATTAATTTATTGTTTTAATCATTTTATGCATTTTTATTGGTTCATTGAGCACGTCTTGAATCACCGCTATTATTTTGATCACTGGTTTTAACCTAATAATCAGTTTTTAGGCTATTTGAAACAACTTAGTTGCGTCGCTTTGGTTCTTTTAGGTTGCCAATTAAATTAAGTTTTTTCATAGTATTTCTTCTTGCAGCAACATAAATTTGGTTTCAAATTTTTCAGAAACTCACATTTTAATAGAATAATGGTATTTTATGCAGCAAATAGTTGGAATTAGCATTCCACGAACTTGCTAAATATGTGAAGAAAATCCGTGCATGATCTAACTTAGTAGTCGATTTTTTTATGTAAAATAAAAGCTCAAAAGTTATTATTTATCAGTATCTATGGTTAAATATTGTATACACGTCGTTAATAATATAATTAAATTTGCTAAATTCACACAAATAGTAAATACAAGTTCAAAACAAACATCATAATTACATACTTTCTTATTATAGTGCCATAAATAGATATATTGTCCTTTGAATATTCACTTTCTTTATGAATAATAGATAATCAATGTAATTAACCAACAAAGAAAGATGTTTCTCAGAGGGAGAATAAGGAAATATACATAACTTAGTAATTAACGATATAAAGACGTTAGTTATCGGTAATGTTGGATCAGGAAGGTTATAGTGACTGTTACCAACTTACCTCGCGTTATATTCTTCCAAAAAGTACTATATCCCTTTTAATTCGTTCCAAAAAGTACTATATCCATGTTTCGTTCCAAAAAGTACTAAATCCATATTATATTGTTTAAAAGTCATCGGAAAAGTGCAATAATTTGGAAAAATGAGTTGGTAACACCTTTATAAATCAACTTTTGATTTTAATAAAAAAAGAATCACGTAAATTAGGCCAATAATAAATAAATGACAGATTTTTGCGTTTCCTGTAAAATTCTCTAAAGTGGATATAGTACCTTTTGGAAATCAACGTCTCAATTGTTACGGCAGAAGATAACAACGGGGAATTGAATTATTTTAAAATTAAAAAGTTAATCATTTGGAATCATTGGGATGCGAGGTTAATTTTCCACATTTTGCACTCATTCTTCACTCCTGTTGGTCGCAACGTGATGTTTGAACCAGTAGTTTCTGAGATTAGCGTGTTCAAAAAAATAAATACTCTTCAGCTTTATAATATTATTATAGATTTATAATTATAAACAATTAGTTAGGTGTGTTCTTTTTACTTTCACTTACTATATATATAGTAAGGGAAAGTATTGCGATCGTGAAAATTTTCGAATTCCAGTTTTCAAAGGAAATACACATTTTAGGGTCCCCTGAGTCTAAATAACCAAGTCCCGCAAAAAGGTGTGTGTGGTAAACTCCCGGGTGGAAACGGTAAGTCCTATGAAACTGAAATTTCATATTAAGACAAATATACGCCCGAGACGTCACGTTACAAAACCTTTTTCATCAAAATGAGCTTACCAGAAGAGCCACTTTATAACATACATTTTGCATCTTTTTTCGATTTTCTCGAAATTGGTTCCGACGATTTTGATTAAACTCGCTACATCGATGTAAAATTTAATGGGCTTTAATATGGTTTAGGTTTCATTTGGATTAAAAAGGTCTGACATGGCTCAAATGCCGATATTTTAACCTTTAATTTTGTTTATTCTATAAAAATAACTATATTATCTTTTTACCACTGATAAAAAATAGGTAAATATATAAATTGAATGAATTCGATACCCAACTAAAGGAGAAAACAGAAAAAATATTTTTGTTTTGCAATTTTTTGTTTTTGAACATGAGAGCAGTAATATCATGTATGATATACCGTTGGAAAGCTAAAGATTTTAGAAAAAATATTATCTCTATACTAAGCTTTTAAAGTTAATAGAGAGTGATGAAAAGAAGATAAAACTAACTGATATATTTGATAATAATATAATAGATTTTTTAATAAAACACATGTTTCTATATAAATTCAATTTAATTAATTCTTTAATAGTTTCACGTATTTTTATCTCTAACTATATTTGAAAATTCGTTCCTTGATTTTAAAAATGGAGGTAAGTGAAAGTCGTGTGTTGCCCGCACCAGATTTTTAATTTCGTCTTTATTTTTATTGTTTTATGTAAAAGTACTTGACTCAAATTATACTACTTTGGATTGAGATTGTTTTTGTGTTTCATGTATATAATTTCTACAAGACATTTTATTTTCAAATAAAGATATAGTCCATTCTATTCTATTTATTTTATATAATTGACCAATAAGCTGTCGATAAAAGGACGCGTACATAACCACACCTATCGCGGGCGTGATGTGTTGCAAACGCAGCGGCTGCCACCTGCCAACAGCTCAGCAGTTTCACCCATCGCATGACTCTTATGTGATAATCATTATATCAACTCCACTCCACAAGGTTGAGCTTACAGAAAAATTCAATGGAATTGTTCTCATCCTTCCGTGATGGGCACAGATAAATACAACGCTATTAGACTGACGCTTTTACATCTCTAGAATATTACTTGATACTCATAAATAAATAATATTAAAATTAAGAGATGATTATTATGAAAAAAAGAGTAATTAAAAAGAAATTAAAGCCGAGTTTTTCCTGTATCGTTTTTTCTCTAATATTTCGTTTAATTAAAATTAAGTCTCGTGAACAAAATACAATATATAAATATTACGTAAGAATATAATGGAATAAAAAAAAAATCTGTGCCCACAGTTTAAAATATTTATGTTACGTTTTAAAAATAAAGGAATACACTTTACTTTGTACATATATATACATAATTATTTTTATTTTAAATAACCAATTTTATTTGAGAATTTATGTCTTTAACGATTTAATAATTTAAGGTAAACAGGATGAGTAATTCCATGGGTTACCAATTTATTCAAGTCTGTAGTCAAATAGACTTTTTTTATTTTCACTTACCTATATATGAAATGTATAGTAAGGGAAAGTATTATAATCGTGAAAACTTCCAATTCCAGTTTACTACAACGGAAGTACAAGTTTTAGGGATCCCTGATTCCAAATAACTAAGTCCCCAAAAAAGGTGTGTGTGGTAATTCAAGCACGAAAACGATATGTTGTATAAAACTGATATTTCATATTTTAAGAGCGTCCATGAATGAAATGTTACACAACTTTTCCTTTAAAATCAGACAACCATAAGCGTCACTTACTACCATATATTTTGCACCTTTTTTCGATTTTCTCATAAACGATTTTATTTTATTTAAAGATTTTAGAAAAAATATTATCTTATATAAAAAATAGGAAAACGTTAACAGAGATTGATGAAAAGCTGATAAATCTAACAGGCTGTGGTAGATAATAAAAATAAATTATTTAACAATTAACACGTTTCTATTAAACTCCACATAATTAATTATTTAACTATTGATTTTCATCTATAACTGCACTGTAACTGTGTTTGTGGCACTAGATTTTTGTTGTTATATTTAACATTCTGTAATCATTGACACATTGTACAGTCCTTATTCCTTTACATCTGTATTTATAATTCCTCTGCAAACTAGAATTTCCAACTTGATTACTTGTTTAAGAGTAGGAAAAAATTTATTTGTGATTTATTAAGCAAATAAATAAATATTCATAACTGTAAAAATTACAAATAATCCTGTTCTCGGGTGGCTTATAAGATATTAGATTTTTAGAAAGTTTTTTTAAAAGGACATCAAGTGGCACTGATGAGCTCCTGTATAGATTACAAAGTGATCATATCGACAAATTAAATCCATTTCTAACCAACCTCAACATCCCATCTGTTGCAGACTTAGCCCATGATAGATATACCTCTTTACATTCCAAACTCCCTACCCACACAAACCCACCTGTCCGTAATCTAACTTCCTTAGATATTCCTGATAACCTGCCGAGGCTACTGAAAAGAAGGTGGTCTCAGAACCCACTGCCTTAAAATAGTTAGTTAAGTGCCTGGTAGTTCTATCTCAATACATTTTCACAACTTTTCTTCACCCTGCATATTTACTTATTGTGTTTGTATAATACAGTTGTAAATTAGAATTAAAAAAAAAAAAAATTCCAACCATGAGACTAAATTACTAAAATCTTCATTAAGAAGTTATCATAATGACTCACACTCCTCTGAAGCACCATACAGTGATATACTCTTATCAATAAATGTTATTCTGGTGCTACTATAAGAGGTTTTTAGACGGGAAAAAAAAGTCCGACTTTGCCTTAGGAACTACTGGTGAAGATGAAATCATCTTGTAGCAGTGGATTAATATAGGTGGGCTTACAACACTTAAAACTAACAATCGGACTCTACCAAAAAATAGAATTGTGAATAAATTGTTAGAATTATTACTTATCCACTACAATAAGACTCTCTTGGCTGAGATTTTGTTTGTAAATAATAATTCAATGCCCCTTCATGGTATCATTGTTTTTGATTTACCAGCCTATTAAAAACTGTAAAAATTCTCCCCATTGCCCTATTATTCAGACTTCTAATTAGAATATGCAGAACTCTTGTGGCTAGGTGTGCCCCATTTCAGAACAAGTAATGATCTAGCAATTATTATAATATATACATATATATAAATCAAAAGAGAGGAAGTCAAAAGTTCATACTACTAAAAATAAAATATTATCATATCCCATTTATATTAAAACTTATATTAACATTTTGTGCAGACACTTTTATATACATTTAAGATGTTACGGCTGTAAATATACTTAGTATTGGTTCTTCCATAAACATCTCAGAAGTCTGGCAGAACATGTGCAGGACATTTGTTTTTTCCAACATGTCTGAGACAAAATATCAAGGAATTAAACATGTATTATAACTGTCAGAGGCTTATGCTTTAACAGAAAACTGAACACAAGCACAAAAGTTAAAATACTAACTTAACATCTGTGACCATACCAAGTTCGAGCATGTACAGAAAAGTAAAATAATCATTGTATGAGAATAAGTGGGAAAGAAACTATTCAATACTTTGATTAAAAAAATGAAAGTACTTCATTAGATATCAAAACAAAGAGAAATGATTATGGAACACATATGATTGTGTGAAGATATTTTCTCCTTTACATACTACCTACCTTCCCAGCTTCAAGTAAATAAACCATTAAAATTTTAGTACTTGATGATTCATAACTATGAAAAGAAAATTTAATAATTTATTAATACTGTAATCTTGAAAAATAATTACCATTATTTAGAATCTTATAGAATATTAATGCTTAGGAATAAATAATATTAAATTATGTAAAACACACACATAAAAAAATAAAACTGATTACAGCAGAATGATGTACTACCTTTATAGTAATAATAAAATTATTTATTTATATTTCAAAATTCATGTCACTAAAAAATTGTTTGTGAAAAAAAGAGAATTAAGCATAATGAAAAACTTTTCTTTAAACCATCACACTTGCAATTAAATATGTATCTGAAAATTATCAGTTATTCAATAAAAAATTATTTAAAAACCATCAGTACGAATATTAAGAGTATTTATTCACAATAGAGTAATCGAGCTGGTGAAAAATGAATAGGCATTTAAATCCTGACCCATGAGAGTCTCAAATAAATAAAATTTCAAACAAGTCATAGTCACTTACATTAATTTTAGAGAATTAATAATATAATTATAATTATTAATGAATATAAATAGCTGATTATCGGAGAATACAGAAGAAAGGTAGGTGGTCATTCAGAAAAACAAACCATTTTATTTTTAGAGTACTAACTAACCATGGAATCTTCTCCTATACCCAGGGAACCACTACCTCCACCAATATTTGTTAAAAATATTAAAAATTTTAAACTGATGTGTGCGCATTTAAACAAAGTAACTGATCCTAATAGTTATTACTGTATAAGTAGAACCAATGATACTAAAATATCTCCGACTACTGCTGAAACCTACAGAAAGATTGTAAAATATCTGACTGAGACCAAAGCTGACTTTCATACTTATCAGCTGCGCCAGGAGAGAGCATTAAGGGTCGTAATCAGAAACCTACATTCCTCAACACCCGTTGAAGCTATCAAAGAAGAACTGACAGAATTAGGATTCCAAGTGAGGCAAGTCACCAACGTTCTAAAAGATAAAAGTCCACTGCCTCTATTCTTCGTGGACTTGGAACCATCAGCAGGAGTCGAAAAAATCTATGACCTCAGTAGACTGTACTATACCCGTGTAAAAGTTGAAAAACCTTACACAAAGAAAGAAATAGTTCAGTGTCATAACTGTCAGGCATATGGTCATACCAAAAGTTATTGCCATCACATACCACGCTGTGTGAAATGCGGTGAACAGCATAAATCAGAAGAATGTACAAGATCTAGATCAACACCGGCTGTATGTGCCCTGTGCCTCAAGGACCACCCGGCTAACTACAAGGGATGCGAAATCTACAAGAAACTCAGAACCAGATACCAAAAACCTCAGGATCCGAATGAAACAGATATACCAATCAGAAGCAGACGAGAACCATCTAAACTTGTAAATTCTAATGTGTCATTTGCCCACTTGCTTGGAGGTGGAAACCAGAGTCATGAAGTTGAGGCACTGCCGGAACAACTTTTTCCTCAACATTCTCAATCTATTGTACAACAATCTATCCCTCAAAGTTTACCTAATCTTCAAAAAACTCCTCAACATCAAATTTCTCATATCCCTCCACCATCAAACGTCACAGATCTTACCAGTCTAATGACATCGTTCATCTCCAAAATAAAATCTCTTGTTATGCCGCTTATATCACTCCTTACAAATCTAGTATCAAATCTAATCCCTGCCTTAAAAAATCCTTAAATGAATTCACCTAACTCCTTATCCATTCTCCTTTGGAATGCGAATGGTGTTAGAAATCACACTGACGAACTGACAGCGTTGTTGCAAGACAAAACAATTGACGTTGCACTTATTACTGAAACTAGACTAACCACTAAACAGTTTCTCAAAATACCGCAATACATCACATACCGTACAGACCACCCAGACGGAAAAGCTCATGCCGGTTCTGCTATCATTGTCCACCAATCCCTCTCTCATCATTTGCTCCCACTTCCTACCTATGATTTCCTGCAAGCCACAGCAATAGTAATCAAGACTTTTTCCTATCCGGTAACCCTCACATCAGCATATTGCCCTCCCAAACACTCCATTTCCAACACCGAATTTGCATCCTTTCTGAATTCCTTAGGAAATTATTTCATTCTGGGTGGAGATTTTAACGCCAAGCACCAGCAGTGGGGTTCTAGAACCACGAATTCTCGTGGAAGAAATTTGCTGACTGCTCTGAATTCCTGACATTTTAACCTCCTACCTCCTGACTCCCCTACCTACTGGCCAACAGATCCTAACCGTAATCCAGATATCCTCGACTTCTTCATCCACAGCGGATTAGGCTCCCTGAACTATTCCGTAACTCGCCTTGATGAACTATCCTCTGACCATAGTCCACTGATCCTTAAAGTATCCCTAACTCCTATTCCGAAACCCATTCCACCATCATTTATCCGAGGCCCTGTCAACTGGAACCTCTTCCGCCAAATCCTGACCGATAATATTGACCTCAGTGTGACCCTCAAAACACCGGATGACCTTGATGATTCTGTCTACTCCTTCACTACCGCCATTCAGCAAGCTGTCTGGACTGCCTCCTCTCCTAAGCACTCCAATAGAACTCCTCAGCAAAACCATTTACCTCAACACCTAGCTGACCTCATCCATGCAAAACGCCGAGCCAGATCATTATGGCAAAGAACCCGACACCCAACAGATCGCCGCTCCTATAACTTTTATTGAAGGCAATTAAAGCGGGAGTTGGCGACCTTCCGTTCCCAGTCCTTTAATTACTACCTCTCCTCTCTATCAGCTCGAGATAATTCCCTGTGGAATGTGACCAAAAAGATCCTAAAATACCATAAAGTTTCCCATCCTCTCCGGCGTGGTGATGACTCCTGGGCTGCGTCTGATGAAGATAAAGCCGAGGAATTCGCCACACACCTCTCCAAAGTATTCACTCCTCACCCGGAATCCAACAGAAATCATACCACAACAGTTCAAGAATTCCTTTTCTCACCAATACCTCTTTCCCTACCTCCTAAAGCTATTAATCCCTCTGAGGTCAAATATCTTCTCAAAAAACTTACCCTCCGTAAATCTCCTGGACACGATCTCCTTACCCCCCAGATCCTGCGACAACTTCCCCAGAAAGCCATTATTTTTCTTACATACATCTACAACTGCATCCTTCGCACCACCTATTTTCCTCTCTTATGGAAACATTCCACAATCATTCTATTCCTAAAACCAGGTAAACCTTCCAGTGACACTTCATCCTACAGAACTATTAGTCTACTCCCCATCCTCTCAAAAATCTTCGAAAAGCTCCTTCTAAAACGAATCCTGCCTATATTAGAATCCCACAACCTTCCTTCCCACCAGTTTGGTTTCCGTTCTCATCATTCCACTGTTCAACAAGGACTCCGAGTTGTAGACCATATTTCCTCAGCCCTCGAATGCAAAGAGTATTGTTCTGGTGCGTTTCTAGACATAGCGCAAGCTTTTGACCGGGTATGGCACGCTGGATTACTCTTCAAGCTTAAAACGCATTTACCCCAGTCTCTCTACCTCATTCTAAGATCCTATCTCTCAAACCGCTCCTTTCAAGTACGCTGTGGTGTAGAATTTTCCAACTTTTATCCCGTTGAGGCCGGTGTTCCTCAGGGCAGCGTCCTGGGACCCGTTCTCTACATCCTTTACACCGCTGATATTCCTAATCATCCTGACACCTTTCTGGCAACATTTGCAGACGACACCCCCATCCTATCATCCAGTTCCGATCCCGAAACAGCATCCTTAATCCTGCAAAGACACCTTTGTCTTATCGAAGACTGGTGTGGTGCTTGGCGCATAAAGGTGAACGAGGCTAAATGCAAACACGTAACCTTCACTCTTCGACGAAACTTCTGTCCGCCAGTTTACTTCAATTCCATTCCTATTCCTCCTTCAGATACAGTCCGCTATCTTGGCTTACTACTAGACAAAAGACTGACGTGGAACCCACATACAAGACTTAAAAGAAAAGAACTCAATCGACGATTCGGACAGTTATACAGACTATTAAACAGAAAATCTGAACTTACAGTTGACAACAAATTATTAATTTATAAGACAATACTGAAGCCCATCTGGACCTACGGACTTGAACTGTGGGGGACAGCTAAACGTTCTAACATCAAACGCATTCAATCCTTTCAATCCAAAGTCCTGCGAATAATAGTAAATGCTCCTTATTATGTATCCAACTATACCTTGCACCACGACCTTAATGTTCCATTTATTTCAGACCTAATTCCATCCAAATTTTCCAAATTCCATCAGAACCTCATTCATCATCCTAATCCTCTAGCACGATCCCTATCCAGCTCCACTCATCCATACAACCCACCTAGAAGGTTGAAACGGCAGTGGCCCCGAGATATATTGTAAATACGTATGCTGGAGTTCTGACACTGGTCAGATTCTCCTCTCAAGTGCGGTGTGATTGTGGTTATGGCGCCCTCACTTAGCTCCCGCTGGCTCTCACCAGTGACGCGGCTGAGAGGGAGGCGCTGGGATCCTTTGGGCTCTGCTTGTCCTTTCACAAGTGGGGGGACAAGCCCCGTCCGGGGTTGTACATAGGTATGAATGTGACATGTTTTGTTTATTTATTTGTTAACTTCATTTATTTGTATTACTTAATTTTGTTATTGTATACGTTTATTTATTTTGATTTTATTTTATGTAATTTGACTTTCCTTTTGTTTATATTGTAAATATTGTATGAATGAGATCCTGTAGCACTATTATTATTGTCTATTATGACGAATTGTAGTATATACGAATAAAAAAAAAAAAAAAAAAAAAAAAAAAAAAAAAAAAAAAAAAAAAAAGAGTACTAACTAAATATTGAAAAAATAGTATAAAATATAAAGAGAATTATTAATGAATTCCTGTAGCCTGTAAAATATGCCAGAGCAATTCAAGAAATAATAAGAAAATACATGATATGGAGAAGTTTTTTGTTGAATACCGATTTTGATGTCTAAAACCGAACGGATCCTGACAATTGAGACGTTGATTTCCAAAAGGTACTAAAGGACATTTTTTACAAAATTGATATTTTTACATATTTATATTCTCCTCATTTAGTTTTATCAAAATCTTAAATTTGATTGTATCTAATGAACACTCATGTCCTTTAATAACTTGATTTAGAAATGCTATTAATTTCTTAAAATACTAATTACACATTTATTTTCATTCCAAATCATACCAGAACATTTCATTCCATAACTTTAATTTGATTTTATTAATATAGTAAAGAAACAATTATAGATTTTAATTCGAAAAGAATCAAATTAAATGGTTTAATAATATAATAATGAGAGATTTTTGTGCTTCCTGTAAAATTCCCCAGAATGGATATAGTACCTTTTGGAAATCAACGTCTCAATTCAGCCTGTTTAATTCCTGATGAAGATAGATGAAGTAGAAGATTAAGGTTCCAATAATGGATCTCTATATGGAAGAAAATCATTTAAAAAAGATTATGGATTTAAAGCGATTGTTTCTTTTATTTTTTTCATTTATAGCATATTTAAAACAAAAAAATTGTTCATAGGCATAAGTTGGAATATTTTATATTTATTGTAAGCTAAATCTTGGCATTGCTGTCCTCCATGGATATGGATATGCCCTCACAGATAGCCTGCTAAGCTTGTAAACAAATTAATTCAATGATGCCCACTCTCTATTTTCAAGACTTAATACTAGAGTGTATAAATGGCCATTGAAAACATAAGGAAATGAATAAATAAACTGAATTTGAACAGAAACACATCTTTGTAACAACTTGTATCAGGTGCTACAAGTACAAATAAGGAAACTATTGCTCCAACAATTTCAAGTGTATATCATCTTGATTGCTCGTGACAACTCTCCAGTTGTTCAGGTATGAGGTGTTTTTCTTCATCTTCAACTACATAACTGAGGCAATCTTGGCAAGGGGACACACAGGATTTTTTTTAGGGGGGACCAATGAGTTTAAAAATCATTAAGAGGGCCAAGTGTGTTGAATAAATAAAATATGTTTTCTAAACACTGTCTGTACACATATTATTTAAAAATTAATTGTGTGGTTTGAAGTAAAAATAGTTTCCAACCATACCTAATACTTTATTTTAGTTTTTATCTTTTATTAAAATACATAATGTTTATTTGTCTTAATAATCTATATGGGGGTGCAAACCTCTCCCTGCTCCCATCTGTCTACACCCATGTACCTTGCTCTTTGTCTTCAAGTTCTTCTTTATAGTTTAAAGTGATTAATCCAAGAGCTTTCAATGTGTTATTTCAAGCCTCATTTTTTTGGCTAGTGAAGTTTCCCAACTGTTCAAGGATCCCTCTTGCACAAGAGATAATATTATAACTAAAAATCACAAGCAGTTGTAATTGGGAGACTCCTCCATTTTTAGGGAAGTGAGTCCCAGTCATGAAAAGAGTGCAACCAAGTCAAGGATTGAAAGAAAGGACAGGGCAATGAAGGAATGTTCATAACATTGCAATATGTGAGTAGAAGCACCAGGGAGAATAAACATCCAGGGCCAGGTTCATACCATACCAGCTCATCTACAAGTAAAAGAAACTAACAAGTATCATATGAGTATTGTGAGCAATTTATAATAGTTACAAACCACCACACTTATCGTGTCTCTTATTTTTCTATTGCTAAAATATCTCATTTTACATTGTATTTCGAGTTCATTGTCAAAATCAAAAATTGTCAATATGTTCATTATATAGTCAAAATACTAAAAAATACAGTCCACTCAAAATTCATATACTATCCATGATCCATGGGCAATATTCATAAGGAACAAATTAATTAAATGAATTGCTGGAATCCAAAACACCAACATTAAAAAATCTGCCTATGTTCACTTTCCCATGAAAACAGTATATAGTGATATAGTTGACTATTTCCAGTAAGGAAAATTTATTTTATTCGTTTTAAAAATAGATATTTATTGATTTAATAGTTCTTCAGAAAACGTCTGAAAATAATCTCAGAAGTATTAGTTTGTAGAGCTTGGTGATGGTTCAGCATTAATGGTGTATCATTGACTGAATAATCATAAGCTAAATGAAGATGTGAAGAAACAGTATAGGGAAGAGAATAATTTAATGAATGTAAGATACTAATTTAGTATTATTGAACTAAGAATAATACAGGTGAACATAAAACATAGAAATACAATGGCCGATTTAGGGTATTATTTTTTTTACTTTCACTTACCTATATATGAAATATATAGTAAGGGAAAATATTGCAATCGTGAAAATTTTTGAATTCCAGTTTTCAAAGGAAATACATGTTTTAGGATCCCCTGAGTCCAAATAATCAAGTCCCTCAAAAAGGTGTGTGTGTGTGGTAACTCCCGGGCAAAAACGAATAGTCCTATGAAACTAAAATTTCATATTTAAGACAACTATACACCCGAGATGTTACATGAACTTTTTCATCAAAATCAGCTGATTTTGACTTTTTACAATTTTCTCAGAAACAGCTCAACGATTTTACTTAAACTCTCTATATCAATGTAAAATTTGATGGGCTTTAATATGATGTAGGTTTCATTCGATTGAAATAGTCTAATAGGGCTTAAATACCGATATCTTAAATTTTCTTCCTCTCAAGTACCTTAAATTTTGTAGGTTTAAAAAAATTTAGAACATTATCTTATTAGCATTGATAAATAATGGGTCAATATGAAATTTGAGCGATTTTGATATACAACTATAGGAGAAAAGTGCAAATATATTTTTTTATGCAATTTTTGTGTTTTTGAACATAAGAATATGTGAATAGGTGTATAATATACCGTTGTTGAGTTAATAGAGTGTGATGAAAAGACAATAAAACTAACTGATTTTTGTAGATAAAAATATAATCGATTATTTAATAAAACACATGTTTCAATTAAAATCCAAAATTCTTTAACAATTTATTTGTATCTTTAAATTTATTATAAATTCTTAAATTGATTTTAACTACTGAGGTAAGTGAAAGTCGTGTGTTGCGCGCACCAGATTTTTTTAGAAAATGCGAGAGAGGACTATCACACTGACTCGTAGAGCAAGTTGAGACTATGTCATAAAAATATTTTGGATTTATCTACAAGAATGGATGGGTGAATCGACAAGGATGGATTTATTTACCAACATGAATTCAAATTTATCACAGCTAATCTTTAGTACTTGAAATAATTACAAATAAAAAAGTTTCTTTCCTGTTTAAAGGCTATACATATATCCAGCTTCACAATTAATATACTTTTTATTTTAAGTCTTTCAGAATCCTTAAAATAAATAAAAGTCTAAATGCTCGTAAGCTAATACCTGTAGTATACATTTCTTCTCCTTACATGGTCGTTGGCCGTGAAACAGTATGAATCTATGTAAGTACTGAATCCAAGACTCTCCAAGAGTTGTAGAGGTACAGGAAAAACACCTAATTGGTAGTTATTCTGCTAGAAAGAATTTTCAATAATTATGATAAAATAATTCACAAGCTTTGACCTTTAAATTTTATTCTTTATTTTAGGTTGATATTATTAACTAATTAAACTTATTTTAATAAACAAATAGCATGCTAGTCTACCACACTAAAGGTTGTTAGTTCGAATTTCAAGTATATAATTAAATTGGGGATTCATACACAGCCTCAAGCCCCCCTCCCTACCCCCTCTCCATCTGGTACGTAAGACCCGTCAACCAACTGGTGGTCACTCACAAAAATAGGCGTAGGAAGTGATGACCCTGGTCTATAAAATATCATTGATTATCGTGAATGTATTTTCCCAGTAGATTACACCGCACTGCCGAGAGCATATATAGCCTGTTGTGCCACCAAAAAAAAACAACTTATTTTAGTTATATTGAGGATCACAATTAGTTGATATGTGAAGGGCACCATAAAATTACCGAGTCATATGTATAAAGTTTATACTAGAAGACTATATGACATTATAACTTTCTTACTGAACTAAGAGATCATGGTTTTTATCAGAAATCCCAAATTTTTAAAAGCTTCTTGTAAGATGCTTTTAAAAAAGAAATAAGGTTATTTCTAAACCTAATTGAAATGGACCCAAAAATATGATTTTTCTAATTACAAAAAAAATGTATTTAGAAAGTATATTTATATTTTTATTTGTTTATTTATTAGGGCTTTTATATATTGACATTAAAAAGAAATTTCTCAATTAGTGTAGGAAATTCAGGAAAAGATAAAGTGGAACTGGGAAAACTAAGATTTCGATCTTCTAAAACATGCCAAAATTTTTACCAATTCCATTCAGACAAAATATATTGTTTCTATAGAGACATATTTATATAGAGACATAATATTTCTATAGCCGGATGATGTCTGAAAATACAATTTTCATAATTTATTGAATAGTGTTGCTGAGGAGTTGAATATAATTCCTACACTATGACATAATACTTTTCTTTTCACTGCCATAATGTCTGAAATTGATATTGAAATTCAAAATTGTCACCACAAAGTATTAGTGCAAGTTTTTCATATAAATATAATATTATAGGTAAGTTTAAAGTGAATATATTTAACTTTAATATTTTGAATTGACTTTAATATATTTGACTCAAATAATTTATTTTATTACAGTACATATTACTTAATGTACTTAATCACTTAACCACTTAATGTATTTAATAGGTCTGCTCCCTGCAACCTATTTTCTCTACTGCACAGTATGTATGTTTAAGTGTCTATATTTATTTGAAATATATATTTTTAAAAATTATTATCTGGTAATATTTTCTTTTCTATTTGCTTTGAAATAGAGTAATAATACTATCTACACAAGTAGTAATACTTTATATAAATATTTTGCTTTTGGAAAAACAAAATAAATAAAGGCAGAACTCATTACGATCACTATTAATGAAATTTCAATTTTTGTGCATGTACCGCTGAAGCTCTTACCTCCAAAGACACCTTTCCCTTGTCAAATACTGGGGTAATGATTGGCGTATAAAGGTAAACGAATGTAGATGCAATCACATCACTTTCATCCTTTTACGAAAATATTGTCCACCAGTTAATTTTAACTCCATACTGCTTCCTTCCTCAGACACATTCCGGTATCTTGGCTTTCTACTAGACAAAAGATTGACGGGAAACCAGCATTCTAGACTCAAAGAAAAAAGAACTCAACCACAGATTTGGCCAATTATTCTACTAAAAAGAAAATATCTGCTTACAGTTGACAAGAAATGACTAATACACAAGACAATACTGATACCTATATGGACCAACAGACTTGAACTGTAGGGGACAGCTAAATATTCTAACATCAAACGCACCAAATCCTTTCAATCCAAATTCCTGCAAACAATGCTTAATGATCCTTATTATGTTACAAACTGTACCTTACACCACAACCTTAATATTCCATTTATTTTAGACCTGGTACCATTCAAATTCCATCAGAATCAACCTCATTCATCACCAAATTCATCATCCTAACCCTCTAGCACAATCTCTATCCACCCACTCCTGTGCTGTATGTTTGTGGCTATTGCGCCCTAACCCAGCATCCACTTGCTCACACCAGTGACGTGACTGAGAGTGGCTCTGGGATCTCTTAGATTCTGCTTTCCCTCCAAAAGAGGAGAGAATAGCCCAGTCCGAGGTTCCTTTAGCAGATTTTAAATATTGTATATAGTTATGATTGTGTGTATTATGTTCATTTATTTGTTGTTGTATTAATTGCAAATATAGTTTGTTTTTTTTTTTGTAAATATATGTATTTATTTATTTTATTTATTTTTTTTTTATGCAATTTGACTTTATCATTGTTTTCTGTAAATATTGTATGGGCGTGGTATCATATCACTATTACTATTGTTCATATAGAAACAAATTGTAATATATTGTAATGTATTGAGGATACTGAGGGATGTTCCTTATTAAATAATTTTAATAATTAATAATTAAAGATAACGAACCTTTGTCGGCAAAACATTAAAAGGTGTTTACCTAGCCCCCTAGATTTCCCATCGGTATGGGACCCCCAGCGGTACCATAAACACATGGTAGTTTCCCCCAGCGGTACCATAAACACATGGTAGTTTCCCCAGCGGCGGCCAGCAAGAGTATTAAGAGTGGTGAAAAGATAAGAATAATTGCACAAAGGCTATACCGCCAACCAGGGCACTTCCCATATTGGCCCATCCGAGGTGACGAGAATGAGAGAGAAGATCCGAAGGGTTAGTCAAGTTTTATCCTCAGGAAGAGTGAGTCGGGTTCGATCTACAGGAAGAGGAGGTGGCCGTCAGGGTTCTGAGAGCAGCTGGAGGATGATGCCGAGAAAGGGGACCTAAGACTGATTTCACCTTCGCCAGCCAGTTAAGTGTTTCAAAGGTAGGTCGTTATTTGTAATATTGTATGGCAAAGGTAGTAGTGAAAATGTCCCTCAGTATTCTCAATCAAAGTGATAGGCAATGTATTAATATAATTTATATGTGTAAGTTAATAATTATAATAACGTATTAATTGAATCTTGTTTACTTTAATCTTACCCTGCATGCCACCTATTGGATGGGTAAACATGGTACCTTTGGAAAGGAGATCCAATGGTGTCATTAAATATAGTTTATATATAAATTAAATATATTAAGTAAGCTAGTTTTTAAAGGTACCGCTGCCTTAGAAAAGCAGCCGGTCAAAAACATAGCAATATCTCAATAAATATTTTTTTAAAATAAATAAATAATGAAATGATAAATTTAAGTTATTTTTTTCCCTATCTTTTCAAACTTAATATCTATAAATATCAATATCAATTGTGTATAAAGCTGATTACAAAATTGTAAATGGGTTTAAACATATGTAGTTAGGATAGACGTCTCATAGGTAGCGCTACATGCGCCTTCCGATGGTTCTTCCCTCATTGATTGTGAATTTCATTATGAATTAATTCGTACTCGAATTTTTTTTATACATTGAAACAACAGGAATTCCTTTATATGTTATTTTGTTATTTAAAAGTTTATAGGTAGTGATAATTATCAGCAGTTTTTTATTCTTAAATATAATATCCTCATTCGAAAATGCATGACATAAGGACAATTAATGGTTTATTTATTATAATCTTTCACTTGTATTCAGAGGGAATTATTAAGGGGCTACTAACCAGAACTTTGTGCTAGGGGTAGGCGCATTCTCAGAGAAAATAAATAAATAATTTATACACTAGCTTTAGGGGTTCCCAGAATACTACCCCAACCCTCCTCTTTCTTTGAGTGATATACTATAGTTCCCAAACCCACCGGAAGACTTCCGCCGTAACCAAGGAGGGCTTGCTATACGATACTATCAAAAAAAGTTTAGCAATGATTATATCACCTACTGCTTATGTTAATAGGTGTATTATATGTTTTAAAAAAAAATTCAAATTCATACTTCAATTCATTAATGAAGCAGTGATGGGTCATGAGAAATGCGTACATTTTTTGGGGACTTATTAATATCATTAATAATTGCATACAATTTACATTTATAAATCAAATGTATTAAATTTTTTATTTTAGTACTCTGCAGATTCATTAATTGAGAAATGGTGATATTAGATATATGTGTGGCGTCAACACATGGGGTTTCCATGGAGACGTACCCTTCACATGTTTTTGTGTTACAAAAAATACCTGTGTGTTTAAAACAATGTAAAATGTGTGTTGTAATAAAGATATAATTCATTATCAATGTTATTTATGTGGTGATACCGCCACATATTGGTGACCCCGAATATCAAATTCATTTACATCAACGAATTCAAGTAAGTGACAACTTTTTTTTTCGTAACACCATTAAGATGCAAGAGGTTAACCGTTTATCAGTTAAAGTGCCTCCTTTCTGGCGTAACAGGCCTGACTTATGGTTCAAGCAGATAGAAGCCAATTTCCAAATAGCAAACATAACGCAGGACCAAACTAAGTACAACTATGTTATTGCTAACCTCGAAAATGATATCATGGAACAGGTTAGTGACATTATCAGTTCTCCACCAGAGACTGATAAGTTCAATGCTATCAAAAATAACCTTAGAATAGAATAGAATAGAATAGAAAAAAAATTTTATTCTGGGACTAGGTCCCCTAAGAATAACAGTTATGTACAATTTGAATATATAATATGTCTGGCCATTATACCTTATAACAATTTATTCAGAAAGCGAGGGACTCAAACTACGTAGACTTTTTTATGAAATGGAGTTAGGCGATTCCAAACCTTCTCAATTACTAAGAACAATGAAAAACCTGGCAGGTAATAAAATAACAGATGAGGTTTTGAAAACGTTATGGTTACAACGCCTACCTGTTTCTTGCCAGACTGTATTAGCTGTTAGCAATGAGCCATTGACTAACTTAGGGTTAATAGCAGATAGGATAACAGAAGTCAATCCTAACCAACCCAACGAAAGGTATGGAGTTAGTGCCGTTTCGAACCTTGAATCTCTAATCAAAGATCTCTCGAAACGAATAGATAAGTTGGAAACACCCGTTTTAGAAACAAGATCTCGAACTAGAACCCGCAACGTCCCGAAAAACCCCGATTTTTGTTACTATCACAGGACATACGCTGATAAGGCTAGGAAATGTGAACAGCCTTGCAAGTACCTTCAATCAAGTTCAACAAACTAGCTCCCCGATCACAAGTGGCGGAATGTGCTCGGGGCACACCAAACCGCCTATTTATTGTTGATCCAAAGTCAAAAATAAAATTCCTCATTGATACTGGTGCTGACGTCTCTGTTTTACCCGCCAAACCTGCTGAAAAAAAGACAGGCCCATCAAAATATAATCTGTTTACCGCCGATGGAACACTTATACCGACCTACGGTGAAAAGTTAGTTTCGTTATCCCTGGGCCTACGCAGAAACTATCAATGGCCATTTATTTTGACCACAGTCACACATCCTATTATAGGAGCAGACTTCCTTAAATATTATAACTTAATTGTTGATTTAAGGAACAAGCGCCTGATGGACGGCAAAACAAATCATTCTTCCGCAGCACTGTCACGCTTCGACGTAACAGGAACCTTAGATGTTCACACACTCAATACCAAGGTTCCTGACCAATTTAGAAATTTACTTGAACGATACCCAGAGCTAACTCGCCCACCTACATTTCTCAAAAGCAGTACCACTCACAATACTGTTCACGTCATAGAAACCTCAGGACCTCCTGTCCATTGTCGTTTCCGTAGGTTGCCTCAAGAGAAGCTAAAGGTAGCGAAGCAAGAATTTCAAGCTATGTTGGGCCTTGGCATCTGTCGTCCGTCTAAATCAAGTTGGGCAAGTCCTTTACACCTGGCTAAGAAGAAAGACGGCGGCTGGCGCCCGTGCGGGGATTATCGTAAATTAAACGCAATCACCAAGCCTGACAGGTATCCCTTGCCACATTTGCATGATTTTGGAAACTCTCTAGCAGGAAAGAAAATATTTTCAAAAGTTGATTTGCTTCGAGCGTACAACCAGATACCGGTCGCACCTGCAGATGTCGAGAAAACAGCAATTATCACCCCTTTCGGATTGTTTGAATTTACAGTGATGATGTTTGGTATGAGAAATGCTGGCCAAACATTTCAAAGATGGATGAATGAAATATTGGGTGAGTTTGATTTCTGTTTCGTTTATATCGACGATGTGTTGATTGCTTCTACATCCATGGAAGAACACCTCCAGCACCTAAACATCATATTTCGGCGCCTTTCGCAATATAAAATCAGCATCAACCTGGCGAAATGTGTTTTTGGAGTAGAAGAACTAGATTTCTTAGGGCATCGGATAAATTCAGCTGGCATAGCACCATTACCTGATAAGGTTTTAGCCGTAACTACTGCTGAACGCCCCAAAACGTATCGGGCCTTACGACGTTTTCTGGGAGCTATCAATTATTACAGACGGTTCATGCGTCGTGCAGCTTGGCCACAGGTTATCCTGAACAAAGCATTGAAAATGCGGGAAAAAGAGGATAATCAAATTCAATGGACTAAAGAACTCGCCGAAGCCTACGATCAGTGCGTCAACTGTCTAAAAGAGGCCACTCTACTCAACCACCCTTATCCGGATTTACCTCTCGTACTACACGTAGATGCCTCAGATGTTGCCATCGGTGGCGCTTTGCAGCAATTGCGTAATAAAGCACATCAACCACTAGCTTTCTTCTCTCGAAAACTTAGTGACACTGAAGCACGCTACAGTACGTACGACCGAGAACTATTAGCCATTTATTCAGCCATTAAACATTTTCGTTATCTTATAGAAGGTCGCGAAATAGTGGTTTATACAGATCACAAGCCTCTTATTTACGCTTTTGCCCAAAAACCTGAAAAAGCATCTCCAAGGCAATTAAGGCATCTAGATTTCATATCTCAGTTCACAACGGACATCAGACACGTGCCTGGTAACGAGAATGTAATGGCTGACTATTTATCCCGACTCGAGGAAATTTCAACTTTGGATTTAGCCGATTTTGCTCAACAGCAAACTAAGGATGACGACTTACAAGAAATTCTGCAAAATCCAAATAATTATTCTATTAAACTTGTACAAAAACCTGTTCCTGGACTTGCAATTAAGCTTTACTGTGATGACAGAAATCGCCCATTTGTTCCTGTACCTAGTCGTCGAGCGGTTTTTAATCTGATTCACAGTCTATCACACCCTTCACCCAAGAGAACTGCACAAATGGTCAAGGATCGTTTTATTTGGCCTTCAGTCGATAAAGACATTCGTCAGTGGTCCAAAGAATGTACCAGATGCCAACTTTCTAAAACTAGTAAGCATACTCGTAGTCCACTTGGTCAATTTCCCCACACAGGAAAGAGATTTGATCAAGTTCACATCGACATCATCGGACCCTTTCCTATTTCACAGGGCCAACGATATTGCCTCACATTAATCGACCGCTTTAGTTCATGGCCAGAAGCTATACCTATTGAAGATATCACCGCTGAAACTATTGCTAAAGTTTTTGTTCGGGACTGGATAGCACGATATGGTGTACCTACCAGCGTTACTACTGACCGAGGACGGCAGTTTGAATCGGACCTATTTCGAGAACTGAACCACCTACTGGGCACAAAGCACTTCAGAACCACAGCCTATCACCCGCAATCGAACGGCAAAATCGAGAGGTGGCACCGTTCCTTAAAGACAGCGCTCAGATGTCACAATTCTGTAAATTGGGTTGCCACTTTACCGATTGTGTTGTTAGGGTTAAGGACTGTTGTTCCCGAAAACGGATATGCTGCAGCCGAGCTTCTCTATGGCGAGAACATTCGCCTTCCTGGAGAATTTCTAGAATCCACCAATGAAATCAGTCACGACAAATCGTCATTTATCAAGGATCTAAGGTCAACACTTCAACAGTATGGACCAACATTTGTCCAGCGTAAGGATTCTCGAAAATTCTTCATACATCAGGACCTGCCGAATGCTTCTCACGTTTTTGTCAGGGATGACACAATACGGAAACCACTTCAACAGCCCTACCAAGGCCCTTTCGGTGTTGTCAGAAGGAATGCTAAATATTACACCATAAATTGGCATGGAAAGGAAGAAGACATATCAATTGATAGGCTGAAACCAGCATTCCTAATGCAGACTAGTTTCCTGATGACGAACTCCCTTTCTTCTGCCGAGGACGAATCAACGCCACCCGTTGCTTCTCCGACTGCAACTGCAATTTCATGTGTCTGAATGTTCCTCTTTCAGTACGCTTTCATTAGGAGGGAGAGTACTGTGGCGTCAACACATGGGGTTTCCATGGAGACGTACCCTTCACATGTTTTTGTGTTACAAAAATACCTGTGTGTTTAAAACAATGTAAAATGTGTGTTGTAATAAAGATATAATTCATTATCAATGTTATTTATGTGGTGATACCGCCACATATGTATATAGTGATGTATATTCACTTACCTATATATGAAATATATAGTAAGGGAAATAATTGAGATCGTTAAAATTTTCAAATTCCCGTTTTCAACGGATATACGCGTTTTTGGGTCCCCTGAGTCCAAATAACCAAGTCGCGCTAAAAGATCTGTGTGTCCGGGCGTGTGTGTGTGGTAAGTCTAGCATGAAAACGTAAAATCGTACGAAACTTAAGTTTCATATTTAATACAACTATAAACTAGAGATGCTACAGCAACTTATTCATCAAAATCGGCGAACCAAAAGAGCCACTTTATGCCATGCATAATACGATTTTGATTAAACTCCCTATATCGATGTATAATTTGTTGGGCTTTGATATTATATTGGTTTCATTCTGATTGAAATAGTCCGACAGGGCTTAAATACCGATATTTTAAATTTTCTTTCTCTAAAGTACCTTTAATTTTGAAGATTCTATAAAAGTAACCGTATTATCTGATTATCATTTTTGTGGAATCTATAAAAAATACTATATCATCTATTTAGTACTGATTAAAGGGATTTAGTAAAAAAGGGATAAATATATAATTTGAACGATTACGATATCCAACCAAAGAAGAAAATAGCAAACATATTTTTTTTTCTGCAATTTTAGTGTTTTTCAACAAAGAAGCACTCATATAGACGTATAATATACCGTTGGAAAGCCAAAGATTTTAGAAAAATTATTATCTTATACACCAAACTGTAAAAGTTAATGTAGAGTGATGAAAAGCCGCTATAACTAACTGATTGTGATATATACTCGTAATAATATAAGAGATTATTTAATAAAACACATGTTTCTACTGAAATTCAATGTAATTAATTGTTTAAAAATATATTTTTATCTCAAAGTGTATTTAAAAATCTGGTGCGGGCAACACACGACTTTCACTTACCCCCGTTTTTAAAATCAATGAAAGAATTATCAAATACAGCTATAGATAAAAATACGTGAAACTATTAAAGAATTAATTAAATCGAATTTATATAGAAACATGTGTTTTATAAAAAAAATCTATTATATTATTATCTAAAATAATCAGTTAGTTTTATCTTCTATTCATTACTCTCTATTAACTTTCAAAAGCTTGTGAATGAGATAATATTTTTTCTAAAATCTTTAGCTTTCCAACGGTATATCATACATGTATATTACTGCTTTGTTCAAAAACAAAAAATTGCATTAAAAAAATATTTTTTCAGTTTTTTCCTTTAGTTGGGTATCGAATTCATTCAATTTATATATTTACCTGTTTTTCATCAGTGGTAACAAGATAATATAGTTATTTTTATAGAATCAAAAAATTAAAGGTACTTTCGAGAAAGAAAATTTAAAATATTGGAATTTAAGCCCTGTCAGACCATTTTTATCCAAATGAAACCTAAATGATATTTAAGTCCATTAAATTCTACATTGATATAGCGAGTTTAATCAAAATCGTCGGAACCGTTTTCGAGAAAATCGATAAAAGGTGCAAAATGCATGGCATAAAGTTGCTCTTCTGGTAAGCTCATTTTGATGAAAAAGGTTTTGTAACGTCTCGGGCGTATATTTGTCTTAAATATGAAATTTCAGTTTCATAGGAATTACTGTTTCCCCCGGGAGTTACCACACACAGAGACCTTTTTGCGGAACTTGGTTATTTGTTCTCAGGGGACTCTAAAATGTGTATTTCCATTGAAAACTGGAATTCGAAAATTTTAATTTTTATATCTTAAAAACTATTTAAATTTATTTTAACTATGGAGGTAAGTAAAAGTCGTGTATTGCGTGCATCAGATTTATTAATTTTATTACACTGCAGATACATTAATTGAAAAATTGTGATATCGATTTTTTTTTTTTTTTTTATTGCAGTAACGAACGTGTTATTCATAAACTTACTGGAATTAAAATATTTGAAACTCTATTATTCATTATTTCGTAATTACTTACATACATTTTTTTTTCTTTAAACTGAAATATACTATAACTAGCTGTACCTCACGGCTTTGCACGTTAATTTTTTTTTTTTAATTGCTGCGAATCAAGAAACTTGTTTATACTAACTATGTTGGGTGAGGTTGTACAATAGAAATATACCTGAAATAGCAGTGAGTTAAACTTTTAACTATGTCTATGAATGACAAATAAATTATTATTTTTGATTGTCAGATATTAATTTTCTTCAGTTTAATCTATAACATACCAGTAGCAAGTAGCCATCCATACCCATGATTATGTAATACTAACGTTTTTGCTTTAAAACATTATCAATCTATACCATCGTAATTTATATGTAACATAAAAGCGTATTTCTCCACTCGAGGGTGTACCCTTCACACTGAATAAGCTCGCATTTTTTTTAGGAATCAGAACTAAGCTCTATTATCTTTTCAAAAAATAAACCTTTTTCAGCCTATTGATCTTTTAAAAAAAAACAATGAAACATATGAATTTTATAGAAACCTATACACAAAACATAGCTATGAAACGAAATATACCTAAATAAATTTGTTATAATTATTTTAGTATCTTTGCTATTACTGATCAGATTAAGACAATTTTGATTCTAGGTAGTTAGAAATTTGATTGTCATTCAAATGAGTACTTATAATTTTTGCGGATGCGTATGGTTTTTGAGTTATTTGAAAACCAATTTTGTTTTATGTATTAGAAAAATATTTTTTTTTAAAACACTTAGAGAACGAATTTTCCCAAACAGGAGAAATTATAACTTCACAACCATAGTCGTT
The DNA here is from genome assembly GCA_023052935.1 of Piezodorus guildinii. Lineage (NCBI taxonomy): Eukaryota > Metazoa > Arthropoda > Insecta > Hemiptera > Pentatomidae > Piezodorus > Piezodorus guildinii. The sequence continues at coordinate 92,009,187 of CM041296.1, forward strand.
TTTGAGAAACTGCGATGACCAGAAAATCGAGTGAAATGGCACTTTCTTTTATAAATATAGATTAAGACTAACTGTAGCTATGTATGTTTCAACCATACTTTCAGATACATTAATAATATATTATGAGACATCTGGTGACGATTTGAATTTTATAAGTAGTGGTAAATTAATAGTTAGAAATTGAACCAATTTTAGATATAGTAGTCTATTTTAAAGCGGAATATTACATTACAATTTCATGAAAAGAAATTTAACTTTATTATTGTTTTCTGTAAATATTGTATCGATTTGGTATCATATCACTATTACTATTGTTCATATTGAAACAAATTTTAATATATCCAAATATTACAACGACTGAAATTTTATAAGTAGTGGTAAATTAATAGTTAGTAATTGAACCAATTTTAGACTATTTTAAAGCGGAATATTACATTCCAATTTCGTTTAAAAAAATAAATAGATTTTCCCTTTATGAATAATGATAACCCGACTGATTCATGAGTAGAATGTGTATGTAATCAATTACACCTCATATAAGATGGTAAATGGAACTTTTTACCAAGCTACTAAAAATAAAATAATTAATAAATAATTAACAGTGGTTCGTAATTATCGTCAATACAATTTATATTCTGAAATTCAGGGAAGAGCCCCCCGATTCCTCAAAGGTGAGGTGAGAATCGATATCAAATGTTAGCAACGTCATTGGCCTGGCAAAGGTCGTTATCCACTACCTCAAAATATAACACCACGGTTTTGATCTTATAACATAAGAAACTCTATAACATACTATAATAATAATATATAATAAAATGTGAAGCTTTGGATAAGTTTATTAAATCATTAATTTATATTAATTATGTTTTTCTTAATAAATTCAAAATTAATGAAATATGAAAAGAGCCTGAAGTTAAACCGAAAGTATAATAATTTTTATAATTATTAGCTTATAATTAAGATAAGTTATTGTAAATCAAATCTTCAATTTCATGCATAGAGCTTGCTATTTTCCCAAGGAAATAGCAATAAAACTATTTTTCATTTATCGCTTTAATCAACACAGGAATTAGATGTTATCATTTTAAGGAAAACAACTTAGGATTTTCAGAAGAGGGTAAATAAATAAATAAATCTCTTTGAAGTTTGTTAATATTTTTTCTAGAAATGAATAAATTTCATATCTTTTTTTACTTTTTTTTGTATTTGCTTATCTACCTCTACTCTTAAGGGTCATTGTCGTGGTCGAAATGATTATATTCGATGGTAGAATCCTATTATTTTCGTGAATTCTATTAACGTAGTTATGCTTTCTTCCTCATCTTTAATTATTTCTCTCATGGTTTTCTTTAGGTTTACTTTTTTTCCTTGATTGCCCGAAAAGCGGGCACTCAATTAGCAAGTGTTGCACAGTTAAAGGAGTATCGCAGGTTCGCGCTTCCAGTCGTCTCAAAAGGTAATCATGTGTGAATCCTTAGCCTGCATACAATAATTTCCTCTCTCCTTGACATTCTGGTCCTAGTTCTCCATTTTTTACAGTCAGATTTAATAGTTCTCAATTTGGACATTTTCTTTATCCAACCGTCCTCTCACTCTTTCAGCAGTACTTTCTTATAGCTATTCACCCAATCCTCTATTCCTTTATTTGAGTAATCTCCACAGCTTCTCCCTTTCTGGCTGAATTAGCTACTTGATCAGCTTTTTCGTTATATATATAAAAATAAAAAAATAAACTATACATCCAAACAATAATGGTAAGTTTCGCTAACTACGGGATACCTCTGGAATTATTGAAAACACTTCGGTAACAAATTAATAAGGGGATTTCCTTATTATTAAGACGAAATCGTAAAAACTGTTGATTGCATTCATCAGCGAACTTTAGTTTTATCATTTATAGCGATAAAAAATTTTCGATATATAGTGATAAACAAATTGAAACACATAAATGTCTCTGAGATGTTTCGTATCGGGTATCATAGGCGGATTAAATACAAAAATCTGGTGCGAGTAACACACGACTTTCACTAACCACGACTGTTAAAATTCATTTAAAAACTATTCACTATACTTCAATTTAAAAAATATTTTGGGATCACTTGTAGCTGGGTGGTTAGCACAAAGCCTCCTATGCCAAAGGTCACGGGTTCAAACCCGCAGGTGGTCCTAGGATTTTTTAATGGGAGTAAAAAATTCTTAGTTATCCCGTCCTTCGGAGGGAACGTTAAAAGGTGGTCCCGAGCCTGTGCGATGTCAGGTACTAGTTAAAGATCCCTATCCTAATAAAACCTGGATAGGCGAAATTTAGGACTCCCACTGTAGCATCGTCCGATTAGCCATAGTAGTAAAAAGTGACGTTAAATAAATAAATAAATAAATAAAATAAAAAATATTAACAGTTGATTTTAATAAAACGTGTATTCATTTTAGTTGGAAACATATGATTTAGATTAAATAATATAACTATGTTAAATTGTTAATCTAGCCATAGTAGCATAAAGTGACGTTAAACGAATAAACAAACAAAACAACAAATTGTTAATCAGTAATATGTTTATTCCCTATTCGTCACTTTATATTAACTTTTACAACATTTTGTATCAGATAATTTTTTTTTGTAAAATCTTTCTCTTTCCTACGGTATATGATACGCCCATATTACTCTTTCGGTTACATTACATTTACGTACTAACCATCAAAAAACCAAGAATTACATTAAAAAATAGTTTTGCTTTTTTTGGTGGTCATCAAATTCGTCCAACTTGTATATTTAGCCGCCCTTCATCAATGTCATTAAGGTGATATGGTTAATATTTTAGAATCTACAAAATTAAAGGTAGTTTAGATGAAGAAAATTTAAAATATCGATATTTAATCCCTATTAGAGTGTTACAGTTAGAATGAAACATGCATGATGTTAAAGCCTATTAAATGTTACATCAACAAAGCGAGTTTAAATAAAAATCGTTAGACAGGTTGGTATAAAGTGGCTCTTCTGGTTAGCCGATTCCGATGAAATTGTTGCTTTAACATTGTTGTCATGTACTGTGTCACTCACTGATACACTACGAAGAAAATTTACACTATCAGCATTTAAGAACCGTCAGACTATTGCAATCAGAATGAATTCTACATGATATTGAAGCTCATTTAATTTTACATCGATATACGCAGTTTAATCAAAATTGTTCGAGCCATTTTTGAGAAAATATTTAAAAAGTACAAAATGCGTAATATAAAATAGCTCTTCTCATCGGCTGATTTTAATGAAAAAAAATTGCTGGAACATCTCGGGCGAAGAGTTGTCTTAAATATGAAATTTCAGTTTTATGCAAAATTTTCGTTTTCGTGCTAGACTTACCACAGACACATACATACGGACACACACAGGCCATTTGCAGGACTTGGTTATTTGGACTCTATGTTTTAGGATCCCCTAAAACGTGTATTTCCGTAGCAAACTGGAATTTGAAAATTTTCGCAATACTTTCACTTACTATATATTTCATATATAGGTAAGTGAAAGTAAAAATAAATAAAGAATAATCTAAATAAATACTATGATTTCAAGAGTATTATTTTATAATATTATGTCAACTTTAATTCGAAAAACAGTTTTTATAACTAAGGCATGTTGATGACTAATAATCCTAGCTCTAGAAAATGCTGCATAAAATTGTGCTCTCACCAACAACTAGAACAAGAAGAAATAGATAAGAGTTGAATAAGGTTGAGACAGAAATGAAACCTTTAATGATGACCTCTGTAAATTTGAGAGGGTGGTCAAGAAGCTCATTTACATTGAAACTGAAGAGGACTCTCAAAACAACAGATCAGCGGAAGATGCATTTCATGAGTAAATTCCTTTTGAATATTACAAAAATAAATCTATTCAAGTCCTTTGTCCAGCCAGTCATTAGGTATGGGTCAGAGACATGGAACATTTACCAGAGTTTAAGAGACAAGGCTTGTTTTCGAAATGTCTGTTCAATGGATAATTATTGGTTCTTTTATAGAGTATTCTGAAGAAAGAGATAGAAATCAAAGACCATAAATATGTGTAAGAACAATGACCTTATGAAGTTCATTAAACTAGAAGTACTCCTTGTGTTGAGATGTAAATGTGCTGGTGCGTATTGCTAGGGTATGCAGAGGTGATATTCTGCCAAAAAAATCCTAATAAAGAAACATAGCTAGAGAATAATCATAAGGCCTAAAGTTAGATGGTTGGATGCTGCCTCTGAGGAAGTTCGGTAGCCACAACTTGAGAGCTGCAGCAACAGACCACACCTAACTGCAGAGGCTGCTAGAAGGGGCCCACGCTCTAGATGTAGATCTAATTATGATGATGTTTTAATAAGAAAAATAAAGAATTGATACAGAAATAAGAAACTTAACATCTAGTCAGCTAATATGATTACCATGGAAATGATTGAATGGTAATATTTTTCTTGACCTATGCCAAAAGTAACTAACGATAAGTGTCAAAACCAGTATTAATCAGAGAAAATATAATGGTATGAAACTATCGCAGGATATGATATTGTTTGATCTGTATTGATATTATAGAGTTTTTACTAAACTATAAATTAATAAAGGAAAAATCATTTTATTCACACTTAATTAATTAAAAATCATGTCAACTTAAAAAAATTGTTATTGTAAAAAAAGTTATTACTAAAACTAAAGTTTTTGAAATTGTTCCAACTGTAATTGAATTCTGAAATGAAGCATTACTAAACATTTCTAATTCCAATAAACACCTCTCTTAAATCTTCACTGTATGAACTTCCATAGTTTCTTGCATTTAATTAAGAAGAAGGATTCTGTTAGTTTGAGTTAACAAATTTCATTATTTTTATTAAACAATTAAAAAATTTGCAAAGTTGTTCAGTTTTATAATTTTCTCGCAAATGGTTTTTAACCTTCAATTTGAAATAATTAACCATCTATCATCGTTAGCTGTGACTGAAAAATTATATATCTACTTTATGATAGAATTTGATAATTAACTAAATGAGAAATATTTTACCAACTAAAAAAAAAATTCTTGAAAAGAGTAATAATGTAGTTTTATAACATCAGGTTGGAAAGAAAAATATTATCTGACATAAAAAGGTGTAGAAAGTAACTATTATAAATTTAAGATAGAATACATATTTTAAATATGTAAATTCAATTTTGTTAGTAAAACATGTATTTATGTTCAAAACTCAGAAATATAATTTTTTACAATCACTTACTCTGTTTTCACATTATATAGGTAGGTAACTCTGCTTTACTTTGGACCTCCATCAAATATTTTTGATCATAGTTGAAGTTAAAACTTAATTGCTTCGTTATAATAATAAAATCTTAAACCAAAATAATATATGTATTCGGAATGTAATATATTCATATAATATATGAACCAATATTTATAACACCACTTTTTGAACCTGTTCCTCCAACAATTAACTCTCCCTGCTCCACACCCTCCCTCACAAATTCAGTCCCACAATTGGTATTGTTGATAAAATTGCTCTAAGGCTACAGTTAAACTATCTTTTTTTTCTTCATTCCAGTCCATCAATTGGAAGGAAGGAAACTGCTGGGGGATAACCGTCAATGCGGAACAATAATCGATGAATCTTTTGTTAATTGATATATTATTTATTTATAATTTAATATACATACCTGATTATTACTCATTATACACATTTTGAATCCAACTATTTTCAAATATTAAGAAAAATAAAGCAATTAAATAAGAAAAAGTATATATCTTTTTAGCTCATATACCAGTGCACCATAATATCTCATTTCAGGTACATATAAGATAAAGAAAATATCCTCACCATCATCTGAACAAAATCTGAACATTCATTATTTATAAGATTTTAGATTGCGTTGCCTTCACCTATTTTGTATCTGTGAGCTAAGTGAGTTTCTATAAATAAGCTCTGTTGGAAACAAACTTACCTAAAACAGACAAAAAATATTCTTGTAATAGTAGTTTATAAGTTTAAATATCAATTATTTAAAGTACAATTCCGCCACACTTCAGACTACAGATTGGTAGTTAAAATTAGACTAATAAATATAGTTTGATTTTGATATCTTCTTTACATTTCCTATTATATCATATATTTTCTATCCAAAATGCCACTATCAATTAATTTTCTATATACATCTAGAATATAATACTAGTTTGTGTAAAATTAAAACACAATTCACAAATAAAACTATAATGAATATGGTATCATTGCATAATACTAGTTTGCGTTAAATTAAAACAATTCACAAATGATACCACATTCATTCTTGTTTTTTTTGTGAAATTTCCTTAGTCTGTGTTTTCTTCACCACTTTAGTATTGATAATTTCCAATGTTTTGGCCAAAAAATCCATCTTCAGGTACATTCTTGTTGGTTCGGGGCAATGCTCAGGACCACAATACATGACATCCCAATATCAGAAAATACTTGCAAATATCTTGTTCAGCCAAAACGTTATTAATAAATAATAAGTATAAACAACAAACTGGTGAAGAAAATGTAAGTGAATTTCAACCTTCACTTTTAACTTAAGACTTTGATTTAATTTTTTTATAACTCCATTCTTTCAACTTCTGGACTTTTTTTAAACTTGTTTAATGTATTACATTAATGAGGTAATGTCTTCAATGACCTATTGTCTTATAATTTTAAGTATGATAATTATTTCACAATAATGTGAATTTTTTTTTCTGTATATTATATATATATATTTTTTAAACATAAAGATCTTTCTATAAAATAAAAAAATAGGAAGAAATAAAAATACATTTTTATTCATTATTAATATATTTCATACTTTATCTAATTCATAGCCTGTTTAGATTCTTGTTCAGGACCAGTTAGTGGCTATCTTTAATTTATATTATAAATTATATTTACTTACATATTTAATCTTTTTTTTTTTTTTGTGTAAATTCTGTCATCAAATAAATTAAAAAAAATTCAGGCGTATTAAATTAAAGTACTCATAAATCCATGTAACTTTTTAGAAGAAATTTGTGGATAATAAAAGAAGAAGAAATGTCAGGAATATTCACTTACCATTTAGAAGACTTAATACTTATGAACTCCTTAAATTCTCTTGATGAACATTAAAATATATTACGGAAACGATCGACACTCCGAAAATCACTAAAAACTTCGTGATAATACCGAACCGAATTACATTAACTAAATATAACCGAAGGCCGACTTACAGTTTCCACTTGAAATTTTTTATGATAATGGCGTCACTAGGAAGTGGAGTCCGCCTATTTCTCACAGTACAATCAAGTCACATACATTTTATTTTCAATATTTCAACTTTAAGAAATGATGAAGTCTATAAAAAAATAAAATAAATAAATAATTAAAATGTTAAATTCTAATGTTAAAAAAATATATACAACTATCGAAATTTTAGCGACTGTATAAAGCCAAAAGCGCGGACAGACTGCTTCTAAAGAAGAAGGGATAATTGAATGTTGCCTGTTGGGTGAAGTGTCGGTAATAATTAAATCAACAGCTTCCTTTTGCTAATATTTCTCTTGAAATTTTTCGGTAAATATCTCCAACGGTTTCTGAAGACTGGTCTACCGATTATTGTAAGTAGAGATCCTATATTTTTTAAGTTTAATTCTACAATCTATAAAACATAACACCATTATTTTATTTTGCATATACTACTGAGGTAACAATATGGCCGCCTGATTTTTTTCATTAGTAATGATGTAATTTGCTGTATACATTCATTTGAAATATAGTTTTCAATCCCACGCATTAGTTTTAAGTATTTTATGTATTATTATAAAATATGATGAATTCTTAATTTAAAATTGAACTGGAAAATTGGAAATGAGATGTTCTTTAAATACAGGTTGTTAATTCTGGAACATTCCTTATTGGAAAAGTTATTTTGTGCATGAATATTTCAACTTCCGTTTAAATTTCAAACACGAATATGATCATAATTTATGTTGATTTTTTCATTATGTATGAAAATTAAATTATAAGGTTAACATTCTTGTTAAAGCTGTGATTATATTTTCTTCTTCAAAGTCTCTCTCGAATTGAAATACATTTGTTTTTATTATTGTTTTTTTTTTATTCGCCTGACAGAAAAATAAATAAAATGGTTATATTTCTATTATTGCCTGGAAATATTTTAAAATAATAAAACGATTTAACATGAACATCAACTTTAATACAAAAAATCTGGTTCGGGCAACACACGACTTTCACTTACGTCCGTTTTAAAAGTCGATTAAAGAATTATCAAATACAGTTAGAGATAAAAATTAGTGAAACTATTACAGAACTTAATTAAATTGAATTTCTAGAGAAACATGTGTTTTATTAAAAAATCGATTATATTATCATCTAAATAATTAGTTTGATTTATCGGCTTTTCATGACTGTTTATTAACTTTTACAAGCTAGTGTATTAGATAATTTTTTTTTCTAAAATCTTTAGCTTTCCAACGGTATATTACACATGCATATTTCTGTTCTTATGTTGAAAAACAAAATATTGCATTAAAAAATATTATTTCAGTTTTTTTCTTTAGTTGGGTATCGAATTCATTCAGTTTATATATTTACCTGTTTTTCATCAGTGGTAACAAGATAATATAGTTATTTTTATAGAATCAACAAAATTAAAGGTACTTTGAGAAAGAAAATTTAAAATATCGGGATTTAAGCCCTGTCAGACCATTTTTATCCAAATGAAACCTAAATGATATTAAAGCCCATTTAAATTCTACATTGATATAGCGAGTTTAATCAAAATTGTCGGAACCGTTTTGAGAAAATCTAAAAAAGGTGCAAAATGCATGGTATAAAGTTGTTCTTCTGGTAATCTCATTTTTATGAAAAAGGTTTTATAACGTCTCGGGCGTATATTTGTCTTAAATATGAAATTTCAGTTTCATAGGATTACCGTTTCCTCCCGGGAGTTACCAAACATTTATTAAAGCCCATTAAATTTTACATCGATATAGCGAGTTTAATCAAAATCATCGTAACCGTTTTTGAGAAAATCATAAAAAGATGCAATATGCATGGTATAAAGTGGCTCTCCTGGTTAGCTGATTTTGATGAAAAAGTTTTTGTATAATTATAATTTAATAAGGCCACCTGATAATCGTTTTTAGAATTATTGACCGTTAATTAGAAGTTCTTTAATCTAGACCTTGGATAGGTTGATTGGACTAGGGAATAACAAACAACCTGTCCTTGCTTTTGATAAAAATAGCCAGTATTGCTAACAGGTCGAACTTTAAAATTTCTCTTGTAAAAATATAGTCGGAGATACGTTCAAAATTAAAACAAATATTATAATTAAAATTTTTTTTTAACAATGCCGACAATTGCTCGGGCCGCGAGGTAGGAACTGTTCATGGCAACCAATAATAAGATACAACGATAACAATACAGATACAGCCCAAAAAAAGCGTAATTATAGGCCCCGAAAACACAATTATCAATCCTTATAACAATAAAAAACATAAAAGTAAAATAGCGCCAGCGATAAAAACATAGTTGAAACGCAATCACAAGCCGAAAACACAATTATCAACCTTTATGACAGTAAAAAATATTAACAATAAATTCGAGTTAAAATTCACGCGGACTCACCTTTGACAGAAGAATGACCAGGGGCCCATACGTGAAACAGAAACGTTGATGCCTAACCAGGAGATTGAAACTGTTGTACTCTATTCTTCATAAACGATCCACACTGAAAATTAGACAACGACTGAATACTTATACCTACCTTTTAAAACCATTATGGACATACGCATCTCAAATTTTCGGAACCTCTAAAATGACTCACATTCAAGAAATACAGACTTTTCAATCGAGAACGTTGAGACTAATAACACGCTCACCTTGGTACGTGAGTAACAAAACTTTACATACAGACCTACATATACCTACTGTTCAAGACTATATTCATACTTCATACAAGAGATTCCATGACAAACTTCACGGACATTACAACACACTCATTCAAAACATGGCGACAATGGACATGCCGGACCTCACCAAAGAAGGCTGAAAAAGAGCTGGTTAAGGGATCTCCTTGTTTAAAACTTAAGATTTTCATGTTAAGAGGAGGTGTCGCTGGGTACTGACCTCCCTCATGCCTTACAATATATATGCAGCGCATCTGCTTATATCGCGGAAAAGTGACAGGTGTAGATTATAATAAATAAGGATTTAAAAAAAAAAAAAAAAAAAAAAATGCACGCGAGCGATAAAAATACAGCTCGAAAATCGTAATAACAAGACCTAAAAAGCATTATTAACCTTAGCAGTAAAAATTAAAAGTAGTTCGAGTTTAATGCGCGGAACATAAAAATAAACGTAACTAAGACCGAAACCAATTATAACCCCTATAATTAAAAACATTAAAAGTAAATGCGAGTTAACATGCACGCGAGCGATAAAAATACAGCTCGAAAACACATTAATTATTCTCAAAAACTACCCCTCCCCTCTAAAAAATCTAAATCAACAACTATCTTAAAACTAAATAGACGATAATTATTTTTTTTAAATATTAGCTCGTAAAAAACAGAACTTGGTATCAAATATCTAAAAACAAAAAACAATAGCGATAGAATATGCCAAAATTATTTTTTAAAAAGTCATAATTTTAATTTAACTAGTTATTTTTCAATAAATAAAACGAAATATTTAAGGCTAGAAGCGAAGAAAAATGTTACGATTGCTTTGGAAAAGGTAACATTGGAAATGGAAAAGGTGACATTTGAAATGGAAATGGTTACTTTGCTTTGGAAAGGGTTACATTTGAAATGGAAAGGGTCACATATATATATTTATATATACCATATATAATGCAAAAATAGAGTAAAAACTTAGAAAATACGGTGTCATAAGAAACAGTTGGAATAAATATGATAATTATTTATTTATCACAGAAAATAAAGCACATAGTAAAGATGAACTATATCAAATAATAAAGAAAGAAGATGGGAAAAATCAAACATAATCAATTAATAATTTTCATTTTTGCTTGTGGGGTTCAACAATTTTTGTTTTTAGCTATATTTCATCCATCGTTTATCAATGCTTTCAGATCGATCGCAGTTCTAGCTCCGAAATTCCTAATTCTTGTCTTCTGGCATCTAGTAAGAGCTTCGTTAGTTGATGATGAATGTTTCTAAACCAAGCTTATAAAAATTACGATAATCCATAAATGTCGTTGAAACTGACATGAAAATTGGACAGGGTAAAAATCATAGACTTTTATGGAATAATTATATTTTGGAATAATAATTTCAATCATGTATGAAAAACAATGAATTTGAATTTTATTTAATACTTCAGATTTTTTTTTCATCACTCTCCGTTAACTTTAACAATTTTGTAAATTATATTTTTCCTGAAATCATTATTTTTCAACAGTATATTATACATCTATATTACTGTTTTTATATTCATAAACGCAAAAATCGCATAAACAAATGTTTTTGCTTATTTCTCCTTTAGTTTTATATCGAATTTGTTAAACTTATATATTTATCCGTTTTTTATCAATGCAAAAAAAAATATGACTATTTTTATAAAATCTACAAAATTAAATTACTTTAGACAAAGAAAATTTAAAATATCGGCATTTAAGCCTTGTCAGACTATTTCAGTTAGAATGAAACATACATCATATTGAAGACCCATTAAATTTTACATCGTTAAAGGAAGTTTAATCAAAATCGTTTTTAAAGAAAATCGTTAAAAGGTCAAAAATGCGTGGTATAGTAAAGTGGCTCTTCTCTTTGCCGATTTTGATGAAAAAGTCAACGCACTTAGGCGTAGACGATCTTAAAATATAAAATTTCAGTTTCATACTACTTATCGTATTCACGCTAGACGCACCAAATACACACACACACACCTTTTTGCGGGAATTGGTTATTTGGACTCAGGGGACCCTAAAAAGTGTATTTTCGTTGAAAAACTGGAATTCGAATTTTTTTACGATCGCAATACTTTCCCTTACTATATATTCATAAACAGGTAAGTGAAGTAAAAAAAAAAAAAAAAAAAAATGATGAAAGTAATATAGAAAATTCGGTAATTGAGTATTTATTATAATACGTTGAAAGAATGTGAGAGTGTATGATAATTCACTCTCACGATATTTCATCTCTCTACATCTACTTGTTTTCTCACCGTGTAGCGCCTTAAGGCTTGACTTTAAAAACATCAAATCAGTAGCGCCGGCACTAATTTGGCTTCAAATTGTTATTCTTAAAATAATTGTTTTGTTTTTTAAAAGGTAAGTATAATTCGTCTAGTGTTGAGTATTGTACATTGAGGATACTATGTTAAGCCAGCGCTAGACTATGAGAAATAGGGTATGTGTTGGTGAGATGAAAGCAAGTCTTGTGAGAGTTCACGAAAGTAGCAGGAGAGGAGGAAGGCTTATTTAAAAAAAAAAAAAAAAAATGGTTAATAACAATAAATAGTACTTTTAGAAAAATCCTATAATGTCATTAAATATTATTTTTTAAAAAAGATAAAAAACTGAATGATACAGTTATATCAAAACAAACAAAAGTAATATACACATCATGAAAACATGTTTTTTTTTTAAGTGGAAACTCAATTTTAAGAAATTAAACATTGTTTATAATGTTAGGTAAATAAAAATAAATGGTGGAGTAATATAGAAGTTTCGGTAATTGAATATTTATTATAATATGTTGAAAGTATGTGATATTCACTTTCACCTACGAATCACGAATTTCACCTCACCTACACATACCCTAATTCTCACCGTGTATCGCTGCCTTAAGGATCTTTGAGAAAAAAAAAACCTACTTCTTTCACCGTATAGTGTGGCTGTAAGGCTTGACCTTAAAAACATCGAGTTAAGAAGCGCCGGTACTAATTTGGCTTCGAATAGTTAGTCTTAAAATAATTGTTCTATTTTTAAAAAGTAAATATAATTCGTCTTGTATTGAGTATTGTACATTGAGGATAGTATGCTATTCAATTGATCTAATTAAAAATTAATAAATTGTAAACGAATGTTTAAGCATATTAAGTTAATTCGTAGTCATAATTACCTTGTATCATACATTATTAATTTTGTTTAAATCAATTAATTAATTAATAATTATTATTAAAAGTACAAGAGGAGAGGCGAGAAGGGCTGAGGGTTGCCGAGGATCAATGAAGGGCGGAGGAGGGGAGGGGAGGGGAGGGGATGACATCGAGCGGCGGGGGGGCAGGCGCAGTCGGGGGTTCGGCTACGGTACGGGAGGATGAGAGACACTAGCAACAACATGGCCGAGCTACAGTTCGAGGCCCCCTTGGCCAAGCTCGAAGAGGCCGAGGACTGGGGGCACGGCGATGTCAAGGCGGTCGAGGACATCAACCTGAACCTCAACCTCAAACCTCAGGTGGATAATGTGAAGCAGTGCCTCTGCAGCCCCAACGGGACCGACGGCACCGGCGAACCGGACAACTTCACCGAGACCTTCTCCGGGAGTCTCGAAGATCTCGTCAACACCTTCGATGACAAGATCACCAGGTGCTTCTGCAATTACGATGAGTCCGTCGAGAAGCTGGCTCCGGTCCAGGTCCGCTCTCAGGAGGAGATAATGAACGAGTGCCAGTAAGTAGCTCTTCCTTATCGCTAACAGGTGTCCCTGTCTAGTCTTGTCTCTATAAACATCTACCGTCATAGTTGTCTCCATTTAATACTATTTCCTACCAGTGACCTTTAGCAGATTTGTATGTTTGTTTATCCAAGTGTTTTCTGACATGTTATGTCAACCTTACTCCGTAGCCTTTTTTTCAAATTTAATGAGCATATCAATGCATGTTAATCAATAAGTCATAAGTTTACAATGTTCCAATTATAATATACCTACAAAACTAAATCACAGTATATTATTTGCACATGCCAATGATAACGTAAACAGATCTTCCATATCATTTAAATACTTTATTAAATGACAGCAATCCATACATTCCAAATTTATTTAATCATTTAAAAAGAAATAAATTATATGGACCGATCTAAAGCTCCCCGATTATACTTATTATTATTTTATCAAGAATAATTCTTAATTATTATTTTGAATTTTTCTTCTCGTATTATTTTTATTGCAACTAAATTATGTTTGTCACTCCATTTAATAGCCTTCTCCATATGCCTTTCTACCTTTCATACTATCTAACTATGGACTGTTATTGAGTAATATCTTTGAAATAGCAGTATTTTATGTCGGTAAACATCACCATTGTTGTGGAATGCCTGTAAAATAAAAAAAAAAAATAAAGCAGAGCTGCTTAATATGTAAATGGACAAATTATAAATTTTTAATCATGTTTTATGGACATTATTATTAAATATTTAGTTTGTATATAGTATTATAGCTTTTTAATCCTTTTTTTTTTTTTCTTTGTTTTGAGATAACCCAATTAAAGTAGTTTTTATTGAACATACTCCAACAATTATGATTGGACTACAGACCAGTCATAATGACAAAATTATGTCAGTTGTCAAGTATTTATTTTTGAATTAAATATTAACATAATTAAAACAAAATTATAGCCTTCTGCCAATCTCCTCGTTAAGTTAGCCTTTAAATCTTCAGTGATATAGCTCTAACTGAAATATTATGTGTGGAATTGCGTTTTGTGTATGTGTTAAGGCATTATTGTGGATTTGGCTGAGATAATTACATTTTTTAGTTTGCAAGATGAATTTTATTAAATATATTACCAAATATAGCTACAGCATATATATACCAACGGTTTAAAAACATGAATTTAATGATTAATTATATATATATATATATATATATATATATATATATATATATATATATATATATATATATATATTATATATATATAAAAATCTGGTATTGATAATTTTTATTGTTATCCCAGCAAAAGTAAAAAAAAGTTCATTTCATAATTTATGTAAATTACTTGATATTTACATAAATAAATAGTTTATTATTATTTTACCAATTATTTAAACATATTCATTCTTAAATCAACACTGAGTGGTAATGTTTAATATTTTTTTTAACGTAGATTTTCACAATTTTAACTATCCCAAATTAAAAAAAAACTACATTTGTATTAAATTAGTTCTTTTCTTAATCTGCCAATAGATTATTATACAAATGACATTATAGAATATAAAATAAAAAATAGTTCATTGTCTATTCTATAAAAACTGTAGTTAAAATGATATAGGGTGCATCACCCTTAACACGCAACTCTGGGATCAACAAATAAACAGTTGGCGAAGAGGCGACTAAGGATTCAAATTAACTAATTGGAAGGCATTTGTTATGTCGTTGGCTCTGAGTAATGGGAGTAATTATCGCATATGTGTTAATTAATTTCACAGGGTAATTTAAAAGTTTACGCCATCGATTGCAAAAGTTATGTTCGTTGAACTCTTGTAAAATTTGACTGTTAATTATGGATTAATTAAAATATTTTTATTCACCTTTTACGACCATATTTCAAATAGTTTTATTCGATTCCCTTGTCTCAATATATATCAGTATATACTGTCATATTTTTCCACTTTGATTTTAACGAGTAAAGAAAAAAACAATTAGAAAAAATTCCCTTTTTAGGTTTTGATTTTATTGCAACGACATACTTCTCGTTTCTGAGCCTCAGATAAACCATTTCTATACGAGCTCATTAGAAACCAAACAAGTTGATTTATTTTCTAGTTATTGTTTTGTTGCATGTCAACTCAATGAAGGTCAAATATTAATCCTGCAAGTATAAATGATAAGACGGAGTTAAGATAATTTGAAGTGTGTTTATAATAAATGAAGATACTATATTTTTAAGATAATATAATTGATTTATTGAATCAAACTTTTTGAGCTGAGAATAAAACTGAAGAATTTAATTGACTTCAATTAAAACATCATGTTACCAGAATTATTTCAATTACTTAAAAAAATTATATAAATAAATAAATAAATATATATATATATACTATTTTTTTGTTTATTTTTTTTTCGTTTTGTCGAAAAGTCAGGGATTATTGTAGTCGACTCTTTCTAAAAAATGCAGTGTGAGGATAAAAATGAAAATTATGTCTCTTAGTCGATATTTTTAAGAAATATTTTTATTTATTTTCTAAAAATGGGGTTTATTAACTTTATCGTATTTTATATTATTGATCTAATGAATCGTATGTTAATATTATTTAATTTTTTCATATGAGAATATATGATTTAAAAAGAATATTGATATAATAAAATATAACGCTATTAAAAAAAAAAATCTTAGCCTATTAGTTTCTATTATTTTAAAAAACAATAATTTACTGAATGCTTCAAATGGAATGTAAGGTCTTTATTTTGAGTTAAAATGTCTGACATATTTCCTATCATCATTATGTTAGTCTTTATGCATAAACATATCATTTTTATTTTAATATACATTATACTTAACTGTCTAAATGAGAGTAGTTCATGTTAATCTTTCAAATAGTCTTTCTAAGATTCTGCTACTTTCTCAAGTTTCAGAAATCCATGCATTTGAAAAATGTATTCTAAAGATGAATTCCGTCGATACTCTTCACGCCTGTTTATTATTTCTTTCTCCTAAACCATTTAACAGCTTCAGTGGGTATAAGATGTTTATTTTTTGAAAACACAATCGTGTCCATTATGAAAACACAGGAACCTAAACCAAAATTAGTCTTGAAGAACGCTTAGAAAAACAATTATTTTTTCTTTTAAGGGTCAATGTTGAGGAATCCATTTTTATCGATATTAAAATTTAAATGTTTTCGTAAACAAGTAAAAGATATTAATTAAACAAATTTAAATTAATGATTATCTATATTAACTAGTAATTGTGGAATTCTTCGATCTGTTATTTCTTTTTGCCAGATGGTAAAATAGGTTTTTTGTTTGGGGAGGAAGGGGGCTAAGGTTTAAAATCTTTAGAGGAACAAGAGGTTTTGAATTGCTTGGGAATGGCCAAGTGAATAGGAAACATAAGTTATTTTTTCAAATACTATATGTATACTTATAAATTTGAAAATAAAGTACTTGCCTTGCAGTAAAAACATTCTATTGGGTCATCTGATGAATAATTTAAGAGTTTTGGTTTTTCTTTAAATACCTTTATCTATAATAACTGTTTACTTTTGCTGGATTGATCAGTTGTATGAATGTCAATACTTATTAATCCTCTTCCAAAAGAAAACGTTTGTTTACTTCTGTAGCATTTCGCCACTTGATATTATACATTCTTTACTAAGATTTCAAAGCGTAATTTTTTTTATGAGTTTAAACTTGGCCGGAACGGGTCCAAAGGCACAAAGAAGGCCGTGAAAAAACTTCTTTCCCTGATCATATTCACCGAGCTTCAATTGAAGAAAATCTCAGAACAACTGTTCGGCAACTAGCAGAGAAACCTGATGTTAGCAAATCGACCAACTATGACCACCTCTAGGAGGATTGAAAAATAAAAAAGTTGGAGTCATAATTCATTGAACAACCGCCGAAAAGGTCAACGTTATGAAATATGTGCCTCACATTTTTCTCGAAAAAAACTAATATCAATTTCTGTCCACAACCGCCCTACTCTCAGGGCTTCTCGCCAACTGATTACCGTTTTTTTAGACATCCAGACCACCTTTTTTCAAACGAAAAAAAAATATTGATCAGTGACCCTGAGTAAATAATTTATCTCAATTTATAAATTCTAAGGGTACAAAGTCTATTCAGAAGGCATAGAAAAACAGCCAACACGTATAAAGAAAAGTATTGAAAGTAATTGAGACTATTTTAAACAATAAAAATACGTAAACCTTTGTTTTTTTCTTTCGAAAGTGTAATCCTCCATTATTTTCCGGACAACCCAATATAACCACATATCTTATTCTAATACCTTATTTTATTTTTTTTATATTTTATTTTCCCCAAGACCCCAATCCATACATGTGCCTCTAATTGTAAATTATTATATTTGATTTTTTCTCCAATTAAACTTCCTATGCTTACCAGATTTCTTAAGCCTAGCGGTTAAACTTCATATAATTTATTCATTTCGTGAGATAAGATCCTTGAAAGTCAGTTACAGAAAACTGGCCTTCAACCTGCAATCCCCTTTCCCTCCTCAATCCAATCACAAGAGATAGTAAATAAGAAAAGAGGATTTCAACTAAACCCCAATTCGTTTAAAAGTTCTTAAATCAATAGTCTTTCTCTTCCTACTCAAACATAAATTTTTATTGAAGAACAGACGGTTCAAGGAGAGGTTTTTAAAATTGTGGTGACCCTAATCTCAAGATCCCAAAGCCAATTAAAGTTATACTGTCCTCGATAGTAGTTGGGTTCATTAAGAAGTTAGGACTACTTTATCTATGGTCTCATTAGTTTACCGCCGCAATTTGGAGCTTCTTAGGTGTTTCCAAGCTCCATTAATTATTTCTGACTACTCAGTTTATTTTAATAAAATTTTACATTCATTGTTTTTGTACGTTTTATTATTCTTTAGGCTTCTAGTATGCTAATAAAAAAAAATAAATAAAAAATTAGTAATAAAAAAAAAAATATATACATATATAAATATAAGGAGATGAATATACCTAGTTAAGGATTAATTTTATTAATGTCTAATACTGTTTATTAAACATATATTTGAATTGTCTGAAAAAGTTATCAACATTCAAAAAGTATTTCTTTTTTTAAGAGATAGCTTTCTTCTTGCACATTGATATTCAATTCAATTTTTATTATATATTTTATGTATATATATATATATATATATATATATATAATATATATATATATATATATATATATACATAAAATATATGTCTTGTTTGTTTTATTTTTATATTTAACTGGAAATGAAATACCACGATATTTCATGGATTTTAATTCGCCAAAGGTTATGGCTTAGAATATAAGGAACTCAAAAGAGTTTTTTTTTTTTCATTTATGAAAATTTTTTAGTATAAATAAAATAATTTGAGCTGAGAGTTGACCGAAAGAATTCAAACTATTTGAATTTCATTAAATGTTGATAAATTGGTCTTACATTTCTTTTCTTTGCTGTTTTTCAGAGTGAGCAATAAAACGAACAATTTGATTGTTGACTGTTATTGTTGACAATTTGATTCTTGACAAAGAAAACAGTAAAAATTACGTTTGATTTGTTTCAGTACCTCCATAAAATAATAATGATGAATATTAAAGAACGAAAATAAACTGTAAATTATATTTTAGTCGGAAATATTCTATTAAATTGTGAAAATCTATTTACTTGCCCACGAAAGAAATAGAAAAATAATGAAAAAAAATAAAATAAAAAAAAGTGTGTCCAGAAGACAAATTCTTTCTGATTAATTAGTTAATAAATTATTATTATTTTATTTTCATTTAATTTTTTTTTTTTTTTTTTTAAATGATATTGCATCTAAGACATTATATGTTATAATTTTTATTTAATGCGCACCAAACAAATTGACTTGTATGATAGTGAAAAGAAGTTGACAGCAGGGAACTAATAATAAAAGAAATAAACTGAGTGTTGACTCAATGGAAGTCCCAACTACCATCTGTTATAAAAAGAAAACGTGAGTAGACATCGTCTCCTAGGATCTCTCCTATATTTGTCTTTCACCGAATCTAAATCCCACCTGACACACGTCTTTACTAAAGTGCATCCGGCTTTTTGAACTTACAAATCATATTTCTAAATCTATCCTCAAAGAAATATGTACGCACATATGCATCTGGTTTGAGCCTCTGTAGAAATTGCTATCTATTGAATAACCATTTGTTCTTGATCATAGACATAATTTTCTTTATAAAATTTCCAGATTTTTAAAAAATTATTGACATTCGATTGTTGGTGTTCGTTTTTCGTAAAGACAATTATATAATTCTTATACAATATGTTCAAATTTTATTTTGAATATAGTATTGGAAATTATTATTGGAATATATCAAAATAGATGAATTGTAAAAACGCTGCAAATTATTAAACAATGGTTCATTATTTCAAAATAACAATATTAGGGTATAACTGTTTATAAAACAATAGATAGAAAATTAAGTAATATGAAAACCAATAAATAATTCAAAGGAAAATGGCATATTTCAACTACCACTGCTAATTTCAAAACGTTGTGTCTCTGCTAGTACTTAATCAATATCATTTTTCATTTTGTAGAAAATTTTTAATTCGCAATTTTTGGTATTTATTTATTTATTTCTACGCATATTAAAACGTAAGCACTCAAATTTTGAAGGGGAATGGGTAATATTTTTTTTATTTATTTTTTTTTTGTCCATTACAAAGGTTCGTTATTGAAAAAAATAAACCATAATTAGAGTTGCTTTCAAATTGGAGGTAAATATTTTTTTCATAAAATAATAATATTTTACTTTTTTTATCTATTTTTACTTTCACTTACTATATATAGTAAGGGGAAGTATTGCGATCGTGAAAATTTTCGAATTCCAGTTTTCAACGGAAATACACTTTTTAGGGTCCCCTGAGTCCAAATAACCAAGTCCCGCAAAAAGGTCTGTGTTGTGTGTGTGTGTGTGTGTGTGTGTGTGTGTGTGGTAACTCCCGGGCGGAAACGGTAAGTCCTATGAAACTGAAATTTCATATTTAAGACAACTATACGCCCGAGACGTGACAAAACTTTTTTCATCAAAATGAGCCTACCAGAAGAGGCACTTTATACCATGCATTTTGCACCTTTTTTCAATTTTCTCGAAAACGGTTCCGACGATTTTGATTAAACTCGATATATCGATGTAAAAATTAATTGGCTTTAATATCATGTAGGTTTTATTTGGATAAAAATGGTCTGACAGGGCTTAAATGCCGATATTTTAAATTGTCTTCCCCTAAAGTACCTTTAATTTTGTAGATTCAATAATAATAACTAGATTATCTTGTTAACGCTGATGAAAAAACCGGTATATATATATATAAATTGAATAAATTTGATACCCAACTAAAGGAGAAAACAGAAAAAATATTTTTTTAATGCAATTTTTCGTTTTTGAACATAAGAGCAGTAATACACATGTATGGCATACTGTTGGAAAGCTAAAGATTTTAGAAAAAATATCATCTCATTCACAAGATTTTAAAAGTTAATAGAGAGTGATGAAATGAACATAAAACTAACTGATTATTTTAGATAATAATATAATAGATGTTTTAATGAAACACGTGTTTTTATAGAAATTTAATTTAATTAATTCCTTAATAGTTTCACGTATTTTTATCTTTAACTGTATTTGAAAATTCTTTCATTGATTTTAAAAATGGAGGTAAGTGAAAGTCGTGTGTTGCCCGCACCAGATTTTTTAATGACAATTGTAAAGCTAACATATAAAATTAAATAAATCGATGGTTGTGTGCTAATGGTGTTTTAAAATTTAAAAAAAAAATCTCTTTTTAATGTGTAAAAAAGTACAATCATGATACTTTTAAAAATAAAATAATTTTTGTTGACAGTTCTTTGTGAGGTTTAAGTATTTTTAACTTAAAATTGAAAGTAATTAAATGAAGTTTTTTATAACAGATATTTCTTTTAATATTTTTTTTTTCATGTTTTAAGATTACACAGTAAAAATAACATAAAAAATAATATATTTATTTCTTCGGAAAGTCTATAAAATATGAAAAGATGGAAAAGATTCATTATATTTCGATATTGAATATTAAAAATTCTATATTACCTATAGAATTTTTTATTAATGTCCTAACTTTATTATTAAATTCATTAAAAAATAAAATAAAAGCAGTGTCCCGTAAATGAAGATTTAACCTTGTCTAAGTTTGAGAAACCTGACCATAATTAAATTTTAGGATAATAAAATATTATTATATCATTAATAAGATATTATTATATCTTATTATGATAGTGGACGATTATTAGGTATTGTAGAGAATAACTATTTAATGTAAGACTGTAAATAGGCTTTAAGACACTTTTAAAGGGATCGTTAAAGGATGAAAACAATACTTGTATGATAATTTATTTATTAAATTTATTAACCGTATTCAATTATTATTGCAAGATATATCCTGTGGGATAACGTTGATTGGATATTTAATGGCAAATTTAGCTTCTATTGGCATTATTGCCGTGAGAGAGGAAGCATTTGGCGACATCACGCCATGGCATTTGCCTAGGTCAGCGAGTTTACTATCACTATTTCTATCTTCTGTAATTCACGTGTTCAGAAAAACATCTTACTAGTACTACTTTATTATATTATACTTATATTAGTAGTATATTTATAGAAACAGTATTAGATTTATAGTACATAATAATGTTCTCATAACTCCTTCAGTTGCACTTTCAATAATTAATAACGTAATGCTTTTTACAGGAATACATAAATAATAAATAAATAAAAAGTGTTGACTATCATCTGAAAATATTATAATAATGCCTCTCTTATTTATATGAATTTCAGAAGACTGGTAAAAAAAAAAAAAAAAAACACACTATAATGAAAAGCGGATAAAATTAACTGATTGTTTTAAATAATAATATAATAGATTATTTATTAAAACTCATGTTTCTATTGAAAATGAATTTAATTTATTCTTTAAACTTATTTCATCTCTAACGGTATTTAAAAAATCCTAAATTGATTTTAATATCGGAGGTAAGTTAAAGTCGTGTTTGCCCACCAGATTATTGATAATACGATAACAAACAAACAGCTGTGAAGAAGCCAGTTTGTTCTGTGAAACATTAGTGAACAAATTGAAAACATGATCGAAAAAAAAAAAATGACTATGAAGATATAAAATTATATAGTCCATGGAACCCTTAAGGAGTATCAAATAGAATATAATTTAAATTTTTTACATATTATGAATAAATTTAAGTTGAAAATAAAAACGCTACTACTTAAGTACTGTTTACATTTTGATCAAATACTTAATAGGTAAAAACCTTTTAAAAGATTTTATGATTAACAGTCGATAACAGACCGTGTATATTCATATGTGGATACCGATACTTATATGTTTCTACTTACATAATATATCTTTGTTATATTTTAGATGGATCTATGTACAAGTCAGTTGTCCCGATGCAACGTAACTGGGAAATGGGATAGAGTAACTCACGACCTAAACTGCGGTTACGTCAGTTAATTAGTTAACCATTAGCAAGCGACCCGTTCTCATGAAATATTCAGGGGTCCCTAGATGTGTATCTCGGTAGCCGTGGAAATTAATACATCAACTTTATGGAAATTGCTATTGGAGGCGCTGAGGTAGGGCTTACGTCACAACCGAAATCAGGAAACCTGTTTCAGAAACGAGACCGACCGACTTTCGAAACTGTTTAAGCTTGAAACAACTACTCAATATGGCTACGAGAAGAAGGTTATGCTTGAATTTTACATGACAGTACGGCTGCATTGTGTAAAATTTGCAACAACTCCTTTTGCAATAATGCAAAAAAAAAAAAAAAAAAAAAGAAAAGAAATTAGTTAACATAAAGAGATATATTGAGGATGTGTAGTCGACTGTAGAAATTATTATAGGTGTAAATAATCAGGAGTCAGTCTTTTGTGAAATATTTTAATTTTGCCGACGTTTCGAAAATGAATTTATGCTTGGAATTTAGGGACATGGTTCAGTAATGTTCTGTAATGTTCCGGCAAAATTAAAAAGAGACTGACTCTTGATTATTTCCACCTATAGAAAAATATATATTAAATTTTATTCATATTTACAACTGTATTGTACAACGCATCTAGTAAATAGGCTAAAAAGAATAGACATGTAGAGAAGTTACCAATTGGCAGTACTTTAAAAATATTCTAAACCTGAAGGTCTCGAGGCCATCTTCTTTTCAGACGCATTGGAAGATTGTCAGGAATGGAAGAAGGAGCAAAGATTGAAACTTGTGGGTTAGAGTGGGAGTGAAGTTCGTCATGAAAGGATTAATACTGGGTTCAGGGCAAAGCAGCAACATAAGGAACATTAAGGTCTATATGGATGAGCTGGTTCATGACAAAGTAAGGAGCGTTGGGGATTTTTCGAAGGACTTTGAAATGTAAGGGGAAGTCGGGAAGAATTTAATGGTTTAGTGGAGTCTCAAAGCTCAATTCCGTAAGTCCAGATAGGTCATATGATGGTCATGTAGATGAGCCTTTTGCAGTTAAGTGGAAGGTTAGAGCGTCTGTCTAGTATGTGTTGAAGTAACCGAAAGTGGGGTGCAGTTTCTTGTCGTTTCAGACTAGTGTGCGGAATCCATGTAATAGACGTATGTCAAGTAGGAGTCCTAGGTAGGGTCTGTTCAACTGGAACAAACGGAATATTATTAAATGATACTTTATGGCAGGATTTCATAGGTTTACGACATAGGGTAAAGGTTATGTGGTGAGATTTGCTGGAATATATTTTGATTCTCCAATTCTGACACCAAGAGAAAAATATATATTTGAAATGCTCAATATTAAGTGTACTTATTATTTGTATGTATGTATATATAATATAATATAATATATATATATATATATATTCCGGGTAAGTGAATAATCTCAGAAAAGGCTGAGCAGTTCATAATTTTACAATAATAATAAACGTGAAAAGAGTTTCAAGAGATGTATCGTCTTTAGTGTCTTACTCGTATGGGATTTTACCACTCAATATCTTAAAAGTTCATGAAAATAGATCAAGTGCTTAGGAAAACGAGGAGATCGTGTTAATAGGAAACGGCAATCACAGAACGATATTAAATAATAGTTAGACAGGTAAATGAAGTGGTGTTTTCAAAGATTGATTATAGTGCGAAAGCACCTGTATTCATCAAGGATTGGTTCCAGTTTGTTTTATACGTTGAACCTGGTTTAGCTCAAAAGGTCATCCCCTCCGGCCTACTGCAATCAATACAATTCCAGCTACACAGTTTACCGCTACTCTCTCAAACACAGGTATTAATCTACATTACCATCAACGATAAAAACAGGAAACGTTTATAAAATACTCATAAAATAAACATAGAAGAATCTTTGACAATACATGTCATTCTTCAATATTTTATATGATATGTATAAATAATGTACGTATTTTTAATAATAGAAGGTTTAAAGCCGAAATAGACTTATGGAGTAGAGCTGTGGGTCTCTACTAAACCATCGGATTCTTCTCATATTCAATCCCTACAATGCGAAATCCTTCGTAAAATTCTCAATGCTCTTTACTCTGTAACGGATGAACTGGTCCATAAAGATGTTAATGTTTCATATGTTACTGGTTTGGCTCAAACTAGATAACATTCCTTTCAAGAAAAAATGTATTACTACTCTATTCCACTGGTTTTAATTCTTTCTCCCTTCTCCACTTCCTGACAATCCTCCCTTCTTCTTAAATATTTTTGGGAGCTGCCAATGGAAAGCTTGTACCTAACCCCCCATGATATCTTCCAAGGGCAGCTCGTGATACCCCAAGAACTTTCTCTATCCCAGCTACTATAATGAGGCGGGGTGGCCGAGCGTGTTAGCGCGCGTTGCTGTGAGCACGCGTTGCCTAGCAACAGAGTACCGAAAACTGAAAACCAAAATAATTACGAGTTCAACTCTCGTGCTGGGGGATTTTATCTCGGCATATATCCCCCGCCCTCATCCCCTGGCCCGAGAGAACCCCCGTATAGCCTTCAAAGGCGAGGTAGGGGTGGACAAAAAAAAAATAAAAAAAAAATAAAAATAAAAAAAAATAAAAATAAAAAGCTACTACTATAATATTGTATGGCAAAGATAATAATAACAAATCCCTCAGTATTCTCAGGCATAGAGTTGGGCATTGTGTAAATAGGTTGAATATGTATGGGCTAATGTTAAATAATAATGTCATTTATTAAATCCTGGTTAATTTAATCTTACCCTGAATGCCACATATTGGGATTGGTACACACGATACTTTAAGAAAAGAATTTCAATTGTTCTAAAATGTATCGTTTATAAATACATTAAATATATTTATTAATACTGTTTGGAAGGTACAGCTGCCTTAAAAAAGCAGCCGGTTAGAAACATAGCAATATATATGTTTTATCGCTTCCAATTGATTCTGTTCTCTGTCTACTCTTTTCGTTCGTCCAAAAGAGTTTGTCTTTGTACTATATATATATACATATTCTCCTCGTTTATCTAATTCAATTTAATCTCTGGTGATGCTTTCTGATACTTCAGCTTTAATAAGAGCCGTCAGAGTGAATTCTTATTAGTCCTTTGCAACACAGATATTCATCCGATATCCCAGGTATCCCTGGTTCCCTTTAGTTTTTAAGAATGGACTTAAGAGGCAATCTGTGTGCCCCATATTGCCAATGATGAACTCAGCGCTGACTCAGAAGCGGGGGTGTACCATCAAGCTAAAGAAGGGTAAATGAGGCCGCAAGGTCTTCCGGTCCTGCCCACGTCCTCGATGGCCTACTGCCGGACCTTACCTAACGTCTTCTGTCTCATCTCACGGTTCTTATAGATGAGTCTTTAAGGATCGGTAACTTGATAGTCTACCAAATGGAGTGTATTCATTATAAATAAGCTTTGCGTGTGATAGGCGATTTGAAAGACAAACATCATACACACCTAAAGGCCCACCCTCTTGTCCATTCATCTGACCATGCCATTTGTGCATCGGTTCAATCATTTTCAAACCAAGTGATAAATGTTCTAAGTATTTGACTTACTATTCTCTTTAGACGCTACTGTTCGAACTTTTTTTTTTTTTTTTATCAATTTTTATTGGTTTATGTTTTTTTTTTAAAATACAAATAAAAAATAAATTAAGATTGTATAAACATTAGCTGATCCCGCTGCTTTCCTCGCGGATATTTCATTTGGTGTAGATTTAAATATATCTGCGTTGATTTTAAGAGTAGCTACAATAAAACTTCGCTATTGAGTAATTATTGTAGTTACTTCTTCAACAATGCACAACGAATTAAGTCATGTAATGCTCGATCTTTATACCAGTAGGCATACCCAAAATTACTAATTATGTTTTTGATTTTTAACTTAATCTCTGTATATCGTCACAACTCGTTTGCAACATAAATGTGAGTTGATACCATTAGAAAAAATAAAATAGATTCAGATTTCAGAACAAGTCTTCTACTTCCTAATAGCTAAATAGTTTTTAGTCGCTTAGTGTAGTTAAAAAATATATTAACTATTGAGCGTGTTTAATTGAAAACCTTCTCACAAAATATGGATACAAAGTTCAATAATTATAATTTTTCAGGAGTTTTTCGATTATTCGTAAGGAAATTTTATTATAGGCTTTAGAAATAGTTTTTTTTTTTTTTTTTCACTTGCCTAGAATACAAATTTTCCTAATCCCAAAATTATTGCACATTTACATAGTAAGGGGAACCTCCATTAAAAATGTCAACTTTATAGGCACTGTAGGTTTTCTGGATTCGCATGGATAGGCATCATAAGATTTGTGGTCCTTCTTAACAAACTCTTTTTTGGAAAGAATGTTTTGTGACAGATGTTATATATTATATCGACTTAATTAAACTAATATACCTTACTTGAAAAAGTGTTTAAAAATACTTTTATTCTTATTTTTGATAAAAGTGGTATGCTTTTCCACCCCTTGCTCGAATCTGTAATCACCCTAAATAAATTGAACTCTGTTGGTTTTGATCAAATCAAAAAGTCGACGACAGTTTCCTAATCAGAAATTACATTTGGAATGTGCTACAAAGTTATTTTTACCTTAAACTGATATATTTTTTTCTTACCACCGAATAAGTTTATTTACCCAGATGTTTACATCATTAATGTTGATCGCTGTCATAGACGATCGGTTCTTCTAGTTACACAGCCACAGGTCGTGGTGAGCTGCCTTCAACTCCTAACGAACCATTACTCCACGGTTGGTGGCCGCCAGGACTTCCTAATCTGTGCCTCATTCTTAATTCCGTCCCACCACTTCCTCATCAGCCAAAGAACAAAGCGCGGGTACAGTTATTTGTTAGCATTGAGGTTGGAACTTTTTGAATTCGGTATGGTTCAATGTGCGTTGGAATGGTTAGTAGTTCCTACTAGCTATCTGGTTGCTGAACCTTTAGGGTGGTATCCCTTTCTTCCTTTGAATAAAATGATGTACCCAGAATTTGAAGCATGATTAAAGCTGACAGCTATGCCAGTTAGTATAGTTTTTATGCAATGCTGTATAAAAAAAAAGTCGATACGTATTTATTAGTTTCATTTAATTAATCCTGGAAGCTAGGAAAAAAGTGTAATGAAAGTGTATTTTATATCTAATTTTTGGGGTTAAGATTACATTAAAGACACAAAGATGATACTTGTCAATTACTATCTCATTGCAGTTTTATTCTATTCTCGCCTGATATTATAGAAAAAACTATATGTTGATTATTTTTTTTATCTTTTCATTATCCCATATATTATTATCTCCTTAAAAATAAACAAATGATGAATAAATGTAATCCGTAAATATTTGACAAGTTTGTATTTAAGTCTACCTGAAAAAACGATTAGCTTAAAACTGAAATTTCTTATGTTAAAAGAGTGTATGCCTAAGATGTCACAGCAACTTCGTCAGTCTATTATGCACATTTTTTACGATTTCCTAAATAACGGCTTTAGCAATTTTTATTAAACTCGCTACAGTGGTGTACAATTTAATAGGGTTTATGCCATGTAGGTTTCATTTTGATTGAAATTGTTTGGAATGGTTTAAATGCCTTGATTTTAAATTGTCTTCCTTTAAATTATCTTTAATTTTCGACGAACCAGAAGAGTCAGATTATACAATGCATTTTGCACATTTCTACAATTTTCTCAAAAAAGATTTTGATTAAGCTCGCTATATCGGTGCAAAATTTAATGAACTTTAGGTTTCATTCTGAATGTAATAGTCCGATAGAGCTTCAGTGCTTTCATTTTAAATTTTCATTTCTAAGTATCTAAGTAGATTTTTAAAAAATGACCATTTCATAGAAAATTAGGGGCTGTTATTTTACTTCTCCACTTTTTACTAAAAAAAAAAAAAAAAAAAAACCTGTACCACTACAACCCATGAAGGGTCTTGGGCTCAGTACATATAGAGATTCGTACTGTTTCTAGGCCAACGGTAGTGCAATGAGGTGATTAGGCCTTAATCACGCTCAGCCGCCAGGTTTTTCCCTAATTAATTTGGGTACCCACTTTATAGAGGCTGGGTCTGCCCCAGGAGGGTCTCCATACTCTAGGGTCGCCCCCCGACTGAATTAACAGAATAAATAATATTCTGTCACAGCCGGGATTCGAACCCAGGACCCGGAGCACAGCAGACTAGTGCTCTATCCACTAGACCACGCCGCTCCCACTTTTTACTAAACGAAAATTAAATATCGACCTTAAATTATCAACACTAATTAATTTACTCTTTCATCGCTGAAAAACTGGTAACAACACAGGTTGAACGGAATTTGATAATCAATTGAAGGAGAAAATATCCAAAATATTTTTTGACAAAAGTAAAGTACAATAATATAATATAACGGTATAATATACCGTTGGAAACCCAACGGTTTTAGAAGACAATTTTATCTTATTTACAAAGTTGTATAAGGTAATGTAGAGTGATGAAGATCGGATAAAACTATGTGATTGTAGTAGATAATAATTTATATGGTTAGATTATTTAATCTGGAACACGTTTCCATCGTAACTCAATGTAATACTTTCAACTTTTTTTAATTCTAACATTATCTAAAAATCCCTAAATAGATTTTGACAACAGAGGTAAGTGAAAGTCGTATGTTGCGCTTACCAATTTTTTTATTATTTTTATAGGCTTAAAAAAAAAAATGTTAGAAGTACTCTTGAGTTATTTTGGCTGTGTTGATGGTGTGCGGGACGTTTGTCTATTCCCGACTCCATTCGTTCTGCAGTTAATGGCTACCGGTCTTGTGGTTCTGTCAAAGAAGAATTTTTAGTTCGTTATGGAATAAAAAATAACTTTGAACTGAGAGATAAAAAACTTGGAATTTCGCTATCTCGAGGGGAAAAGTATATTTAAACTTTCCTTTGGGGACGAAAACATTCTTTTATTGATCAAAACACCTCTGGCTCGTTTTACAGTTATTTTACATTCTTTGTCTCCAGTTAAATAATATGATGAAGTATGAATATTTTGTAATATATTTATTGGACTTTGTCAAGTATTTACCTTATTGACATCTTCTTATTCGAATCCTTGCGAGCCAGAAAGCCTTCCTATATTGTATATCTTAGACCTCTATATCTACTATATCTTAGTAGATATAGAGGTAATATATAGTAGTATTCTAAGAAATAGTAATACTATTTCTAAGAAATAGTAGTATTAGATCTACTATATCTTAGACCTCCTTACCCCTCCTTTTTTCTTTCACACCCTTAACTCAATATCTCAACCTTTCGATCTGTACTTACCCTCTCATAGAACTGCCTCCTTTGAAAAGTCCTTTATCATCCGTGCTACTATACTTAAGAACTCATTACCTATCACCTTCCCGATAGTGTTGTCCCTAACCACTTTCAATCACCAATTATTTATCTACATTCTCAAAAATCAATCTTCCGCTCACATGTGATAAATATTGAATTTGATAATATATAACTAAACTCATTCGATGTTAACTGTTTTATTTTTAGTTATATAATAATAATTATATTCTTTACTGATATACATATAAACATTTATAATACATTTGTATTTACAAATTTGTTTTTTCTTTTTTCTTTATGTACATTTGTGTACATAGACCTTCTTTTTCAGGAGTTTTAAGTCTTTAACGGTAACTAACTACCCGCACTTGAGTTTAAGAGTTCACTCATCTTCATCGTCCAATTTTCTTTATCCTTGGCTTAGTTATATATTTTTAGTTATATTAACTTTAAAAATTTACTATTCGACTAAATAATTATGTATTAAATGAAGACAGACAATTTTTACTTTCTCTGTTCATTGATTCATAATTCCCTGACAACTTTCATTCATTCATAACACAATAGAGATTACTATATTGTACCTTCAGAATAAAAGACCCCAACTCATGAAGGTGTCTTGTGTGGAACGAACATTCGACACGTATCAAGTTCTGTATAGAAGCTCCAAAGGTGTTTCCTCCAACACATGTTTCTGTAGGACACCTAATGTGTTGGCTTGATATTTGAATGCATCTGTTCTTTGTGATTATAGGGTTTAAAATATTCGTTTTGTTTAAAATGAGCTAGCCAGTAGTCACGAATTTTAAGTTTATTTATTGTTTATTCATTTAACGCCACTTTTATAATGCTGAGGCTAATTGGACGATGTTACAGTGAGAGAGCTGAATTTTTCCTCGCCTAGTTTAATCAGGAGAGGGATTTTTAACATCCCATAGACTCGGGACCACCATTTTGCATCACCTAATGAGGATTTTTTACTCTCGTCCATTCATTCAATCCTAAGGCTATCTGCCCGGTTCAAACCCACGACCTTGGACATAGAAGGCTGTTATGCTAGCTACTGCACGGAAGACGGTTCGGCATATACATTTTCAGTCATATACTCACCTAGAATAAAGAATGCGGGACACATAAAATTGACAGTACAATAGGAACATAATTTAATATCAACAGAAAAATATAGAAACAAGAGTTTTTATTTCTTAAAAAATTGATTAAGAAAATTATGCATTACTGAACTTACTATAGAAACATCTCATAGAAGTAGATATATTTGTTTGTTTTGAAAATGTATCTAAGTCTTGGAATCAGTAATGTGATTGATTATTCGTTTGAGCTCAAAAAAGGAACCATAAAACTTTTTTTGAAAAATTCTCCAGCTTCTCCGACCAACATAATTATTTGAACATTTCATATTTTTATATTAAATTATATTTGTTTAAAATTCCAACCCAAAATTTTTAGGTATGGGTACTCGAAAAATCTTGGTCTAAAATATCGTCAAAATTAGTCACGCTGCGTTTGACTTTTCTGATCATTTTCCGTGAGGATTTTTCTGCTTGGCCGAGCGGAACGCTGCCGCGTTGTTCGATTATAAAATATAAAAAAAAAATAAATAAGACGTGTATACTGTTGCCAGACTGGTTGGACCAAGGTGAATAGTATGTTGTCTTGCAGCTTGAGTTATTTCCTCTTCGACCGGTTTGGAATTACTGCATAACCACAAGCCCGTCTGCCTGTTGCATATCTTTCGATGATTAATTTTTCGATAAAAATAGTAGATTGTTTTCGTAGTTAATTGAAAGATAGAAACACAATAAGAGATATATCTTTTTTTATTGTTCAGAGTAATAAATAAACATGAATAAACATTCTCAGGCACAATTTTCTGTGACTGTACATAATCAGAAATCTTGAGAGTTTTCCTCATTTAAAAATAGATATTGCTGCCAATTCATTCTGGAAATGTCTTTTAAAAAACTGATAACGTTTGATATGATATCAAGGTTTTTAAAAATTTAATTATGTAAGGTAAATCTGACTATTCTGATTTTATTTTTCAGTAGCTTTTTTTGCAGGGGAATTCATCATTAGATCAAAGGATTTATTTTTTATTATATTTACAATTTTTCAACACATCCTATTTTATTCTGATATTTGAAATCGAAAAACTTAAAGAATCAAATTATCGGTAGATGTATGTTCAATAAGCCAGAATTAGCTATTACGATAATGGTCTAATCCATAGATCGAATAAATTTAAAAATATATTAATTTCATAAATGATAT
The DNA here is from genome assembly GCA_023052935.1 of Piezodorus guildinii. Lineage (NCBI taxonomy): Eukaryota > Metazoa > Arthropoda > Insecta > Hemiptera > Pentatomidae > Piezodorus > Piezodorus guildinii. Next base: position 92,041,993 of record CM041296.1, read on the forward strand.
TTTAAACGTCTTTACTATATTGATACTAATTTTAATCCTTTGCGTTGGTTATCAACATGTGTAATTTCCCTCAAGCTGAGTATCGAATATTTAAAACGTGTTGCTAAATTTTAAGGTTTTAAGCAAATGTTATCAAGTCTTTAGATGTGTAAGGGATCCTAGTACTCTAGTATATATATTTAAAGAACTATGTTTTTTAACCCTGAAGCTGAATCTGTTTATGTTTATTCTAACACTATCGACCTACACCAAGGGGTAGAGACGTTGACCTCGGTCAAGGCTCCAAAATCTGGAAATAATCGAATTTCATTCCCAAACAAACATTATCTTTTGCCTCATCTTCAGAAAAAAGCCTTAAAATTAAAATTGTTTCTAGTTCTAACACTAAAGTTCTTCTTGTACTTCTTATATGGTGTTCCAACTCCATATAATTATTAGTTTAATTAAAATATTTAGTTTTATAATTACTATATTTTCAACGAAGAATATATCTATATTATCATATTCAATTAGAACAATCTCTTCTCATAAATATATTTACTATGACATCAATTATAAGGGGAGCCTGTTGCTGAGTAGCCAGCACTTAAGTGTCTCACGCCCAAGGTTGTGAGTTCGAATCTCAATCCCGGTGGGACTTTTCAAGCATTGAAATAAATGGGGATTCACTCACGGGTATGGGAGATCCGTCAGCCACTGGTGGCCATTCACAAGAATAGGCGTAGGGATGATGACCCTGCCCTATAAAATTCTCCCAGTGACTCTCCGTATTGCTTCGAGAGAGATATTTAGAAGTTATGCTGGATTCGAGAAATTATATTTTTCCTAAAATTCTAAGTATTTCTAAAAAAATCTTTGTCTGAGCGAGTTCTGGTCTTGTTGATTTCAACATCTTCAACCCTCCCTTACCAATCCTCTCGGAAACACTACAAAGACGTTCTCCTGTGAGGTTGGATATTTCTTTTATACTGAACAGTATTTATTACGCCCTTGGAATATGTGCTGATTCTAAACCGGATATAAGTGTCGATAACCCTAAACCGTATATAGTTAGCGATAGCATGCTACCAACCCACTTGGGAGTAGACAATGCAGGAGCATTACCCTAATCAGGAGGTGGGACGGCGATACCGTTGTCATCGGCACCCGCGGCTTTCTGAATAGTTAATGCCGCCATTCAAGGCCCTAATGCTCCTCCTAAACTACTCTAGGCCATTAGTCCCTAGTCATAGTTTATAATAGATTACCTAGGATCCTCGGGTGTTTAGCGATAACTTCAACATGTTGGCATTTTTATTTTCAAAATGAACATTTGTAATCGACCAAAAAAACTACCCTCACTCTCCCCTTCTCAAAATTCGAGAGTCTATGTTTTAAGATACGCAGAACCTTGTAGTAAATAAAAAAAAAAAAACGTTTGTCCGCAGTATTTTTCTTCGAAACTACTGAACCAATTTTTTTTTTTTTATTCGCCACAAAATACTAGATCCTGTAACGATGATCCTAAACCTAGACGTTGATATCAGGTGGTTATTTTTAAAATGGCGGCCGACTAAAAGTAATTTAATTCAATAACTCAGTTATTTTTGAAGATAGAGAAAAAATTATTAGTGTTTTTTAACCAAAATACCGCAAATAATTATCAAAAAAAAAGAAAAAACTTTTCTCATATTAAATTTTACTCATAACTCAGTTATTTTTGAAGATGGAGAAAGTATTATAGAGCTTTTAGAATTATAAAGCGTGATAAACCAAAAAAAAAATTGCTGCTGGAATCAAAATTCGTACGATAGCTTCCGACGTCAAACAATCAATAAATAGTGTTTTGAGTTAGTAGTCTATTACGAAAAATAAAACCGCAGTATCTTCAATTTACTTTTATAATTCCACAATATATTGTTCCTCCCCTAAAATGCAGGCGTACCACAAGGTAATCTATTAAGCCCCCTAATCTATATATTTTTTCCTTTATGGTGTCTTAGAGCACTTTTAAACCTCTCTTGCATTGCTTTACAAGACTCAAATAGTTTTCTATACAAACTATTTATTCGACCTTGAAAACGGTTTCACAAAATGAAAAAATTAAAGTCAACGCCATTAAATCAAGTCTAGTCAGTAAAAACTGACCAGTACCTTTGAAAAAAAGATGTACCATAAACTTGGACTGTCGGTTTGATATGACGGTACAAACAACCATCACACAACTCCAAGATAAATAAATCATACATAATTCTTAAATTCATTGCCAGTATCACCAAAATCCAATCGTTTTATTACTTTCCTCTTCCTTTTAGTCGACCTACCCCAAGTGAGGCCAAAAATAAAACAACACCAAAACTACATGACCTACAGATTTACGTTACCACCTATTCAACAATCAGAATAAAATACGATCTAACATATTGAAGAATCTTGCCAACATCCATTTCGCTGGATGTGTAGCAACGCAATAATGTTAAAGGATATATAGTAATAAAAATAACATTTATTTTGGTTATTTGGCAGAATTACTCTACGCTTCATTCACAGCAAGTCCCCCCGTCAAAGGGATTTCTATTTCCTCCCCCAGTACAAAGGAAATACCAGAATAGCTTTAGGGCTCTTCAAGCGTTTATTTAGACTCTATAATGAGCCTTACCCTAGCTGTATATAAATTGTTCACTCGTTACACCGAAAAACAGTAAACACTCTCTTTTTATTGTCTTTTCGTATTCTTTTTTTATTTATTCTTAGCTATCTGGACTGTCAATGGCTTATCTGTAAGAGCGGGCACAGGATACCTATACACATTTTCATTATTTTTTATCCGTTGTTAAAAAACCTATAAAATTTTATAAGATTCTGTTAAATAGCCCCATGGAGTTATTATTATTGATTATGTTTAATGATATACTATTAAAAATGTGTCATCGAATATTTATAGAACTGAAGATATCATAATTTTTCTGATTGTGGGTAGCCTGAGTCTTAAAATAAGTCTCCGTTAGAGCTGTCTTTCCTTATTAAAATTATGAATGAAGCGAAAGTTTCAGTAAAAAGATATTTTGAATGAGCTATTTTAGATATCCGAACAAATGGATGAAATAATTTAATTATTTTTGTAATTTTTTATGGTTAATAATATATATGTCATAGCAGGCTTTTCATATTCTTTAATCAAATCAGAAATTCGATTAGCTCAATAGAAATTAATAAAAAAGGATTGTAAAATCATTTTCAAATAATTAAGAATCTATGATTCCTCAATCAAATATTTCTGAAAGATGAGTTTCTCTCAGTATTAATTTAGTTTTTTTTTTTTTTCGTGAGCATTAATTCATTCGTCAAGTTTCTTTCTCTGTTTTCTAAATTTATACAATCTTGTTACATTATGGCTCGCTGGTACTTCTGTTATGTGTTTTAATATTCACTAATCCTTATTAGGCCAATTATACTTTAACAAGTTTGTTTGTCCTTTGTTGATGGTTCCCATTCTGATCATATGCCTGTAGTATTTGAATCTTCTTTTTCTCTTATCGGTCTTGAGCTGTCCTGTTTTCCTATATGTGTATATTCTTCTTTAACTTTATTAGACATTATATATCAACTTTTTACTATACCTATTTTTTTACTTTCATATTTATCATATAAATAAAAAAAAAAATTTGTTTATAGTAATTTACAACTGTATTAAAGAACACAATGAGTAAATATGCAGAATGAAAAAAAAAATAGTCATGAAAAGTAGCACTTCGCTAACAATTTTAAGGTAGTAGGTCCCGAGGCCACCTTCTTTTCAGGCGCCTCGGAGGGTTATCAGGGATATCTAAGGGAGATAAATTATGGACAAGTGGGTTTCTGTGGGCAGGGAGTTTAGAATGAATAGAGGAGTATCTATCACGGGCTATGTCTGCAACAAATGGAATGTTTAGGTCATTATGGAGGAGTTGATTTGTGACAAAATAAGGGGCATTCAGGATTTTGGATTGTAAGGATTGGATGCAGGAGAAATTGAATGGTTTCGTAGAGCCCCGAAGCTCGATTCCATATGTTCAAATAGGTCTGATAATAGTGATGTAAATGAGTCTTTTGTAATATACTGCGAATTTTGAACCTTTATCTAGCAAGTGTTGTAGTAAACGATATCTTCGAGCATTTTCTTTGTGTGAGCAGAGTCTTGTGTGAGGATAAATAAATAAATAAAGCGTAAAAGCGGGGAAAAGTATTTAGATAATGAAAAATGGATCATTTTCAATGGAAATATCAGTTTCATGATTATCTTAGTTCAAATATGTTAATGTCATTGTATTTCATTTTGAATTTAATTTGAAACTCTTATTTCAATTCTCAGATTTTATTTAAACATTTCCATTTTTTCTATTTTAAACCACTTATTTATGTATGAAGAAGGTAACAAATATTTTTTATTACGAAATTTGTTGCATAATGGTTGTTTTATTTGTAAAAATGGATTGGATGAAGTAAAAATGAACAATATGGATAAGAAAGTTTTCCTATGACTGTCCGTCGCCTGCTAGACTATGACTCTCAACTAAATGACTTAGACAGTTGAGCCAACAGGAAAAAACGATGAATAAGCAGCCGCTGAGCGATTGGCCAGACTGTCTGCAAGCCATAGGTCATCCGTGGCGTGTGTAAGAGATTAACGGTTTTCAGTGTACTACTAAGTTTTTAATTTGTTTGCCATATTTGTGATAGTTTTTAGCTATAGAATGTATCGAAAGCTGTAAGATACATGTCTATGATATTGGATTCTCAATGCAAACCTTGATAACTTTTTGGTTGTTTTTATACAAAGTTGTTATCAGTTGTTGATATATATAGCATTTCCAAGTCAAATTCAACCTTTTCCAAGTCAAATTCAATCTTTTCCAAGTCAAATTCAACCTTTTCCAAGTCAAATTCAACCTTTTCCAAGTCAAATTCAACCTTTTCCATTTCAAATTCAACCTTTTCCGATTTCAATAAAATAATAAAAATCAAATTAACATGATTTTATGTTTTAATGGTTATTTTAATTACACCTTGTGTTTTTAACCCTTGTGGCTTGTTAAATGGTCCCAGGAGCCTTTCTACATATAATTAGTCACGAATATAATAATAAGTATAACCGATACTTTAATTTTAAGACATTTGCGATACAAGGTCTGGTAGTCGGATTAGCGGGATTCGTTTTATTTTAGTTTTATAATCGCGGGCGAAAATATTATCAATAGAGGTTTATTTTAACTTTTTCGTATTTATTGGATAGTAGCCTAAGCAGATGCGTTCCCAAAGGTTCGTTACCGATTACACCATTAATTTTAATCGCGCTCGCTCAAATATGGTTTTATTATGACTTTTTCGTATTTATTGGATACAAGGCCCCAGTAGCTGCGTTCCCAAAGGTTCGTTACCGACTACACTATTAATTTTAATCGCGCTCGCTCAAATATGGTTTTATTATGACTTTTTTGTATTTATTGGATACAAGGCTCAGTAGCTGCGTTCCCAAAGGTTCGTTACCGACTACACTATTAATTTTAATCGCGCTCGCTCAAATATGGGTTTATTATAACTTTTTCGTATTTATTGGATACATGGCTCAGTAGCTGCGTTCCCAAAGGTTCGTTACCGATTACACTATTAATTTTAATCGCGCTCGCTCAAATATGGTTTTATTATAACTTTTTTGTATTTATTGGATACAAGACTCAGTAGCTGCGTTCCCAAAGGTTCTTTACCGACTACACTATTAATTTTAATCGCGCTCGCTCAAATATGGGTTTATTATTACTTTTTCGTATTTATTGGATACTAGGCACAGTAGCTGCGTTACGGGGGGTTCTTTCCCGACCAGTCTATTAATTATTCGTGCGCTCACTCAAATATGGGTTTATTATAACTTTTTCGTATTTATTGGATACTAGGCTCAGTAGCTGCGTTCCCAAAGGTTCGTTACCGATTACACTATTAATTTTAATCGCGCTCGCTCAAATATGGGTTTATTATTACTTTTTCGTATTTATTGGATACTAGGCACAGTAGCTGCGTTACGGGGGGTTCTTTCCCGACCAGTCCATTAATTATTCGTGCGCTCACTCAAATATGGGTTTATTATAACTTTTTCGTATTTATTGGATACTAGGCTCAGTAGCTGCGTTTCCAAAGGTTCGTTACCGATTACACTATTAATTGATATCGCGCTCGCTCAATTATGGGTTTATTATAAATTCGTGTTTCTTTTCTATGCTAATTTCTTTATTTGTGTTTCGGGAGTTTTGTTAGTGAATGTGTTAATGTATTTTTAGTCAGTTGGTCTAATTTATGTTTATTTCGTGTTTTACCTTCGAGTTCGGTAAGCCTATTATTATTATTATTATTATTATTCGTGTTTTTTGTAACTTTTCATGTATTGGGTTACCGCTTATCCTTTTTTTCAGGATAGTAAGTTATCTTTTTGGTTAATATTTTGGAGTTTGATAATAATCAGCGAAACAGAACGATTTTATAAGTACATTCTTATTTGATAAACCTCTACTTGAGCTAGCGCAATTAAAATTAATAGTATAATCTGTAACGAGTCCTTGGTTACGCAATGACTGAGCCTAGTATGCAGTAAATACGAACAAGTTAAAATAAACCTCTTCTTGAGCGAGAGCACTTAAAATAAATTGAATAATTAGGATAGCAACCCCCGCAACGCATCAACTGAGCCTAATAGCGAATAAATACGAAAAAGTTATAATAAACCCATATTTGAGCGAGCGTACGAATGATTAATAGAATGGTCGGGAAAGAACCCCCCGTAACACAGCAACTGAGCCTAGTATCCAATAAATACGAAAAAGTTATAATAAACCCATATTTGAGCGAGCGCGATTAAAATTAATAGTGTAATCGGTAACGAACCTTTGGGAACGCAGCTACTGAGCCTTGTATCCAATAAATACGAAAAAGTCATAATAAAACCATATTTGAGCGAGCGCGATTAAAATTAATAGTGTAATCGGTAACGAACCTTTGGGAACGCAGCTACTGAGCCTTGTATCCAATAAATACGAAAAAGTCATAATAAAACCATATTTGAGCGAGCGCGATTAAAATTAATAGTGTAGTCGGTAACGAACCTTTGAGAACGCAGCTACTGAGCCTTGTATCCAATAAATACGAAAAAGTTATAATAAACCCATATTTGACCGAGCGCGATTAAAATTAATAGTGTAGTCGGTAACGAACCTTTGGGAACGCAGCTACTGAGCCTTGTATCCAATAAATACGAAAAAGTTATAATAAACCCATATTTGAGCGAGCGCGATTAAAATTAATAGTGTAATCGGTAACGAACCTTTGGGAACGCAGCTACTGAGCCTAGTATCCAATAATTACGAAAAAGTTATAATAAACCCGTATTTGAGCGAGCGCGATTAAAATTAATAGTATAATCGGTAACGAACCTTTGGGAACGCACCTGCTGAGCCTACTATCCAATAAATACGAAAAAGTTAAAATAAACCTCTATTGATAATATTTTCGCCCGCGATTATAAAACTAAAATAAAACGAATCCCGCTAATCCGACTACCAGACCTTGTATCGCAAATGTCTTCAAATTAAAGTATCGGTTATACTTATTATTATATTCGTGACTAATTATATGTAGAAAGGCCCCTGGGAACATTTAACAAGCCACAAGGGTTAAAAACACAAGGTGTAATTAAAATAACCATTAAAACATAAAATCATGTTAATTTGATTTTTATTATTTTATTGAAATCGAAAAAGGTTGAATTTGAAATGGAAAAGGTTGAATTTGACTTGGAAAAGGTTGAATTTGACTTGGAAAAGGTTGAATTTGACTTGGAAAAGGTTGAATTTGACTTGGAAAAGGTTGAATTTGACTTGGAAAAGGTTGAATTTGACTTGGAAATGCTATAATTTTCCGATGTTAAATGGCGTACTTATGAGGTGGAAATGTAAGAATTATTTTAAGTAGGCTTGTGTGTGGATCTAATTGAAATAATTAAGAATAGTCATTTATATTTCTTTTTAACATGTCGGACCCTATTCATCCATTCCAACAGATCTAATTTTCTCAAATATACCATGAAGGGATAATCAATAATGTTAAATTTGTAAAAATCGAATGTCTCGTTTGCTTGACTGCGATACAAAAAGGTTTTTGATATAATTACGCCGATAATATAAACGCTAGCTTGAAGCGGACTTAAAATATAAAATCTCTGCGAATTTCCTTTAGCTAATTTGAGAAGATGCGAATGAAAAAAACTGAAATGAAATATATTGATATTTAAGTGATTTCATGACTATGATGTGTTGTAAAAACTCTTCAGTCATAATTCAATCCAAAGGAATGAATTTAAAAAAATAAAAAGAAGCGATCATGTGGTATCGGTTACCGCTCTAAGTATGTGGAACGCTTTCTAATAGCCTATTATGAGTGAAGCTCTGCAGTTGCCAACTTCTTTTCAAAACCATTTATCTCATTCCTTGCTGTGACTTTTACTAGTTTACTGTTAAACAGTTTAGTAATAATGTTCTAAATATATCTGAATATAATTGAACTGTTTGCTCATTTAAATTGTGACGTAAAGAGGACCTAATCACCTGGTCGTGTGGCAGACTGGTGCCTGTCTATACAGCTTTAATGGAAATCGAAAACTAGTTGAAATGCTAATGGGATTCAAATGTAACATTTCTTATTCCAAGCAAAGCAAGCAAAGGACCCTACCGAACTTGAGAACAAAGGTTCCATTTGCATAGCGAGTTCCAACAACATCGCCCGCATATTGCAACTGTCTTGGCAGAACATCGCAACCTCGGACAATACACTGTTCGGAGAACTAGACGTTCTTAAGCTTTTTTTTTTTTTTTCTGTGAAATAATTGTGTTATTTTCAATCCCCAATACCTGTATGGGACTTTTTTTTTTCAATTACATTAGTCAATTGGCCACCCAGGAGAATAAATTTGTGCACAGATTGCAAAAAGTTATAACTTATTGTTTCTATGATTAAATTTGTTTTACATTTTGGAGTAAAACATGATTACAGGCCATGATTACCAGTACTTGCATAGGATTTTTTTAAATTCTTTTATTGAAATTAACAACTGTACATAGTACAATAAGTAAATAAGCTATTTACAGAAAATTGGCTTGAAAACGTCTTGAGAAGAATCTACCCAGTGGTACCTCTTCAATGTTTATTTACTCAACGGGTGTCGAGGCCACCGGCTTTTCAGACTCGGAGGATTATCGGGAATAGATGATGAGAGGATACGGACAAGCGGGCCTGCATGGGTGGGTAATTAGGTGTATGGGTGGGTAATTAGAATGAAAGGAGGTGTATCTTTTTGGGGAAATTTCTGTAACGAGTGGGATATTCAGGTCTCTATGGATGCGTTTGTGGGTAACAAATTAAGGAGCGTGAATAATTTGTCGAAGGATTTTGGATTGCAAGGATTGGATGCGGGAGGAATTCGATGGTCTAGTGGATCCCCACAGCTCTATGCCATAAGTACAAATAGGTCTAATAATGGTTGTGTAAATGAGTTTTTGAAGTAAAGAGGGAGTTTTGATCGTTGTCAAGTAAGTGTTTTAATATTTTATATCTACGAGCAGTTTCTTGTCGTTTAAGTCTTGTATGAAGATACCATGTAAGACGTTTGTTAAGATTCAGTCCAAAGTATCGTATTTGTTCTACAGTGATGAGTGGGGATGCATAGGATTGGAGTGGTGGAATCTCGACTTCGGTGTCTGTGTGATGCAAAGCGGGAAATGGTTACAGTGCATCTAGAAGTATGCTCCCGCCAACATAAAATAAGAACTGAAACTCTATCCAAATCGGAGTGGTACTGGACTTCCAGTTCCATTCTGGAGTACCATTCATTTATGTTTAGAAGGTGGCGATCAGGTTATATCACGTTCTTTTTTCATTTTATAAGTAAACAAATCTACCTTTTACAAATAAACGGACCAAATCCAAAACATAAACGAGTGAACACTCTAGAATTTGAAAAATTCCAATTTCACGAAAAAGTGACTTAAACTACTTTTCCATTTGAGCGCAGAAAATGTCTAGTCAAAAATTTTCAAGAGAGCATTTCAAACTTTAGATAAACCTTTGCTTTTATACAAATATTCTTAATTATTTAGGGACATTCTAGTAACAGTAGACATATTTCTATGCAGAAATAATTTTTGTTATTCCTTGTACTAACCACTTTCTCAATGGTTTTTTTTTTTTATTAGTAATTATATATCGTTATTTCTGTTACGAACAGATAATACGTTCTTATCTTCCATAGATATTTCATAGAAAATAAAGTTTAGAAAGAATCAGGTATACATTTATGAAAATATTTATAAAGTCCTTAAAAGAGATATAAAGATTTATATTTTAAACAGTTGTAGTTTTCATTCTCAGTATTCCTGTTATATTGATTACTCGGGTTATTTACAGACTCAAGGCTTCGGTTGAGCTAGGAAGTCGCTCAAGATTAGTTCGGATTATTCCTCAATATTAATAGCGCTGGCTGGCGATATACACAAGTGGTATGGAAAAATAAAAGATTATCACTACTTGTGGTCACTGTTATCTGTAACTTGTTAAGAAAGCCACCGACGGCGACATTACTGAAGCCACTCTTCCCCAAATAGAGCTTAAAAAAATCGAGACTGTTGGTACATTTTTTTTGTAATACTAGAGAACAAGGGAATTCCACCGGTTCTAAACTACATCACGCACCACCTGCATCAAAATCCAATCGCTACAAACAACTTTAAGTGATTTTTACCATTATCCTCTATCTCTGCCATGGAATTTCACTATACTCTAAGTCACGGTTGTGCATTTTGCATGAGTATATTCCGTATTCTGCGGTTGACTCTTCGGAATTAGAAAGCAAAAGTGGCAGGAGGTTCTTTCTTGGAATGCAATCACACCGTTGCTTAGGAATTGCTTTCACCCTAGGATCTCTCGACAGTAAACTAAGATAGATTAATCTTTGACTTCCTCGTTCTTGATCGTTTGAAGCTTACGGCGACCATGACGTTTTAACCGTTGGTTTCTCCCTGGGAACGATTGCTAGCTAGGTTTCAACTTTCTTTTTTCTGATTGCTTCCTTCAAAAATGAGAGTTTTGCTAACATCATATTTATCCTGGTGTTAATCTTATATCAAACAATAAAAGATCAAAAATATGACAAAAGGATAGAAAAAAATACAGTCATGAATATACCTACATTACTTATAGGATGGAAAATCTTAAATAAAATTTTAATTGTTTGCTATCTATTAATAATACTAAGCACCTGATTAAATGTGACTTAGCTTGTTTAACGATTCAGAAAACGAGCTATTATTTCCTGGAAAAATGTGATCTAATTTTATTTTTATTATAATATTACATGGCATTTACCCTGAATCATTGAAAGGTTTTTTTGTATTGTTTTTTATGCCTTGCCATGCCTATCCAGTTTTCAATTACCTCAGCCATTCTCCGTGGAAATGACCGTACCTTCATGGCTCGTTAACTTTTGATCGGTTTTTCATCCCTAATACCTCACTAGAAGGAACCTACATGGTCATATGAAATATTCGTTTATTTATTTCTGTTTTACTTTATGATGTCATACTTATTAAAACATATTTATAGATATTCCTATTTAGTATATTATGATGAATCACAAAACAAAAGCATATGCTTATACTAGTTTTTTATTTATAAACATCTTGTTAATCAAAAGCTCACTCAAGTCGGTTTTAGTCTAAAACTAAAGGAACATAAGTAAATATTGAAGTAATGGCTCACCATAATTACCAATAGGAAATATTAATAGAAAAATAAATTTAAAGTTTTGAACGGAAATCACTATGTTTTTATTTTTTATTTAGTGTGCCAAGGCAGGCATATCTATTTAATTAACACTGGAAACCGCATAGAATCTAATAATGAAGGGGCGGAAAAAGCTTCATAATGGAACGATGGAGTAGAGTACAGTTTTTTTTAAATAATGTAAGGTTGGCCAACATATGCCACAACATATTGCCACCAACATATGCTAAAGTGTGCTTGCGTTCCATAGATTTTCGCAAGGAAAATTTAGAGAATTGTTCAAGAGGCATAAAATATACTGAAATTCTGATTGAGTCTCAGCAAAACTTGCTCTTAAGAGTTAAACTAATACATAAACGTAGACAGTTTTAGCCCATCTGAACTCTCCCAGTGACCAATCTTGGAAGATTTAAATCAAAAACTTTTTAAAATCTTTTTTTATAAACGTATTTATTGATATTTACTACTGTATTGATAAATACAGCAAATAAACGTGATTTATATACAATGACATGAAATACATTTCAAGACACTACTTATTGGCAGGTATCTATGTTCAACTGGGACTAGTACAGTGCCATTAAAGTATACTGTAGGACAAGGAGAAATGGGTTTACGACGGAGGGTAAAAGTTATTTAGTAGGATTTTTTGGAATTAATTTGTATTCTATAATTCTGACACCATAACACTCTAATATAGGATTGAAGATTGCGGAAAGCAATAACTGGATCATTATCTATTGATAGCACACAAGTGTCATTAGCATAGGTAGAAAGACTGTGTTGAGAATGGGTCTTATGATGCCGTCTTAAGGAACACAACCAGACTGAGAAAACAAAAATCAAAAACTTAAATACACTATTTTGATTTTATTTTATGATCATTCTATTGATTATTTAAAGATGTGACTGAAAAAACACGTTGTAACTTGGACAATAAAATTGTATTTTAAGTAACTCTAAACAGAGGGAATAAAAAATATATAGCTTTTTTATAGGTATAATTTGTATTCCTAAAAAGACATCATGGCTTCGTCTTGGATATCCAAATATATAAAATATAAGATCCAATATTGTGCAGATGTAAAAGATACACAAAAATCCACCTTTTTCTACAACCCGTTACTTGTAATTCTTAAGAGTTTGACAATGTTTTGTAAAATGAAACGTTTAATAAAATCTTTTATACAGCTGACATAAATAGATAACATCTTCTAATTTAATACTGGTCAGAAACAAAATAAATAAATGAAGCCAAGTCCCATTGAAGTAATTATAGGTGTTGGTTTGGGGGACTGAAAAGTGGTGGGACAGGTTGGTGGGATAATGGGATCACCTCCCTCCCTTCATCCGAAGGCTATAAAATAAAATGAATAGGTGGAGGGGGTTATTCTTCTGCAAAGTGTCATTATAAATCCAATTCGCGGCTCTAAGCCTGCCCTGAATGTCATGGCATTCTGTCTCAAGATCGATCCAGGAAATGGTATTTCGCTTCATCTTATGTCGCAATATATCTAAAGTTTAACTTTTATGGTTACATTCATTGCACACATGTATTATTTATTTATTTTAAAATTTTTTGATTCACTTCGTTTACATTAAATTATTTTATTGAGTAAGAAAAATAGGGAAAAAAATCTTCCTCAAGACAAATTATTGAGGAATTTTAATCGTCCACCATATTCTTCTAGACTCATGTAAGACTTGGCCTCGAAACAATATTCATTTCAAAAAATAGTTATTAGTTAACTTCATAAATTATATAGGTTCTAGTCAATCGCCAGTGTAATGATTCCTCTATATAATACTCACAACGGAAAATAAATTTTTATAAATAGATCTATTTTTTATAAAGGTCTTCAAGTCATAATATTTACTTCAACGTAATTATAGAATCAGGTTTAGATATTAAAAAAATAATTAAAAAAAAGATACAAACAACAGAATCATGCAGTCTAAAAAAAATTGCCAGTGCACTATTATTTATTTAGAATTAAACCATACCCAACAGCTTGAAGATTACAAACGTAAAATCTTACATTCTCGACAACACTTTATTCTTCAGCTCATTTACTCTCTCTTTCCTCCTACTTATTATCCTGAACAAAGATTAAAACCTCTTTTAATAAGTTTTCTAGATGCGATGCAGTTGCGAAAATAACAATAAAGAATCTTAGTTAATACTTAAATAGAAGTTCTTTAAAAATGAAAGTAAATAAGTCATTTAAAGAATTTCTGCGATTATGGCAAACAGGATGCGATCTAGTTAATATTTAATTGGACGTCGATATTATGAGTTTGATCTAAACCGATTGTGGGATTTTCCAGATTATGATATGAATATATGAATTCAATGATGCACTTTTTTTAGGTAGATATAGAGAGAAATTTTTTTTTTGAAATAATATGTATAAACTTCGCATGTCGTGTGTCTGGAGAAAATTGCGTATTTGAACTTCATTTTCGTTCTTTTTGGTTTGAATTTTCTTTACTTAATGAACTTTCAATTTTTGTTTTTGAATGAGCACATTTAACTTCCGTTTTGTTATTACAAATTTCATAATTTTTTATAGAATAATTGCTTCAAGTCTATTTAATTTACAGAACTATTGTATCATTACATTCGTTTATTGGCTCACTGGCCCTTACTTGTATCTATGATTGATATTGATGTTTTTAAACGTTTTTGAACAAGATTCTTTTCGTTGGTACACACACAAACCATAAACTATTCCACGAGGCTTGATTATTTTTATTTACAGCCAGGGGTCCTCTTAATATTTCAATACATAACCTATACATTAGTAACTATGCCACAGTTTAATACATTATGTTATAATTGTATTTTTAAGTTTATGTAAAGCGTGTGATAAAATATAACGTGAAGCTCTGACCTATTAAAATAGGGAAGTACACCATCTTCCTGACGGATGTGCTCTTGCCAGGTTTCTAGAGTTGACTAAACTGTAATTATGTCCCAACGCCAGCAGGCAGGCGGCCAGAGCGTTTTCAGTTATGAATGTTTTGTGAATTAAGTCTCTGCCCTTATAGATATGTTAGTCACATTTTGTATTTATAAAATTCTACGCATTTACAATTTTCCGTGATATGTTTATGAACCAAAAAAATAAAAATAATAATAAAGAAATCTGATTTCAACAAAATTACAACATACCTTAATTATTATTGATACTACCACTAAGGAGCATTGTACTTTTCAATTTAAGAAAAATAACTGTATAAAATTTGGCGTGTTGATTTGCAATTATGTCAGTACTTAAACCACAATTATGCTTAATATTTTTAATGTCCCATAAAGAGCAAATTAAGAATAGCTAAGTACATCTACCGTAAATGTTGCTATGAGATGTGATCTCTGCTGTGTGTTTATTTGATCTCATCATTTTCTGCGCTTATGATGCCTAAATTATAAAAAAACGTTTACTTGTTAGTTAAACTTTTTAAACTTTTGTTAAAAAAATGTATAGCTTGTATTTTGGGCAGATATTTATGGACCTCTCCAACATTTTTTTAGTTCTTCCATACAAGCAATGAAATCTAATGTTTTACAATAAAAAAAAAAAGTTTTTTTATTTTGTTTTTGTTATTTTTTAATAAATGACTGTTGAAATTTCAAGCTTGATATTTTTAGATCATTGCAATAATTTATATAATCCAAAATTTCTTCTTAACTTTCTTTTTAATAGTGTAAGTTACTTTTGGCGCACAAACTGAATCATTTTAAATCAAAACATGATTATGTACTAACTTATGATTATTTATCTCGTTTTAAATATTCCTTTGTCTTATGAACTTTATTATCCGTGTATTCCCTTAATGAATTTTTTTAGGGGATGATTCAGAGTAGGAACTGACTGTTGTGCAATTGCGTTGATCTAGGGTAGGAGCCGAGGTGGGCGTGGCAGGGATCAATACAACCAACCCCCGAGTAGAGGATCTCATCTCTCTCCAGGCTGTTGCTAGCCCCTCATCTCTTTCGACCTGTCTCTACTAACAACAGTAATTTGTCACCATCAGATTTTTTTACAAAAGGATCACTTTTAGAGAGATAAACTGAAAATAAAAAAGGAGGAAAAATGAGACATAAAAAAATAATCCGAAATGATAAAATTTCCCTTCTCTTTTATTTTATAATAAAAAGTTGTAATATATAAATTTAAATTATTGATAAAACCTATAAAATCACTTAACTGAACATTTTCAGCAATTAACCCCAAAATATCGTACTGGCAAAATTGAGACCTGAGATTTTTTCTGTTGTTTTCTCAAATACCTTTTGAAATGCGATTTTTTTTTTCAGTAAACTATTTAAGTAAATGGAGGTTTAGTTCAATTATTTACTTGTCAAAAATAATAATGGTCTAATAAAAATACGTTTATGGAGGAGTGGGTTAAAGGTGCGGGCGTCAAGAAATCACATTAATCAGGAAAATATTTTATTTGTGCTCCTTCATCAGGGCTAAGAAAAGATAACCAATACAATTATATATAAAAAAAAAATAATATTAAGGAAAAATGTAATAATAAGATAATAGTAATAAAATATGGAAACAGTGTGGTAAAATGATTCTATAGGTATGAAAATATTTGAAGATTATCATGAGAAACTAAGGAACGAAAGAATTTATGCAAATCATTAAAATAATAGCGTATAGATAGAGATATATAGGTGGAACTAGTACATTTAATTTAATCAAAAACTTATTGTGCTTAGTACTTAATATAACTCATAATAATAATTCAGCACCTGGACGTTTTAGAAGACGTATAGTTTTAGAATTTCTAAATAACGATTTATCGTGAGTATGATTATAACTTATAAATCACTCCTGCAAAATTCATAACGTAACATTCTCTATTGAAACCGATTTGGATGGTTCTTTTTTTAGTAGAGCATTTAATAACTGGTTTTTATATAAACCATAAGCAACTAGGACCAAGAAATTTTTTTTTGTTTTGTTTTTTTAGACATTGTATTGATATTTGCAACTGTACAATAAGTATATGTACTGTAAGTATATATACTTTAAATACAATAAGTATATGGGCTAACAACTAAGGGCTTGGAAATGTCTTTTGAAGAACTACTCAGGGGTAGCACTTCAAAGAAAATATGTTTAAGGTTCCCTTATAACCCATATTCCATATCTTCTTCAGTAATATTAGTTCATAAATCTAGTTGAAGATTTTTTTCTCTAAATACATGATTTCACTTCTAAGATCCGGTATGAAAACTCAATTCTAGCTTTCTCCTTCGCATACGCCACTTTGTAATTTAATTGTTCCTTCCGGTATACCTGGTTCCCAGCCATCAAAGATGTCTAAAAGAGACTGGGAAATCGAAGTGGAAGATAAACGCTTTGCATAATTAATGAGGATGAAAGCTAGTTTTAATGTTGTTTCTAAAATTGGTAGTAATAATAATAAAGATTATTCACTTGTGGACCACTTACAAATATCATAACAGCCTCCTATGTCAAAGGTCCCGGGTTCAAACCAGCAGTTGGCCCTAGGATTTTTTAATGAGTTATTCCGTCCTTCGGAGGGGACGTTAAAAGTTGGTCCAGAGCCTGTGCCATATCAGGTACTCGTTAAAGATCCCTGTCCTAATTAAACCTGGATAGGCAAAATTTAGGACTCCCGCTGTAGCATAGTCCAATTAGCCACAGCAGCATAAAGTGACGTTAAATAAATAAACAAACAAACTTACAAATATCAGAAAATGGTAATAAGAGTTATTAAGACATCTGAAGACGGGTAAACGATTTGTAACTTTGAATATTGAATCAGAAATTATGCTGGTTTCATTAAATATTCAAGTATTAATAGTATTAATTAACAGTAAATTTCTGGTTATTTTAAACTTAACAGTTGGTATAAATAAATTAGAACCAGATCATAACATAAACTTAATTGGGTACATGAACGATATCCTATCGAAGCTAAGATCGCCTATGAACTTTATTCCGCTTTGAACCACATGCTGATTGCAGACTATTAGGAAGATACGCACTTTGTGGTTTGTGGATTGTTGGAAGAGTGGCCGGTCATAGGAAATGGAGTTCTAACGGTTCTCTCTTTTTTCCTCTTACAAGCTGGCCTGCACTATATATCATTAGTGTAGATGATGTCATGTCATATGGTCCTCTTCGCACTGAAAGTTCATCGAACGTCTTTGAAGTCACATATGGTTTTATCAGATGTGATGACAGATATGTATGATCGATGTTGCATACGGTTGTATAAAATAAAACGATAAAGTTCCTTGGGAGATTAACGAGATTCGAGTTCGCAAAACCATCTTTCCTTTTTTCATCGTTCGTTGATTCAGTTGTTATTAAATAAATATTTCTATAATTCTCATGCATATGGATGAAGAACGTGAGAAGCATTTAAATCCACTTTTCCTTTTACGTTATCGTTTATTTATCATGATATTGATTGTCGGTGCGAGCACGCGCTAAAGTCAAACGAGGGCAGATTGGGAACTATCCTGGCTCAGATCCAACCCAAGACTGACCTATATCCCATGGAGTACTCGATATTTTTTCCGCACTCCGGGATACCCATCTGTTATAACCTGGGATATTACGGCGAAAGTTATTTTTTTGTTTTGAATCCTCATTTTTGTTCAAAGTCATTGCTTTTATCTCAATTTTTTTTTCCTATCTTCATATGGGCATTCAGTTCAGACGAGATCGGGTTAATCCTAACTCACATACTACAGAATCGACGATGTCATGGGTTTTAGTAGAAATATAGTTTCTTCAGTCTTCCAAAATTATGTTTCTCAACATACCAATCGTATAAAGCTGCCATGTTGATAAGTTTGTCAGGTATTTGTGATTTCTTCCTATAATTAATAAAAGATGTTTATTTTCTCTAACACTGGATTTGATGACAGAGACTGGGCCCGTTGGTCCTTTTTGTCATCTCCAAATGACCTAGACAAACCTATTATTCTTCAATATATAAAATTCTATATAAATATTACTTTTGACGGGAAAAAACCATTAGTTAAGGAGTAACCAAATGGTCTTTATATTCTTCCACAATTTTATTTCTTTATATGAAGTCAATCTTTCGGAGCTATTTAAAATCTTCAAGACTCACTAAAATATCATAAAAATAAATAATAACAATTATTACTACATACTAAGTTATTACTATTAACAAAAAATCTTATTATATTTAGTAAAATTTTTTTTCACCAGTAAATGAAAGTTAAAATTCATACTTTGCAATATTATTCATTCGTATAATTTTGTTAATTTAAAATTTAATAAACAGGAGTGCTGCCATTGGGTAGTTCTTCTTCAAGTCTGTATCACGCTATTTATCTTTTGTCATCTACACATTTACTTGTATTTTGAAGTACAGTTGTAAATTTCAATAAATGATGTTATAAAAAATTTAATAAAAATAATCTTTTAAAAAAGTAGGCAGTAAACAGCTTTCTTTGATCTCTAGTGCATTTGACTCATGCCTGAGAGTCTGTGGCTCTAGCGCCCTCTCTCAGTCTCCACTGGCTTTTTAGACCGGTGACGCGACAGATTGAGAGGCGCTGGGATCTCCTGGCCTCGGGCCCCGACACCAACCTGTGGGCTTCTGGGTTTGATTCGAAGTTCCTAGGGGTAGAATGTAAACATTGATATATATGAATGAATGTGACCAAGATTATTATTATTTATTTATTTTATTTTATTTTTATCTTTATTTATTCTTCTTTGTAATTTTTATTTTATTTTTTTATTTACTGTAAATAAGGAATGAATGACTTCTTATAGCATTAATATTCATTGCCCAAGATTGTGGCAGATTGTATTATTCCTAAATAAAATAAAAAAAAAGAGCATTTGAGCTATCCTTTAACCGTACATTTTAAAACTTATTTGGTATTAAAATTGAGATCAGCTATGTATGTTTTATATTTTAAAGAGTTGCCATAATATGTAAAGGAATAAAATTTGTGGAAGAATTTAAAGAGCAATTGATCAATATGCTCTCTCCTTAAGAAAGTTATATATACTTTTTGGTGTATACATACTTGTATTTATGGTTCTGAGCCTAGAAAACTATATTTTCTATTCCTAGAGTAGGTAAAATAGTAATTTATTACGAAATGTATTAAATTTGTTACATTTACCTTCTTAAGAGTGAACTATTCCTGCGCCCACTTTGCGATGGCTTACGTTCAAATCGTATTTCACGCAAGCTCTCTTAAAAATCGAATAATATTCACCATAAGAAACTTCTAATTATAAAAAATATCAGGAATGGTCATAGGCATGTTAGAATTTTTCAAGCAATAAGATTTAATTTAAAAACTAAATCTTATCTTTTAGATTTAATCTTATATTACAAAGACTCCTCAGAGTTGATAGATTATGAACGAATTAATTAACTTTAACATAGTGGACTGATGCTATCAACAATAATTTTGCTAAAGTGCCGCATTGAAGTCATTAGTTTAATTATTAATTATAAATTCTTGGTAATTGGTGATTTATTAAAAAATGGTAAATTGGTAATAGTGTAAATTACCCATAGTATACGGAATGTTCCAGAACCAAAACATTTTTTGAACACCTGGCATAGCCTGTGTATGGACCCTGCGGTATTTTCCTCGTTTCCAAGTGATTGACCCTAGGACCAAAAAGACCCTCCTTCAGAGAAGACCCCCATAGGACTAGGCCGGAACAATGCGGGGCGGACTCGGACCCTTTGTTGTAGCTCTGAGGCCGACCTTGCTGCGCGGTCCATTGTGCTCCTCAAGGTGACAACGTTCCATCTCTTTATGGCACTCTTCTTGGGTCCGCCTCCTTTCTACGTGGGCACGATCCTCTCTCCTCGCGCACCGAGAAATATTCCCATAAGAAAAACAAGAAGGTTATTTTCTATTTCCTTACTATTGCTTAAACATTTTACCCTCCCAAACATCCCGGTCATAGTTTCTATCATCTGATTATATATTTCTTTTGCTAGACCCAATCCTGCGAATCATAATGCGAATAACGGAATTTGAAGTTTTACTTAATACAGAAATACACTTATAGGTCTAAAAATTTTGATCCAAGATCGTGAAAATAATGAAATCAAGGAAGATTTATTTATATGGATATGGATGTTCTGTAACTTTCAATTTGAATTTTTTTTTTACCCTCAATTTGAGACGTTCTAACTGGGAAATATTTTTGTTATGTAACATTAGTATTTAACAATGTTATAGTATGATAATAATCATAATAACAACCTCAACCCTAGTAGATTTTAGGGGATTTTTTTTCTTTCCCTTTTTTTTTTTTTTATTATCTATATATTTATATTTGTTTGTACATATATACATATTAATATGAACTGTACCACCTTGTTATTCTTCGGGGACATAGTCCCAGAATATAGTTTTTATTATTATTATTAATCACTAGGACAGACCGTTTAGTAGTTATATTTTTTTTAATAAAATTTTTTTTGAAATGTGTAATGTTTTTTACCGTCAGTTTGACACGCTGCAAGGAGCGAAAATTTTCCAGCAATGTCCTTGTCAGAAATTTAATGAAGCATATTTTTGGGGTAAACAAATTTGTCGCTAGGAACTACCGTTTTTGAGTTATATTGGTTCGAATGAAAAAAGTCATGAAGGGTGGGGCACATTCCATAGGATCGCCAAATTTGTAATTAAGTTAAGTTTCGCCCTGTCTGGTTCCGTATAGTGCTAGTTTGACCTCAAATCCTCGGCTTATGCAGCCTCTAAACTTAATTTGTAATGCGGCTAATTGTTTTAGTCATAGAAAATGTTACCTAAATTAAAAAGTGATCTAACCTTCCTCGAAAATCGTTTATTTGCATCGCCAGAAATGATATTAGTCACGTAATCATCCGTTGATCACTCATGTTCTTTTTCTGCAAGTATTCATATTAAAGAAATAAATTACTTATTAAATTATGGAGATTTTTTAATGCCTAGAACTTGAGAACCTTGGACATGTTTATGTGTACATTGTGACATTATATGTCTAGGAATGATTCGAATAACTGTTTTCATAATATAACATTCCTACCCCATCGTTTCGGTAATTAAACATAAACATGTTTATTCGCATGTGTCATGGTTGGTTCCTCATGAAAAAGAGCGTGTTTAACCCGCTTCCCGTAAAGGAATGAGTAACTCGTGTGCAATGTCTTTGGGCGGAAATAGTGAAATCGCGAATGAACTCAGTAAGCTGATAAGGATCACTTAAATGTCCTAAATTTCTTTGGGTAAAATTTAATATAGTAACTAAAACATGGTTCAGCAAATCATGACACAAACGTAAAATCCCATACAATCAATTTTATTCCCGAAAAATGCACTTTCACTTATTTCAAATCATATCATACATAATAGGACGAATGTATTAACTGTTACAAATGTATATGAACATAGTTTAATGAGGATTATACCTTATTTCACTGTTTTCTAGTACCTTAACTAAAGTTTGAAAAAAAAAATTGGAACTCTTTGGTTCCATTGTGATTTAATATTTTAAAAATAAGCTTAATACTATGCAGTTGCAAATATAGTACGAAAGAAAACATGTAATACTTTTTTAAAAAAATCAGCAAGGTTAATAGTTCTATTCCTTTACTTTTCATTGTTGGGCGAAACTTCTTCTCGGTTTCATTATACTGTCAAATAAATGTTTTTTGTTGACAGTTTAGTAAATGCTCAAGAAAAACTACCATCAATTCTAAAACTCATTATTCATCGCTGTTTGGTTTTAAAAAATATATTATTGTTGTATATTTTATTTAAGAAAAGACAAATTTATGATATGAAATATTATGCAGAGATAAATAGCTACTGAACGTGACTCGGATTCATGAGAATTCTTGTGCTGAGACCCCACATTTTAAACCATTAATCTTCTTGGGGATTTAAAACAGCTTAAAAAGTTAAATACAGATGACTCAAGTTTATGTATTTATATATATTATTTTTATCAAGAATTTATTATGGTCATTCATTCTAAAACAAATGACTTCAGTGCAGTACTACAAAAAAAAAAAAAAATTTAACATTGTTAACCCAATATTTTAAAATAAATGTACCGAACATTTTCTTAATATATGTATAAGAATAAAAGTCTGCGAAGCGTATTTTTTATGAATAAAAGTTTCTGATGATTTTTTAGAGAATATAGGTGAAACATGATTTGATCACAAGTCATCGCAAATAGATATCAGTAATATTCCATGTTCATGAAGGCCAATGAAACTAATTTAATACAGTTCATAATAACTTTTTCTTGTCTCTTCTCTTGGATGGGTTGTGCAATTAAACTGAAGGCATGGCAAAACAACAAGGGCTAGAGTAATATGATAATAATAATAATAGTAGGCTTACCGAACCCGAAGGTTCGATGCCAATACCACCATATTCCGTCTACACAGACTCGTTCAATGTTCTCCGTTCAAGCCCAAGCCCCCAAGATCAGCCTTAACGCAATCCTCCCATCGACGCTTCGGTCTACCTTTCGGACGTTTACCAGTCGGATCAGCAAATACCAACTTTCTCGGAATCCGTTCCTCACCGAGCCCAATAATTTTACTCGCCCATTTGAGTCTCCGTGACGCAATCATAACAAACTCAATTATATTCACAGGATACAAGTTCCGCAATTCCGCGTTGTGCAACCTTCTAAACTCCCCATTGCCCTCATCTCTCTTCGGACCAAATATTTTACGCAGTACCTTAGAGTAATATGAGAATTTTTTTTTTTTTTCGCTCAGGAATAGTAAAGAAGTACATTACTGCTTTTTAACAAAGCATGAGGAGAAAACTAAATATATGATGAAGTTAATTAGAAGGATAAGATCCAGGTTAACAGGTTCTCTACGTGGACAATCGTAGAAGAAACTTTTTCGATACAGAAGGCATCGTTGAAAGAATGACAACGATGAAAGAAGCTGATCGAGAAGGTCATTGCAGGTTAATTGGATAGCAGTTGCGTGGGACATGCAGCGGTGGGAACAACGTTTGAGCCATCGCAGGTTGTGTGGATGAGGTTTGGGTCTCATCAGGCTTATATTTTATAAGAGTACATCAAAAATACTTCTGGAACCATGGAACAAGAACGCAGATTGGTTTCTCTCGATATTTTGCTTATGAATTCTCAGATAAATAAAAAAGTGGGAGTTCATGTAGGTATATCCTTAACGGTAATTTGACGTAGTATGCTAGAATACTTTGTTTCTAGTTAGGATCCTAGAATACATCAACTTTAATAGAAAAATGCGAAGTTCTGATTTACTTGTATTTTTTGACCATTTACTAATTTTTTTTAAAAATCGTTTGGTTCCTCTACTGATGTTCTTTTAAATGATTTTTTTTTTTTAGTTTGGTTTGGGTTTTGAGGCGTACATAACGTGGAATCTGTTTATGAGTACTCAAAGAAGTGAGAATTTCGGGTATTCTTAGTATTCCTTTTCGTTACCATTACCCACTTAAGTCACAAATTCCTTGATCCATTGTTTATTGAATTTTAACAAGATATTATAATTACCTACACCTTAGCAAATACCTAGACATATTTAATTACAAAACTATACAGTGCTTGCAAATAAACATATATCCTTTTAAAATTTAAATTAATATATGATTGTTACTTCTTCTCTTTCATCGTTATTTATAGTTCATTGTTTTTTTTATATTGTTTATTCAGAAATCACTTCTAAAGATAGTTTATCAATTTTTAAATTTCTCTTCTTTTTTCTTGATATTTTTCGGTTAACATACAATAGAATGTATTATTCAGAATATATAGTAACATAGGCATCTGTCAACATTTAATTAAAATACAAAACAACAATTTTTTCCTCTAATTTAAATCGTGTCAAACTTTGTGTTTGAATTAAATTAATATAAAGTAAAAAGGTTTTTTTTTTTCGTTTTCAAATCTTATTAATTTATATCTTGATTTCGATAAACAATTAATAAAATTATTAAAAAGGAATATAGTCTAACATAAGCAGAAAACAGGGTTGCACAAGCCATTGTTTAATTTAATTTTATTACATACAGTATCTGTAAAGAATAAAATTAAATAAAACATAGTTTTTGTATATTTTAACAAACCTAAATTGGACTGTCTATGAAATAATATTTGCTGTTTCTTGTTGAAAATATCGTATGTAATCAGGATTTACACTGCCCAAAGAATTGAATATTTTGAAATTTACCCAAGAAAGATGAGTATATTATTAAACCTTTTACAAAAATAATGTTATACCTCATAGAAGAAAATCGGCAAAAATTCAAGATAATAAATGTTATATAAGAGTTATTACCTGACGTCTTTGATTGGAACCATTCAAGGTCTGCACCTCAGATGCACCGCATTCAAACTCTTTCTTCGCTTACTCTTGTATTAATACTCTTAATCCTAATGAATTCGTTGGCATTGCATAAACAGATTATTATCATTGTATTTAAATTTTAAAAATAGCTAATAATAATTACTAACAATAAAAATAATTACCTACAAACTTAATGAAAAATACTGCTACCGGTTGCTTTTAGTCACTTTCATTCTGACCGTTAACAGTCTGGCCTTAGAATAAGACCGTGACATTTTATTCGGTCATACTTTTTCAAGGATCATTTACTTTACTTGACTTAAATACTTTAATCCTGTAATTGCGATTTCCGTCCATCTCAAAGCGAATAAGGCTACTTGTTGCCTTCCGACTCTTTTTCTTTCATATATCTGAATATGAAATCTACAATGATAAAGGAGAGTATTGCGATAGTAAAATTAAAATTAGAGTTTTTAACGGGAATAAAAGTTCAATGGTTTCTTGGCTTTCAATATTCGTCAAATGGTATATGCCCAGTGTAGTAAGTCTAGCTAAAAAAAAAGAAAAGAAATCGTATGACTTTGAAACAGTATATTTATGGTATTTTAAATGCCTATGTATATACCATAGATATTAGAAATATTTTCACAAAAATCGTCCTACGGCAAACGTCACTTTATACTAAAGAATTTATACGCTTAAGCCATCATCTTAAAAAAATAATAAAAATATTTATATTTTACTGATTATACTAACGTATATTGAAGTAGTCTTTAATATCAGTTAAATTTAATTTTTATTTAAATATTTTGACAGCTTTTAACTAAGTTATTTCTCTGAAGTAGCTTTAATTTTATTTGTTCAAAGTAACTGACCTCTCAGTGTTAGTAGTGCTAAGATGTAGATAGCATAGACATCGCCAAAATTCGGCAAGACACACATGAGTCGGCCACAAAATTAATATCATACTTAAAAGAAATATCCATTTTTTTTACAAAATTTAACACACTCCTTAAACCTTGATTTAGTTTATTTATTTTACTAAAATTTTTGTATTTTCAATTTAGGGCTAAAATAACCCTACTAGTTAAAGAGCCTCTTCTATGTTCATAAATAAATAAAAATAAGAAAAAAAATATATTTTTAGCATTATCTTTTTTTTTCCGAAAATAAATTTATTGATAAACAAGTGTAATATACTACATAGAGGCTAGATTTAACAAAAAATAAGAATGGGATAGAAATTTAAGCAAACACTATCCTCTTAAAAAACTAAAAATTTATTAATCTAGATCTAAAAAGGATAGGGTTTGATGGAAGGACCAATGTTTTTGATTTATCTTAAAATTATATTAATGCTCTTATATCCGATTTATTTATTTATTTATATCGAATTACTCCTAGCTGTAATTTTTCCCTCTCGATATCAGATTGTACATTTATTTTTAGAAGAATGGGAAACTGGAAACTGGCTGATACCCGCTCGGAATTCGGAGCAGGGGCTCCATATAGACTGGAATAAAATATGAAACAACTAGGGCGCCGATGGGCGGGTGAGATCTTATTGATCCGCACTGGAATACAACACATACAACTCAGTCCACCACACCTTTGTATATTGTGTATTTACTTCTTTAGAAACAACTGATTATAGTTGAGAAAAATGTGTATATATATTAAGAAATTAAGGGAGATGTATTAGTAAGTCAAAGAACTTTTTTATCCACCCTTCTATTTTTTTAACATTTACATCAAATCTTATTACAATGACTCATATGAGGTTGCATACAGTATAGAAGTATTAAAAAAAAAGAAACTTTATTCTAGAGCAAGGTCCCTTTAGAATAACATTAATGAAGAAAGATAGTTACAATTGGCGTAAGATACTCTTAAAACTGCAAATATTAAACAACCTCGATTGAAGTATAAAAGTGTTGACACTATATACTTAACTTTACTATGTTTATTTAATAACGTCACTTTATGCTACTGTGGCTAATCGGACGATGCTACAGTGGGAGTCCTAAAGTTTGCCTATTCAGGTTTTATTAGGGTAGGCTTCTTTAACGAGTACCTGATACCGCTCAGGCTCGGGACCACCTTTTGTCCCCTTAGAAGAACGGCATAGCTAAGGATTTTTTACTCCCATTAAAATATCCAAGCACCACCTGCGGATTTGAACCCGTGACCTTTGGCATAGGAAGCTGTTATGCTAGCCATCCAGCTACAAGTGATCCCACTTAACTTTACTTTGATTGTTGTTGTGATCTCCCTCCTTTAATCGCTCTGAAGAATGCCTGAAACTTTGGCCGAAAAGTTGGCCCATATAAATTAAGTTTTCTACTTAATCCAGTCCTTTGTTGACTCCACCCGGAACCAACTATTCCAAAAGAATTTACTTTAATTGTCTTACTCAAAATAATTGACGTTTGATGAAGCAAGAAGGTATTGAAAGATGAAGGTAGGAGTGGAGCATGGCGGATGATTGACAGGAGAGTATTCCAGAAGACAATGGACCGGGCTAAAAAGGAAAACTCTTATTTTTTTGGTTTTATGAGAAGGTGTAAAGATATCTTGTTTTTTTTTTGGAAATGGACCGATGTTTTGAATTTCTAGATGGTGTAGACTTAAAAGGGGCAGTAGGAGTTGATGATTTGATGGAAGAATGATCTAACGATATGACATCGATTTGAAAAAAAAAACAAAAAAACACTTTAATTCGTCATTGAGGTTGGGATACATGAAACTGTCTATAGGTACCAAAGAAAATTTCTTAAAACGCGTCATGAATCGTTTCAATCTGTCCACGAGTGCTTTCGTGGGGCCGACATGGACAATGAGTTATTCTAATTTTGTTTTTTCTTTGTGAATGTTATTGTATATTATTTTCTAACTGTTATTTTGTCTACTTCAGAATTTATGAGTTTAACTGGATATAATTATTTTTCAGGTAACTCTTAAAAAAAATATTTGGTCAGCTTAATTAATTACCAAAATTAATTTTTAATTAAATATATTAGTTTAAAAATTGTCTGCAATGCTCTATCTCTCAGTTATAGTGAGATATAAATAAATTACATTACGCCTTTTCATAAAATAGTTTTAATTGATACTTTTTAAGAATTTCGGTCAAAAAATATTCCAACAGTCGGAACTTTTATTTATTATGATTATTATTTTGAAATTGAACTACTGAGGTATTTATTTTTACATTTTTAGATGCGAGTTGCGACAGGCGCCTCATGTCATGTAATGTTGATAAGATTGGATGATTACATAATCGATAAAATGAAATCGACAAATATTTTTGACTATTTTTTTTGTTGTTAATTAAGAGTGCCAACGTCAAAAAGTTTCTTTATTGAGGTCAATCCTCAATGATTTGACTTTTATTTTTAAAAAATGCCTTTTCATAGTTCAGAAGAAAAAGAATAAATAGACGAGACGCACGGTTCTGGCTATCTTGTTAATAAACCGTATCAGAAACGTTTGCATTAATGTGGTTCAAGGTTCTTTAAGCGTCATTCGACTATCTACTGTTGACATGTATACTTCTATGCGTGCATATCGTTTTTTACATTTGTATTTTAACATTATATTGTGTTATAAATACAAATCTTACGTTTAGTTTTTACCTGAAGTGGGCATATTATATATTATTATAATTATAATTATAATCCAAAAACATTTAAAACCATTATAAATATATTCCCTTAGTCGTTCATTATTTTAAATGAAATAAAAATATTTATGTTCTCATTATTCATAAAAAACTTTGTAGTAGAGGAAGAGTAAAAAAAAAAAAAAATGAACACTCACAATTTTATCTCATTACTCAGAGGAGTATTTATTATACAGGGTCTATAGTTGTTAAATATTCCTATTTAAAAAATTGAACTTGGGTACCTAAAAAAGTATTAGTTTATACACCAAAACAATAATATGCATTGCATGAAAAAGAAAATACGTGTTTTACTCTGTTGGCTGCCTAAGAATGCTGATTCTAGCAACCCAGTACGTCAGCGAAATGAAATATTGTCTTTCAAACCACTTCTCATGTTTGTGAGTAAAAATTCACAGTTTTTATTCCGTAATAGTATTGTTGTCTCTCAAATTTTCTAAAACTCTTCACTAAAATTAAATATTTCCTTTCTGCCAGAGGCCTGACAACATTTATTTTTTATAATGCAATAGAAATGTAAATTATAATAAAATTTTTCCTCGTCCATTAATATCTTGCAAAACCTCTTAACATCCACCATTACATGTATAGTAGCTACTGTTGTTTATTTATTTAATTATCGTCACTTTATGGTATTGTGGCTAATTGGACGATGTTATAAAGGAAATACTAAATATTTTCTATCAAACTTTAATTTTGGATAATGATCTTTAACGAGTACTTGGTATTGTACAAGCTCGGGACAACCATCTTACGCTCCTTCCGATTGATGTCATAACTAAGGATTTTTTCCTACCTTTAAAAAAAAAACCTATGGCCATCTGCTCTATTTGCAACCTTGTGCAAAGGAGGCTGTTATGCTAGCCACTGCTGCACAGGCGACGCTTACTGTTAAAAACAAATAAAAGATCATTCAAACACAACCTAATCCCAATGCTCAGACTTGTCTCCGCATTAGTGAAGGGAAAACTGTATTTAATTGATCCCACTATTTTTCTCTAACGCATCACTGGTAGTAAGTGATAATCAGGAACTTTATCAGATCCTTTTCTACACCTCTAAAAAGCTGTCAAATCACGCGCAGTGAAATTTTTTTCGTTTCTACACTTATTACATCACAGCCTCCAAACTCTCACAGGTTTAAACATGGAATAAGATATGCACAACCGGTAGAACAATGAACCAAGATCTCTCATCAGTCATGCGCAGAAATGTAATTATAGTAGGTAAAAGAACGGAACGATGGAAACAATCTCTAATGTAAAATGTATTACACAAGTATTAGATTGGTTTATATGAGTCGTGTTCATGATGGAACGAAAAGACATTATAACAATGTTCCAACGCATGACATGATTTTGTTATGTATACATCGCTAATATAAGTTTCATACAATGTTTCTCCAGTTAGTAGAAACTGAACCGTCTCATTAACTCTGCAATATAATCTTGTTTGCCTAGGCTTAGGTAACTATGTTATGCTTTGGAAACGGTTGTATTATTATTTAAGGGAAAAAAATAGGAAATCCATCGGTAATTAAAATGTCTTGATATTGCGGCTGTATGTGATATCATGTGTACCGATTCCATGATGATCTATACATCCGTATAGCATTAACCGTTGTCTAATGATGGTATGACTGCCTTGACTTCTGGAAGATGGTATCTCCTACGCTCTCAGCGTTACGCCTTCCGGAATGCGAACATTACCAATAATAATCAGTTATAAATTACACATTAGGATGCGGTCGACTAGAATCCACTCAGTGAAAGTTCTTCATGGAACGGATGCCAAAGGGAGAGAGCCAATTTACCTGTGGCATAGAGGAAGCTTAGAGGCCATGGGACAGGCACGTATGGCGTAGCCGCTAAATTAAACCGGACTGTTTAAAGAGCGGGCAGATTTACGCTGTTTATACTCGAGGCATCTGTTCTCTCCAAGTAGCACTGGCTATGTTTCTCATAGTCTTGCTTCCCGGTAATTACTAAAATATTTCTTACCTAATAAATTGGTTACAAGAATCCACGAGGAAATCAAAATACCTACTAAGAACTGCTGATGTCTCCAAATGAGAGAAACAACAAGTTTTTCTTCAATCGCTGAAACTCATAAAAAAATCCATAAATCGTAAGCACATCCCTTCTGGAATACCCCAAAGGTGGCAGAGACATTTTAAAAGTTAAATTTTTAGTTATCAGACCGTACATAAAATCAAAGGGCAAGCACCATTACTTGATATTATGTTATTAATTGGAAAAACAACTGAAATTATAATACTATCAGGGTTCCTTATAAGTATTACTGGCAAAAAGAGAGAATCATGAAAGAAAACTTACTTTTTCAGAAAAGTAAAAAATAGGCTATAAAAAGAAATGTTGCAGATCTACTTTGAGAAAAGGTTTTAAAATAACCGAAGAAACAAAAAATAACTATTTAAAAACAATATTACACATAATAAGTACTTACTAGTGTTAATACTCATAATTTATCGCTATAAATTATTATGATAAGGGCCAAGTCGAGTAGAACTTCGAGTGCAGCTTGAAATTTATTTTAGTAGGATAGTAGAATTGATTTTGAACTTTCCAGTATAGCTAAAATAGATTACTAACCTCTAAGATAACCCATCATGATGGTTTGGTTGCAGTTAGTTATTATATCCACTCAAGTTTTCCTTATCCCTCCATAAACAACTACTTCTGGATTAGTTCCCCTGGATATGCTAGATCAGTATTTAAATATTTTAATAAGTTAGTACAATGTCGCGCGGGTTGTAGACGGTAGTTAGAGCCTGGGTCTAGCATATTCCGCAATATATTTTGGGACTTATTTAATCTTCTCTACGCTTAGTGGTGTTCTCTCTTGTGTTGTGTGTGTGTGTATAATATATATATATATATGTATGAACTTTTATTTTTATTTTAGTGAGTTCTTGTTTTTGTGCTGATTGGATAAAGGGGTCTACCAAAAAAAATGCTGAAAACCATGACACAGATAAAGCAATACTAATAACTTCAGTACACTTTAATACCTTCGTCCTTTCCACAAATAGAGCTTTTACATGTTAACGATTTGGCACGTAAATCTTCCAACTTTCACTACTCGAAATGTCTTTTAAAAGTTTACTTTCATTATCCATGGAAACGTTGATCAGATACGTGTAAGATAGATTTGTTTAAACATCTTCCCATAGCAACGGAGAAACAAGAAACTTGAAAATCACAACCAAAGATATACTTGGGTAAGTTGGAATGGGCAATGTCCAATTTACTGGTCCCTTTTTCATCAGTAACAAAGCCTTACACTCCCACGAATTGGTTCAGCTTACCTTTTCTGCTCAATTTCATGGAGCTTAGACAACAAACAAAGAACCATGAACTTTTATAACTATACATTTTATACAAGTTTTTATTACTTCTTGCCATTCTATTTCTATTCCTCATGATAATAAAAGCCTAAAAGAAAGTTGTAAAGGTTTTATGAACAAACTTATATAACATACATGACCGCCATAAACTGCAAGAGAGCAGATTTTTATTTCATGTCAGTCATGTAAATTTTACATTAAAATTCAGTGCCACGTATTCTTTCTTGGATCTCCTTTTAGAAAAAATCTGGTGCGCACATCACCAGCAGTTAACTCTCTAGTCGAAAAAACAAAATATATTAAATGAGTTAAAATCTAAACATTTACGTCAGAATAAAGAATATAACAATATAAATTATCATTTAATAGTATACTGAAATTTATGCAGATTAGTTCAATTTCATTCCCTTTCACTACTCCTTATGTTCCATAACATTTTTTTTATATTTAAATTATCTTTTAATGATATTTCTTGCTTTCTAACGGTAAATTTTACATCTCTGCTATTACCCATATTTCCAAGAATATAGAAAAAACAATTTTTTTTTTCAAAAAAACCTCAATCCCTTAACTTTATTTTGTATACATAAATGTTTCTATACTATATATATAATGCGCTTTTATGTCTAGAAATGTTTTATGAAAATATTTTCCGTTTTTCTTCCATTTTTGGCACCAATTTGTTTATTAACACAATTTTTAGTAATGCAACAATAACTTTAACACTCTGAGATAGTTAATTATTTTTAACTAAAAAAAGTAGAGGTATTTTGGAGGAAGAGAAAAATTATTACAATTTTACATATTTCAAAGCAAAGAACATGTAAATATTTAATATTACAAGTCTAATCAAAACAGTTAGTGCTTTTTTCAAGAGAAATCAGAGAAAAAGTATTTATATATAGGACAGAGAAAGTAAAACTATAAAATAAAATAAAATTGTCTGATTGTATATCCATTATCTGTAAAAAAAAATACATTAAAAAAAAAAAACACTTTTGTTTTTAATTAACTTTCCACATTATCTCAATCATTATTGATATGTTAAAAAAAAAAAAATTTTTAGGCTTCTGTTCACCGTATTGTAACGACCCTACCTTCAATTTTCTTAGTTAAGATTAAATTGGAAAGTATCAGAAAAAGTTTATCTAAGTATTTCATAATATTTCTTACATAATCAACTCATTAACAAACTTTCTAAATTTCTAGTTCTTCATTACGTAATCCATAATTTTCCTTATAATGTGGTTGTAAACGGGAATAGAAAGTAGAAACAGAATAAGTTATGAAAAATACTACACTTCTCCAATTTAACAAACGATACCGAGCGTTGAACCTGATTGCGATTGGTCAAGCACATACGTGATAATTGCTGATTGGTCGAGGTAATTACCTACTGTGACCAATAAGGTTCTATTAATGATAGCTCCACTCTCACTCCTTTGGTTGGGAGGGGAGCCCCTGTTAGCTTCCCCAATTAACCCCTTTTATCTGAAGGCCACATCTTTTAGCTCGCTGCGAAACTCCTACACCACATCCTGCAGTGGAAAAGAGTGCGTGAGAGAGTTTGCATCCTTACAAAACTCTTAATTAAGGATGGAATAATTAAACTTTGAACTAAATAGAGTCCTGTTTTAATTAAAGAATTTATAGTTAATTTAATTTTATTATGATATTGATGTAGAAGAGCCATGGGCGTGGGAAAACAGGGGGATGCAGGTTAAAAATCTTTAGTTAGAGACCAATTGATTGAAAATATACATATTGTATTTATATTTACAACTGTATTTGGAGCTTAATTATAAATATGGGCGTGAAAAAGTCTTTTGAAGGAACTACCCAACTGTAGCGTTCAATGTTAATTGAAGTTAGTATGTCCGAAGTCTTCTTTTAAATCCACACGGAGGATTTTCAGGAATATGTGGAAATGGTAGGAGTTTGGAATTTAAAGAGGTATTTTATTAGTTAGGGATTTTGCAGAGCACGAAGCTCAATTATTTGTATCCAGAAGGGACTGATAATGGTAACATCAATGAACTTTTGTAATAAAGTTGAAGTTTTAACGCTTGACAGTAAATGTTCTTGTAATCGGTATCTATCTAAGAGCAGTTTCTTGTCGTTTAAGTCTCGTTTGAGAATTCAAATAAACTTGATGAATCATAGGATGGTTTGTTCTACAGGAATGTGTGGGTATTATTGAGATACAGCGGGGCAGGAAGTCATCGGTTTGTGAAGGGTACAAGTAATTTAGCGGGATTTGTTGGAATGTTTTTATAACCCTCCAGTACTGGCATTCTTTAATGTCTTTGATTTGGAACTGTAGGATTTGGGATAGTCGTTGGGTCATTATGGACCGATGAAACACATATCTCCTTCATGTAAGTAGTAAGGACAGTGCTAGATTGGAAGTATACGATTGTTTCTATAAACACTGTCTAAAAAGTAAAGTATCCTGCCACAATATTCGAAC
The DNA here is from genome assembly GCA_023052935.1 of Piezodorus guildinii. Classification (NCBI taxonomy): domain Eukaryota; kingdom Metazoa; phylum Arthropoda; class Insecta; order Hemiptera; family Pentatomidae; genus Piezodorus; species Piezodorus guildinii. The sequence goes on from CM041296.1 coordinate 92,076,706, forward strand.
CCAGAGCCCATATAATATTAATCCAGTGATCTATCCACTAAGTCACTCGTTCTCTAATTATATGTTATTTTGATCTAAAATAAAAAGCACCAAAGCGATATTTCGTCCTAACGATATCTTTTAACCTATCTACCCTTTTGGTAGCTGAAGAAGTCATACGTCAAAAATTTGGATTATCCACTTCGAATACTAAGAATTTATGATAACTAATATACAATAGTACAAGCTATAATTTCTTTTAAAAAAATAATTAAAGATCCATGTTTTGCTAAATGTAGTTAATTCAGAAAAATCCCTTTCTCAAACATTTTATATTGTTTAAGTTTTTTTCTATAATACCTCCAATAACTATGAGTTATATGAAATATACTGTTACTTTCTATCTCAAGAGACCTTAATCGGAAACACCGATATCATTTATTAACTCTAAGTTACAGGAATTATTGCTTTGTTTTTTGTAATTTTCCTTATTCTCAGTTATTTTAAATTATGTCATGACCTAGCACAGTATATCTTACCTACTGCTAAGAGGACACTAATGAACCTCTTGCCTTCTTTGTCGCTGAAGTGAAGACCCGCAGAGTCTTCAACGTAATAGGGGTCCCGCATGCTTCTTGCTTTACTACCGCATAACCCCAGTCTGAGGTCAGCCACAAAACCAGAGTAGTTAATTTAAACTACTTTTAATTTAATTGTAACCCCTTTGCTACATTAATCCATTTCCTTTAATATATAGTCAGTTATTATTATGTCAATTATATCGTTCTTTCAAAAGAATATTATTAAGTTTTCTATTAAGTACGATAATACAAGCCCAGCCTCCATTGGGATAAGCGGGATGCCTTAATATGGTTTAATGGAGCTCTATTAAAAATTATATAACAAATTAACTAACTAAATCATATAATTTGGTCACTGAACTTCAAATACCAAAATAAATAATAAATTTTATTTCATAAATAATCTGTAATGGAAAAAAACAAAACAACAAAAAATCTTTAACTCTACAATCTATGGGGTTGAGTACATTACAAACATTTTACTACTTCCAAGGCTAACATACAAGAGATGAGATGGCTGAAATTACTTACCAATTTCCGAGTTACTAATTTATAGAGACTGAGTGTGCCCAAGGAAGGTAATAAATAATTATTCTGCCACAGGCAGGATTCAAACCCAGGACTCGGAGAACATTAATCTATTGCGATATTTATCCAACCACGCCGCTCCCCATTGTAATCAAAAGGATAGTAAAATCAAGAAAAACCTTCAGTTAAGATGGATGATATATTGAGGAAACGAGTTTCAACCTTTTAGGATCTTGTTACAGTTTGGAACTTAAAATCATTAAGAACTTTTGCTACCTAAAAGCACATCCCTAAGTATTGCGAATTTTTTTTTTAAATTCCAACATTGCACTATAGTTTGATTGTTTGGGCTTTTAGGCGTAAAACCTCAAGGTCGTCAACGCCTATAGTTATAGTTATGCACTATACTTATACATTATCGTAAAATAAACCCTGCTCTTACAGACATAAGGGGATATTATCCCCAGCACGCCGAATTACTGTACGTTTCGGAATCCCGAACATTAACGTCTGGCAGTTAGAAAGAAGAAATGGTAAGCTGAGGAATGTTTTGTACTGCACCCTCCAGTTATGATTTAACGATGCTCTCACTGAAATAAATTCTAGAATCGATCCTCCCATCAACAATTCTGAGAAACGGCTGAGAAGGCCAAATGAGCTTCTTCTTGTAAAGCTATCGATATTGGATCGGTTAGTTACGTATTTATGGGTTTTATTCATGAGATATTGCCTTTATAAGCGTATTTCGATGATTCAAGAACAGTTTTCTATCAGCAAACCCTTGAAATGTAGTACCATTATGCGGAATCCTAAGTAAAATTCTGCTAGATAAGTTATGCGACAGTACGAATACGGTGGTGACTGAAGCACCTGGGGTCGCGTGGGATGTTAAAGACCCCGAGGTATCGCCATATTAGGTGGTCCTTAACTACCTCAGTCTTCGCTACTTTTAAGGTACTACCCAAACATGTATTATTTCTTTTTGGGTTGGATTACTATTCAAATTATTTTGTTGCTTCTGTTCGTTGTATTATGTAAATACGAATACACAAAAAGAGCTAACTACATCTTAGTCAATTTCTAGAAGTTTTACCACTAATTCACTGACAGAACTGTTCCAGTGAAATGTCTTCCGATATTTTCCAGATGTTAATTAACATCCTCTTTGCCTGATGTCAGTAAGTAATGCATCTTTCGGTGTCATCTTCTTTTTTACTAGGTTCTCTGGGAGGTCCGTTCTCGGTTACCGTTAGTTGGGCTGGATTGGTTTCCAATCAATCTTAAATTAGAAGAGTCATGGCCTGTGTTAAAATGCACATCTGTCAGGTTCTTAATGAAACTTGACTGTTTTATAAATTGTAATCAATGTCAAAGGTTCATCATTAAAAAAAAAAAGAAAAAGAAAGATGAAGTAGGTTGTAGAAGTATTCATTTTTTAATCAAGAAAATAAATTTTATGTCTTTATGATTGAGAATATGGTGAACTTGGATAGTGAATGTAATTAAAACCATTATCTATTGTAATATGTAAATATAAAGATGTTTTGATTTTGAAGTTGATATGTATTAGCAATTATTGGCTGCTATTAATGATATAATAGGATATATTTTACAATTACAATTATATAATTATAGTTGATTATAGAAATAGTTGATTATAATTATAGTTGCTTATTAATTTTGGAACTTTATGCGAATTCTAACGCTTTTCTTTCTTTGTTTCAGGTAAGTTTCCTGTTCATTAAATACTGATGTATTTGAAATTCCAGACGTATGTATGTATATATTAATGATTTAAACTCGTATCTCTTTGGTCTTTGAAATAATATTTTGAGAATTAAAAAAAATTATTTACAGAAACTTTGAAAAGTTTTAGTGGCTCTATTTACATCACTTTATAAAATCAGAAACCAATTTTATCTCATTTATTAGTAGAGTACCTCAGATATAAGTTATGTTTTAATTAAAAATCAGAAGTACTGTTATGTTGCCTGATAAATGCTTTTTCTTTAGTTTTGATTTGTAAACTTTACATTATTTCAAAGAAGAAAAAAAAAATATAACTGTTTAAGAACTAAGTATGTCAGCAACAAAAGAACTATAAATCCCTCAATGCCATGAGCCTACAACCCATCTTCATTGTTTTCGAACATTATCCCGGTATTGTATGTAAAACATTCAATTAATTTTTTATATTTTATTAAATTTAATTCTCTGGGACGTCTAGGATTTCCAAGGTTCTTTGAAAGATCTAAGTTATTATAATTAATATGTTAACTTAAATTAAAAGACTTAATATGCTCTTTGTTTACAAAATCATATATTCCTTATTTGTACTGAAATGATCTGAACTCTGCATATACTTTCGTTATGAATAGACTGGCATTGTCCTGATCACATAGGGTCACTTGTGGTGTAGTGGCTGGTATAAAGGCCATGGTCCCGGTAGATGGCTTGAAGAGTTTTGAAAATGAGTAAAAACTTCTTGGCTAAGCCTTCCTTCGACGAGTAGCGTAAAGTGTTAGTCCCGAGCCTGTTCGATGTTAATTACTCGTTAAAGATCCTTATCCAAAATAAACCTGGATAGGCAAACTCCCTCTGCAGCATCGTCCGATCAGCCAAGTACCATAAAGTAAATAATTGATAACATTTGACTAAATCCATCATACACTTCTTCCGAAATTGAAACTTAGATCATTTAAATATATGCAGTAAAATAATCAGTTTACAACCTTTGTAACCAAAGCTGTGTGGTTCTCTCAGACCATCGTGTGTCACTGTTAACTAAAACTACGATATCGCGATAACATTCAACCGATGACGAAGTATAACCGTAAAACGATGTCTGATAACCATGGAGGCTGAAAAGTAGTTGGTTAAATGATCTTGTCCAATCGTAGATCAGGAAGTGCTGCTACTAGTATTGTGCCAAAACACCAATTTTTCATCTATCAAATTCGCTGGTCTTTTACATTTTTGACTACTATGGACTTACTATATTCGACAATTATAAAATTTTGACAGATTTGAATAATAATAAAAAGAAATGTCTAAATCCTTATCTTCTTTAACGATGCATCACCAGCCTAGTTATATATGAAGATACCATATTATATATGTAAATATTATACAAATAAGTAGTAGTACATCGAAAAAGAAAATACTGCTCCAACGACATGATTATAATATGTTTTCTAATCCAAACTATAGTCGAAATTATGGACCTATAAATAATCCAAAACAATTACAAATGCATTGATATTGTTTCTCTTTCGAACACAAGTCCTGTTTCGAACTTAAGTGCTTTTTCAAATAAGCACATCACCAATGCCCATTTCCTTTGTGAGTAATGCCGTGTAGGATTTTTTTAAGTGTCTATAAATTTCTAACGACGGTTCTGCTGATTCATCCAACAAAACAACGGAATAAACCATCTGCTGCTTCTATCTATTGGATGATGCAGACGATGACTTCCTACTTGGAAAAGGCCCGTTAATAGAAACTGTGCGTCAACCAATGAGAGGATGGGGCAATCTACCGCTGACAGCTAGATAGTCCAATGGGATCCCAACCGGTTCCAGAGCGGTTCTTCGCTATCAAGGATTCCTCAAGGGCGGTCCATCCTTCACGGGCATATGGTACGTCTCAACATTGTTTCTCAGTGGAGTGGATGGTACTTGGAGAATGATTATCTGACTATCTATCTTGTCAAGAGAATTTTCATCAGATTGATCAAAAACTACTTGAAAAGAAAGGTCCCAAATAACGTAAAGATATTAACAATCAAATATATGGACTTATTTCGAGATTACTGGACAAACTTCCAAAATTATCATTGGCCAATAAATGAACTAATTGCAAAGTAGTAATCGGTTAGATTTGGATCTATGGAAGTGAGTTATATGGGAACAACAATAGGGTTAAATATCAATAAAATATCAAAATTATGCAAACTTTTTAATCGAAATTACTTAAGAAAATTGTATATGCCCCTTTTTATGTATTCAACAAGACACTAAGTACTAACCTTGACATTCCTTATGTCATTGCAACTGCAATCTACAGATCGTTGCAATAATTTATCACAACAGGCTGACCCTAATTTCAAATCCTCTGACTCAGAACCTGTCCACTGCCACACACCCTTATAATCCTCCCAGAAAGTACATCGAGGCGTCGGCCTAGAGACTTCCTACACTGAGAGCCATTTGTTTTTATAATATATTTAATTTTCATATTCATTCACTTTTTTGGTATCTCCCGAGATTTTATTTCTAATCATACAGTTTCATAACTTTGAAAAATCCTATAAATAAATAATGATATTGCAATTTTCTCAAAAAGTATCTTTTCCTATTTTAAGTATCTGATATGCCTATAATTAACTGGAATTATTAGTCTAGTGACTTCCCTTATCACCATCTGATGACATGGATGAAGAATGTTGACATGAACGGAATCCAGAGAAACAGAACTTTTCACATCAACAATCTAAAATGACTCTTAGACAGTTTACATTATGCTCATCAAGATATTTGAAAATGAGAGGAGTTAAAAACCAGACAGATTATTAAAGAAAAAAATAATAGGGCGCCAATCTTTCATTGAATTGTCTGATTCATGCTTAAACAGATTTCAACTTTTTGTGTTAGTAGAGAGGAGAGTACTTTCGAAACTTAGCAGACTTAAACTTTTGAACTTAGCAAAAATAATATACTGTGGAAAAAAAATGTATATCGTACTGGAAGATTTAGAAAGTTTTGGAATAATATTTACTACAATTACGGACTGACATTAAAGCATCTTAGTATAACTTGAATATATTTTAGATATTAGTACTATCATTGCTCATTATAGTTTAAAATAGCTTTCACTCTAAGCACTATACCTCAAAGCGGCAATAGAACGAAAAAAAAGGGGGATAAAATTTAATATACTTCTACATATGCTGAATATCTACTACCATCAACTACTCTTAAGTTACTGTGATAGTTGATGATCGTTCCTACAGGGTTTAATTGGAGCTGATAAGAACGTTAAACACTAGCTCTTGTTAATCATCGATGTATACCATAACCAGTTGTTTTTCAAGTGCACGGTTCGGTTCCTTAAAACACCTAAAAACAATAGGTAAACATAGGATTCGTGGACATTTTAAGCTAACAGTGGACGGACAGAGCAGATCTTTTACGTCCACAGCAGAGGAAAAGCCAGGAGATAAAAACCAGTTCTTTTGTTACAGGTTCTTTCTTATCTTTCTTCTATTGTATACGATGCGCTCTTTAAACACAGTAACATAAAGACCACCATCAAACTGTTTGTGATGTTTTCTTTTTTATTCTAGCTGGCCAGTAGCATGTTTATGTATCTCTTAGATCTAAGTGTAATGGAACCATTTCATAGTAGTAATAAAAAAAAAAAACTTTTTTTATTACAGGTTAAGAAAGTATCATTTATGTTATATATCGTATGCATAAGCACGCTGCTAACTTTTTTTTTTTTATTTCATTGAAATGTCTTATCGTAAAGTGCACGTGCAAGTTCTTCCAGCTCAAAGGTTTGCTCCACAGAAATAGTCAAGGACATAATTTCTGCTTTTAATTTTATAATAATCACCTTAACTAATAAACTTAAATTCTGTAAAGACATACCTGAATATGAAATATCCCAGCAGAACATTATCGATAGATATATTATATATTTTTTAATTAGAAATATACGATTGGCTTTAAGGACATACTAAATAAAATGCAGACAGACAGCACACTTAACACGAAACAGGCAGACGCATAATCGTAATTCTCATTTTAAATGACCGGTCTGCGCAATAGTTTAATTCATGGTGAAATATACATACTTTTATTCGGTTTTTCAAAGAGGATGCTATGTCGGAACACATTACATGTGACACCATTTATAAATTAATAATAATTTATGGGTATTAAGTAACAAACAATTGTGGCATAGTGGATATCAATATTGCGATTTATAGCTTCATATGTGCTTAGTGAACGGTAAAATTAGTATTCGCTGGGATCATTAAAAACACTAAGTATCTGACCGTGTAGGATTTGGATTCAAATCTTGAAGGTAACGTGTCCAAATTAAAAAAAAAAAAATAGTGCTTTATTTGATGTAATTGTTTAACGTTGACAATTACGGAAGGTATTAATCCCGGTGGCGGTCAGTAAAGAAGCAATGAAATAGTTTTGACTATTTAGTGTCTGTTTCGACCCCAATTGTGGGTCATAATCAGGGCTAAAAAGAAAAAAATAAATGCAATGAGTATGTAGTAGAAATATATATATATATATATATATAATGTATATATATTTTATGTAATGAAAAAACAAGTAAAAGAATATAGAAAAAGGGGTATTATGAATTATTAAAAATTATAATAGCATTAAAAACAATATTTTATATACTATTGAGTTTGAGTATAATATTATTTAAACATATTGAAATTCATATATATTCAATATTTAAACCACTTTATTACTCAGTGGTTGATTTACGCTCGCTCTGAGACAGACTAACTTAAACAATTGCTTCACTCGTAGTTGAGTTACTTCATTGAAATTAAAATCATTAATAAATTAATTAACAACACCTGATATTTAATTTAAGGAAAATAGTTAATATAATGTTTGTTTTTTTTATTAGAAATATTACAATTTTTCTCAATGGACAATAATAATAGTTCTCTGAGATCACATTCATACAATATTTACAGTATAAACAATATAAAAGTCAAATTACATTAAAAAATAAATACAAATAAATAAATAAAGGTATACAATAAAAAATTTATAAATAAAATAAATAATGTAAAATTAATATTGAATAGTTTATTTTTTTAAATATATCGGATTTCCTTAATATAAGTGAATCCTTGACATCTCGATCTTAACTCTATTGATTTTTTCTGGTACTTACACTTAAAATAAAGTACTTCAGCCATTTGCAGAGGGCTTAAATATCCAAAACATGTTTTAAAAATAATATTCTACAGTTAAAATCCGAGTATTCTATACTTCTGGTTCTTCAAGATATCATGATTATAATCTATACGTGATCATGTTGACTTACTCGTGAAAACAAAAGTACTTTTTTTTAGTAGTAGCGTTAAAAGTTTATAGGTTTGTTCTTAGTAATTCAGTACTAAAAAAAAAAAAAAAAAAGTATTATACAAGAATAACAACTACAATGATGATAAAAAATTTAACCTTGGCTGAAGACGGATCTAATAATAAACTTGGAACTTCAGATAATTATATATCTTCACTTTTTACGATTATTGGAATGCAGTTATTTGTTTTTTTTTTATTAAAAAAAAAAGTTTATGAACCTCAAGTTCTTAAAGAACCTTAATACTTCTCAGAATAATAAAAGTATGATTCATGGTGTATGAAGTTTTAGAACGTTGAAGTGGTGGAGGAAACCTCTTTACCACATTCCTATGATGCTGGGTAAACCGATTTCCTTCATACACCAAAGATAGCGGATGTGACGTTGATAAAGAATGAAATCATAATGCAATATGTGATATATTTGAATATAAATCGATATTTAGTGAAATAATTAAATACACATTACTTGAAGTTTTATTAACAGCTTGATTCATTCCCAAAATTTCATTCGACTGGTTTTTGGTTTCGAAATTAGTCCATTAACCTAAATTTCTTAATAATGATTCGCTGTATACGAGAAATTTAGAAGTTTCTTAAACAAATTACATAATAAATAGATAAAATTGTACTATTGATATAAATATTAAATTTAAAGTCATTTAAATTGAATGTAAAATAATATTTTTTATTAACATTCTATAACTTATTTATAGATCCTATAAAATAAAGATAGTTTCAGTAAATATGTTATTACGAACAAAGAAAATTCTCTGAAACATCATTTTTCGATCTCTTCTATCTACGTAAGGATAAATTAATGTACTGTATATATATTTCAAATATGATTGTGAATTTTATCTTTTGAGTAAAAAATTTTCAAATCTTAAATTGAGTTATAAACTGAATTATCGTTTAACGTTGCTTCGCGCCCAAAATTACTTTTATTTTGTGAATGTAAAGGTTATATCCCATAAAAACATCAGAAACTTACCTCTAACTTTCAGTTACATCGAGCCAAAGTTGACACTTACACCTAAAACTGTGAGAAATTCAAATCTAATGCTTTTTTAGCTAACAATTTTTAAGAACTTTTATTATTGTTGTTTTCAATTTTATTTATACGAACAAACTCTATTTTTTAGTTATCCAACAATTTTTATGACTTTTATGTCACAATGTCTTTTTTTAAATATTTTAATATCCGTCAACGTCCTTATGAAGCAAAAATAAGGATGCCCACAGGCAAGTTAAACGTTTTTTAAAAGAGTATTGAGTAAACCTATTAATCCGCTATTGCAGCTGAGTGCAGGATGTTCTGCAGTATGCGTCAATGCGCTTAATATTTATCAGTATTTCAAACAATAAGAATATTCTATTATAATAAATATATGAACTTATTTTTGATTTATGAATTTTTTTTTCTTGAAAATTTAATTTATTTGTTACGTTAGCACGCACCTTAAATATTGTATATAAATCCATTAATTTGAATTTTGTGAAACATATATGTTTATTGTTGTTAGTTTTCAATGTTGATAATCCAAGTTATCTAGGGTAATCAGTCACTAAATAAGCAGTTTTTTTAGGACTACGTTTCGATAATTTATTTTTCTCACATCCATGCCAATTTGACTCAATATAATGTCATACATAGGACTATGTGTGGATATTACCAACTTTGAAAGAACACATAGAAGTAGAATTTTAAAGAAATAGAAATACATATTTTTAGATCTTTCAGAAAAAAAAGGTTAATTTTAAGCTATTCTATTTAATTTAAGGAAGAAATAATTTGAAAATAAAATATATTTGGATATAGTACAATAAAAAGGGAGAAACGGAATTTTTTAAATCGTATTATTTATTTTTTTACGCATTATTTAAATATAAATTGAATATTAAAATAAAATATATTTTTAGTGGTGGAGTTTCCAAAGAAAGTTAACCATTTGAATTGTTGAGTGAAATATCCGGTTAACCAGAAAGGTTTTCGTGGTAGACGGCAATATAGACCGGAGTAGTGCATCATTCTGCGCATGCGGTAAAATTGGACCAACTTTCAGGAAATTCCAGTCTCTCTTAGCAAGGAACTCACTTTATCTATTTATAACTATTAACAATAGGAGCTGTCACCATAAAACATTTTATTAAAACTTACTGCATCCACAGAAGAAATAACTTATTTTATCTTAATCATGGTACTATATTGGGCTCAGTAAATATAGATTCGTACTTTTTCTTGGCCAATGAAATGAGGTGATTAGCCTTGATCACGCTCAGCCGCCAGGTTTTTCCTTAATTTGGCTACCTACTTTAAAAAGGCTGGGTTTGCCCGGAGGGTCTAAATACCGTAGGGTCGCTCCTCCCCCTCCCCCCCGACTAAATTAAAAGAATAAATATATTCTGTTATAGCCGGGATTTAAATGCAGAACCCGGAGAACAGTAGACTAGTGCTCTATCCACTAGACCACGCCACTTCCCTAATTGAATTGAAAAACATTAAGGAAGAAAAATAAAGTAATATGAACTAATAAAGAAATAGTTAATAAATCAAAATAAGTAAATTGAAAAATAAAAGATAAATACAGTTAACAAAAGAATTAAGGTAATATGAAGTGAAGCGAAAGCCGAACAGAATAATTAAATAGAAAATGAAAAGTAAATATAAGTATTAAGGAAATAAATATAATTTGTAGACCGTTGAGAATTACTGGAAGGAATTAGTCTCAGTGGTGGTCAGTGAATGAAACAATGAAGTAGTTTCAACCATTTATTTTCTGTCAACGTTTCGACTCCTATTTTGGGTCATCATCAGGGCGTATTGTAGGCGAATGGAAACATTCTAGCATACTGTTTCATTAGCCTACAATACGCCCTGATGATGACCACAATGGGGGTCGAAACGTTGGCCAGAAAATAAATGGTTAAAACTACTTAATTTGTCATTTTCGACCGCCGATAATCCTTCCAGAATAATATTTATTAGTAAATACAAATATACTTTTTATTTCGTACTATTTTAATTTTACTAATTTATATTTACTTTTCATTTTCTATTTTATTATTTTGTTTCACAATAACACTTTATTTTACCTTCCTTAATTTTGGTAAATATATTTATCCATTCATTTATCAATTTTCTTATGTTGATATATAAATATTTGATATTGATAGTTGATATGACTAACCCTGATGAAGACCCACAACGTAGGTCGAAACGTAATATTATATATAATATATATATTATATATATATTTAGTATTATATATTATTATATATATATATATATTATATATTATATATATATATATTTTTTTTTTTTTTTTTTTTTTTTACCACATTTTTATATATTTTTTTACAGCCACCCACATCATCGCTTCCTTCGCAATCATGGTAGCACTTAGTACAATAGAAAATAAAGTCAACTCGAAAGATTTATTATCTGATTTAACTTTATTAAAACAAAGAAATACTCTATAAATCCTAGTTCCATATATCACTACAGTAGTTACGCCAGAGTTTCCAAAGCATATCCCGATATAAAAGGGAATGTGGGTCGAGCCTGGAGGACGCTATATCTTTTACTGCCCGGACCGAATGCAAAGCCTTCCAGTTATCGAGATAGCCTTCCTACAAACTCTTTCTGCCAAGTGTTACTAAAATCTTTTATAGTATTGGAATTCTACGGATTGCAAAATACAAGGTTCCTCCGATTAATTCGACGTTATTAAATCAATGTGTGTATGATGTTAATATAGATAATGGATATTTGATGGAGTATTTAATTTATTTTAATATTATAAAATTGAAATAAGTTGTTTGACCATAAAGTCATGGTAGTATGTCTTTGAACATGTTTTTAAGAATTGTCCTCGGTACTCCTTAGAGGTCTCATGTGGTCCATTTATATGGCGATTTTAAGCGGCACCTTCCCCCCATTCTCAGACAATATTTGCTAGGATCATACCTTTAGCAAACTATCAGCTCCCAGCTCCCTCTCAATATCCACAGTCTTCTGTTAATTTAAATCATCAGTAAAACATTTTGGCGCCATTCTGACATTTATATTTCTACCGATAGAACTAAAACATTTGATCATTCATTTATTGTACGTTCTACAACTCTCTGGAATTCCTTACAAACTCATATCCGCTTCTTCTCTATCATCATTCAAGTAACATCTTTTCCAATAACTTCTGTCTTCCGAAACAGAATCTCTAGAATAAAATCTTTGAATAAAATAAAATTTATTACTTACTTTTCAATTCAGTTAATTAAGAAATTTACTTAGTTTTAGTTTTGTTAAACACATTCTCTATAAATTTATTTATTTTACTATTATTCCTTCTTCTATCTTTGCAAATAAGTATGATACTTTGTTATTTTAGCCAATATATTGTAAATCTTCTAAGAAACCCAGTCCCAGATTACAGATTATTTTCTAATCTATTCTATCTGAGAAATGGACCTAAGAATTTACGCGACATCCTGCTATTTCAATTATGGTTGTTTTTATTTTCAGGATTCAAATCAACTAATAGTGTTCTTATCGATTTCCCTTGAAAATGATTAAATTGATTATTTAAGGTTGTTTTAAGTAAAGTGAGAGGTTTCTATTCCATTTTACCTCTTTTGGAACATTAAAACCCCCAGTGTCTATGTTCCAAGTATCACTTTATTTGGACCTCCCGTTTCCAACAAGCAGCCGTGAGAAAAATTCGAACTTCTGTTACTTTCATAGCCGGTAGCCTGGTTCTTTTGTAGCTCTTTTGAAACAGACATTCAGGTTTCCCTCGTATTACTTTTGATTTATAAATTATATTGCATACAAATATATGTAATTGCTCTTCCGTAAACTAAAAGGTATGCGAGATATATATACTATACCCACGACGCAGGACAAATAATATATATATATATATATATATATATATATATATATATATATATATATAATATATTGTGTGTGTGTGTATTTATATATTTTATAATGTATTTATTCCTTTACTAGTGTTTTTAAATAGTATTTTGCTTAATAAAACGCCGAAAATTGCCACTGTGGCCTTTGTTCGTCTTTTGATATTATTCTTGAAGAATACTTCACATGAGATTTATTTAGATTCTAGAGTTTGTAGATTTACCTATATAATTTTATCTTGTGTTTTAAATTATTTATTTTCTTTAAATAAGAAAGAACAGTTTAAACCAAAAGAAGCATCATAGACGGAATAATATAAATATAAATATGTGTTTTAATCAAATGTATGTAATTCGCATTTAAAGGTTGTTCATTTAGTTTGACTTCGCCTGAATATAGTTGAGCAAGGTTTAGTCACACTATTAGATCATATGAAACTGTTTGTACGAAAAAAGGTACTGAAAAGCGGTGAATTCCTCGTATTCCTGTTCCGAGACCCTTTTTTTTTGCTGGATTTACGAAGCTGTTGGGCCCAATTATGGTCTTTGACAGGTTGTTGGGCGGTCCACAATAAGCCTAATTGTCATTGCTAGAGGCTAGGACTATCATTTAGCTGACTGGTATCATCCCATTGAGACGTTACCACAAAAGGTAGATTAGAGAGAGTACGGACAGGGAGGTGCTGTGAGAGCCGAGAGAGGCTGTACCGAGAACGCGGCCGCTACAAAAAAAGACGAGTAGTAATCTTTACCTGCCTTGGATGCCCGCATTCCAAGCTCCCTAGTGCTCCAAGAAGATCTCATTGTTTAGCCGATAACATTATATCAAAGGTAACATACATGGAGTGAAGCAACACATCCGAGGCGTCTAGCGGAAGGGAAACTCGCCTGCTTCGTGTTCTGTGGCAGGGACAAATAGTACCAGCAAGGGCGATATATCATCGGTAACGAACCTGCCTTGAGAAAAAAAACGCCACGTTAACCTTTGTATTCTAATATCTTAACCTTAACCTACAGCCATAACCCGGCTGACACTTTTTTAGGGTATGACGTTTGTCACGAAGTGACAGTTAAAATGAAAATCAAATTTGTGATAGTGTAAACTTACGTTTTCTATTATGAATCTCTTTTCGAACCTTAACTAATTTTTTTTTTTTAATTGGCTGTCGAAAACTTTTTACATACATCGTCTAAGCTTATTTTGAGTGATTTTTTTGTATTATTAATCTTAAAATTTGTAGTAAATATTATCAATTTGTTATTTATGATATCGAGACTATCTGTGACCCTTCATAAAAAAATTATAATGATGTGTATAATATTCTATTTAAAATTGAGAACTGTAAAATGGAATGATACATTGTTTAATTGCTCATTGTAAAAATAAGATAAAGGAATGAAGATACCTATCTGAATTTAAGCAACCCATAATTTGGAAAAAAAAAAAACTTTAACTGTTAGATTAGAGACCTATAGCACCTTACAATGAACAGAGTAGCTGAGTTGATAAAGCATTGTCACTATTTTAAGAATGGTAGTGGCAGATAATTCTTAGTTATTTTAAATTAGCTATGGGTTGAGTCAGGGTCTGGGAGACACTCCTGAGGCTCTTATCCTAGAATTGAATTCAGATACTACTTGAACTATAAATAGTTAAATAATTCATAGCTTTGTTGAATTTGATCCTAAATTTCTTTCCTCTACTTCTTTTTTTTTAAGTTAATACTTCTTATTTTTAAGTTAATACTTCTCTTTCAGTTTTAATAACAATTTAAAACAAAAGATTTTATTATGTTCATTAAGCCCTTAATCTCAAAGAAGTTATAAAATGATATGTTAAACTCACGACTGTGAAAAAAATTATATAGTATATTACATCTGTTTTGAATTATATACTCGGAGTAGAGCATTAAAAAAGAGTAGCAAACAGGCTTTAAAAAAGGGTAGGAGTTATCCATTTGGGGTAAATTGAATTGTTTTTCTCAAATATTTACAAATCCTTTTTATTTCATTTTTATATTTAATAAAAAATACGAAAACTATAGCTTTTACAACTTTAATTTACCAATAACTAACAAAGGTAAATTCTGATTTACGGTATCTTATTTTCAATAATGAACCTTTGTAATCTATCCAGAATATTAACCTCACCCTCCTCAAAATTTTAGGGCTTACGTTTCAAAACACGTAGAACTAGAATAAAGAATAAAAACATCTTCTTTTCCTTTTTAATCAATAAATACGAAAGTCATTAGTGGTATGTCATAAAGAATTGAATTTCCTACTAAATGAAGAATCTTTGAAATTAGTTCAGAACTAGCAGAGATATAGTAGTTATAGTTATATATATAGTTAAAATGAGCAGTGGTGATATACCATTTTCGTTTGGATTATTTATTGCCTTTCATATTAGTTATTTGGAACTAATAAACCATTGTGTAATAATTTTCACCGTTTTTTGGTTCTAGTATATATATATATATATATATATATATATATATATATATATATATATATATATATTATATATATAAATATATATATATATATAAGTATATATATATATATATTTTTTTTTTTTTAAACATTTTTATTGATATTTACAACTTTATTAAAAAAAAAAAAAAAATACATCAAGTAAATGTGTAACTATCACATTTACTTGACGTATTCAGTTTATCCTAACTGGGTTACTCCTACCCTTTTCTGTTGCCTGTTTGTTCTATAGAATATTTTTATTTATGGACCGTTATGAAGCAAATTAAAAACATCATACATATTTTTTCCGAATTTCGTAGCGAAAGAGTATACTTAACCTACTAACCTTTACGAGCTCCCCAGAATTTCGAAGGTGAAATAGGAATACTATCCTTCAGTTAGTTTTCATATATATATTTTTTTAAATTTATATTAATTAATTATATAAAAATAATAAGGCCCTGAGTTTTGTAATATTAATCCTGATCCGCAAATATTAATTAATCTGTGACAGCCATATAAATAATATGCTTCAAAAAAGACCATATGAATTATCATTCGTTTCCTTGGTTCGTTTCTTTACACAAAAGAACAGGTTTTGAAGAATTCTCAGAACCTCTGTAGAAAAAAATTCCAGTTGGAATCAGAAGGACGTACCACTAATTGGGCGATTCATTGAAGAAATCCATTCATTAAAATTTTACTGACGTTTGCTTTCTGAAGAGTATGTGATTATTTAAATAAAAACCTATGCATACAGCTATAATAAAATATCAAGTAAAATAATTTTCAATTTATTACTAATATAAATTAGCTAAACCATAAATGATTAACTACTTTTAGTTTAGGAAGAATTGAAAAATCATTGTAATTTTTTGTTTGTAAAAAAAAAAATCTGGCGCGTGCTACACACGGCGTTAATATTATTTATTTTTTTGGATTTTAAAGTTTTGTTAGAGTTTGAAAACGTTGAAAGAATTACATTGAGTTTTAATGTTAACATTTATTTTAGATGAAAATATAGAATGTAATTTGCTACTTCACTTTCCATTAGCTTATAAAAATTTGTGAATTTGATGATTTTTTTTTTTTTTTTTTTTTTTTTGTTAAATGGTTAGCTTTCCAACAGTATATTATTCATCTATATTACAATTCTTATTTGAGGAAAAACAAGTATAACTTCAAAAAAAATATTTCTGCCGTTGGTTATTGCATTCTTTCATATTTCATATTTACCCGTATTTTATCAATCCTAACATCGAGAAATGGCCAATTAATTAAAATCAAAGATACTTTGGAGTAAGAAATTTTGAAAATTTGGCATTTAAAGCATGTCACAGTATTTCAATCGTGAAAAAACCTACATGAAATTCAAACCCATTTAATTTTGCATAAATGTGCTGAGTTTAATCGAATGAGTCGTTTTTGAGAAATGTGTAAACATTTGCAAAAGGCGTGGTATTTAGGATAAGTAAATTATGGTGAAAAGGCGGTTAAAACATCCCATGGATAGATATACTTGATATGTATATGATTTTCAGCCAGACTTAGCACATAAATACAGACCTTTAATATTTTAGACTCTGTGGACCCTAAAACGCGTATTTCCTTTGAAAATTGGAATTCTGAAATGTTCACGATCGCAATACTTTTCTATTAATACTATATTTCATTAATAGTTAAATGAAAACAAAAATGGAATTACTTTACATAAATTGATTATTATCCATGCTCCAATAAGTTCAGAGATAAAACTTTAAACCAATAGTAAGTCAACACTAGAACCATTAAAGAGTTACGATTACAAGTGGTTAATGGGTACTCGGAACTGCAACCTATTTATGGCTGTGAACTATAAGAAAACAAATAACTTTGACCTCATTCAGCTTTAATATTTCTTTCATCTTTTATTTCTTTTTCTTTCAGAAGAATCTGACCAGATAAAAAATAAAATATTATTAATAATTGTAAATTTTATATTAAATCTATGCAGTTTGAGTCATTAGATTTTTCTCTTAATTTAAAAGAACGTTTAAACGTGCAATTTTTTATAAGTTTTTTTAGAGTTGAAAAATAATTTATTGCTAGCGCAGGTCTTCTACTTCATAAAAAAGTAGATGTTAATTTAGTAATTTTAACAGTCTGTGGTTATTCAAAATTTATAATAAACCAGATAGTGTCCATCATAATGAGCAGTTATTTAATTATATTGTCTTATTTATGTACCTTATAACCTATTAAATAAGAGATAGGATGTAATATTATTAAATAAATAAGTTAATCTAAACAAAAATAAAATATATTCTATGCATTATTACTTTATTATTAATATAATATAATATGCATTATAATTATCATTAAAAATTATGGCTTTAAAAATCTTATAGCATCGATTTATACAATAATGTATGCAATTTAAAAATAAATGATATTCTAGTTATTCTATTTAATTTTGTCTGTGTTTTAACTGATGTTTCGATGAAAAAATCACGCTGATAACGTTTCTTGAACACTAGATAAAATAAAATAAAGGAGTTATTATCAGCTCCTAGGCGTCATTGGATGATACGGACAAACACGTACCACGTATGCAAAATTACCTAGAACATATTGATCAAAAGTTGTAACAGACGCACCTTACTGTTAAGGAGGTCAGGCACTGGGGTGTAGTGCCTAGCATAACAACCTTCTATGCCTAGGTTCGCGTGTTCAAACCTGGCGATGGCACTAGAATTTTTAATGGAGGAAAAAATCCTTGGTTATTCCGTCCTTCGGATGGGACGTTGACTAGTGGTACCTGTGCCATGTCAGGTACTCATTAAAGGTCTCAATCCTAATTAAACCTGGAGAGGCAAAATTTAAGGACTCCCATTTTAAATCGTCGGAAATTCATAAAGTGAGGTTAATTGAATAAAAAATCTCGGTTAGGCTTTGGTATAAGG
Organism: Piezodorus guildinii; assembly: GCA_023052935.1. NCBI lineage: Eukaryota > Metazoa > Arthropoda > Insecta > Hemiptera > Pentatomidae > Piezodorus > Piezodorus guildinii. The sequence continues at coordinate 92,095,264 of CM041296.1, forward strand.
GTTATTATAGGCAAATTCATTAGAAATTTAGGATCTCATATTTTCTTGAAATTTAGCACGCTGTATCCTTTCATTTAGTTAGGGGTTATACAAATTTTTATTATTCTGTATTGACTAGTTTTCAATTTAGAACCATCCAAACTTTTGTGTTTTCATAACCTCGGTGCTCCCAGTGACGCTGGAATTTTACTAAAAGAAATGAAAATTTTCCTATCGTTATTTTTCAATCAAACAGCATACAAAATTCAGATTATATGAAGAGAAATATGATTATTTCTAAAATAATTTTTTGTAAAAAAAAATATCATGTATAAAAACATAAAATTGTAAAGCAAAACGAATAGTTTAAAAAAACATTAATTATGAACCAGGGAGGTACATCAATATTTTCTAAAATAAATAAATAATTAATCCATTATGAATAATTATGAAAAAAATATAAAATGTGTAAACCAAAATGCATAGTTTAAAAAAAACATTAATTATTAACCAGGGATGGCAAGTCAATTGAAAAAATAAAAAATTATAATACCAACCATCATATTAGCTACGAGGTGCAATCATAAAAATGATAGGATTTTACTTGCTTAATATAAAAAAAAAATATTTGTTTTCGATGAACAAGAATTTTACATTTATGAACAACTATGGACATTTAAGAAAATAAATAATATGTGCCAAATGCCATTATTTAACCAAAACAATGAATTTTTCCAGTCACTTATGATCATACTGGCTACAATATATAATGTATTAAATGTCCATAGCTTAAGTAAAATTTTATAACATCCAAATACATGAAAAGGATACATCGTTCCAAATTTCAAGAAAATCTAAGATCCTGAAATTTCTGGTGAAATCACATGGAATGGCCCATAACTCATTTTCCTGTTGTCTATTTCCGACTCCTTAGTAATTGAGGTAAGGAATTATTATTACTCTTTTAAGAACTTTTTTTTCGGAGAATGTTGAGAGTGGGAATTAACTGTTTTCGTCAGACGTCGTCATTTTTTTTTTAAGGTGTTTCGTAATAGGAAATAAACCAATAGGTCTTTCCTCGTGTGGATCAAACCGCAACACTGTGTTAATATTTTTTTTTTTAAATATATTTTTATACGAAACTTACCTCCTCGGAGACAGCTGTTGCCGCAATGAGACGATAGGTAAATCTGTCTGGCGGCCTTGGCTGGAGGGTGAGCAGCTGGTGTGTGGGGCTAGGTCACGGCCTGGTTAAAATAGTGCTCCAGGCTATTTCCACGCCCTTCCTAGCTCTCATTCCAGGGCTATCTGCGGACTGTCTTTCGTCCAGGATATGTCCGATCTCCTTTGATATTCGCCTTTAGAACGAATGCTTCTAAATCCTTTTATAAAGTAATTAACCAGGGAGAACATGATCTGTGAGATTCTATCTTAAGTTATAAAATATCTATTTGTTAAAAAAAAAAATGAAAATTTTATCTGTTATTGCGTTAAATGGTTAGAACGATTTTTTGATATAATGTGAATAATGAATTTAATAAAATTCAGAAATTACAATATTAAAACAATGTGTCTATAGTACTGTGAAGACATTTAAAGTTAATAAGTAACTGATACAATAACCAAGCAATAACCGGTTACCTTCCGACATAAATCGCTGAGGTGAGAGAAGAGTTAGCTGAAAATTTAGTAGAGCGAGTTGTGAGGGCTTGTAAGAGCTCATTAAAGTAGCTTGAAAGGGGGAGGCATACTTTTTTTTTAATAAATTCAGATAATAACTTCAAATATTACTTTCTATATCATGATTTTTTTTTTTTTTTTTTTTTTTTTTTGTAAAGATGAAAAAACTAAATGATAAAGTTGTATCAAAAGAAACAAGTGTAATTACACATATGAAAACACTCGTAATGTCCGTTGAAGGAGGTAATTAGACCTTGATAAAATTTTAACCATATTTCTTCCATCATAACGATCAGTTATTTAATTATATTGTGTTATTGATGTACCTTATAACTATTACATATGAGAGAGAGTGTGATATTATTAAATAAATAAGTTATACAAAATTTATTCTCTGCAATATTTACTATATCTTTGACACAAAGCTATTATAAATTATGGTTTGAAAAATTTCATAGCATCAATTTACTCAATAATGTATGAACTTTAAAAATTAATGATATCCTACTTATTCTATTTATTTTTTTTCTGTGTTTGAACTGATGTACGATAACGTACCTCTACAACTCATGAACGTTTTTGGTTCAGTACCCAACATTAAGATTCGTAATACCCGTTTAAGAAGGTGATTAGACCTCGATTGAGCCAGCAGGTTTTTCCCCCAATTTTGGGTACACACTTTTTAAACTTTAGGTGTGCCCCAGGAGGCTCTCTCCGCGGCTATAATAACAGAATAAATAATTCTGTCTCAGTATAATTCACAACAGTAGACTAGTGCAAAATCCACATGTCGCTCCCTAGAATGAAAATTCATTATAATACTTTAAAGGTATGTTGAAAGTGTATGGTAATTCACTATCACCGACAATACTATCAAACCTACACATTTTTTAATATTTTACTTTCAATTAACTCTCGCCATGTAGCAGGGCCTCAACAGTTACCTGCTCTTTAATAATGACTGTGGAGGGGAACTAGTCCGGCAAGTGGTCCTTTTGGTCCTTTTTTGCCAACACCTTACGGCTACGACTGGGGTTGTCGACCCGTAACTAACCCAGCTGGGAGTGTCAAAGTGAATATTAGCTCACTCAGGCGGGAATCGAATGTTCACCGTTGTCAACATCCCATGAGCCCATAGCCAATATCCAAAATTAAAACTTACCTAAAGTACCTCTTAATTTTACTCTAGTGAACAATGTTTTCTAAAACGTCTTAAACGTATGTGATGAAGTATCTTCTTCTTCAACTTGATATGCTTGAATTACATCACCAAAAAAAGAAAAAATTCTTAGAAAGAGCATTCTTTCGCAAATTTGTTTCGATATAATTATTTAACCATTGCACAAAAATGATGTATATTGTAATAAACTATCTATATGTCTGTATGAAATGTATAAAAAATATCCCCAAAAATCAGTATCATATCACATATCAGCAAAGTTACCGCATATCTTATCATAACTTAAAGACTAGACCCCAGGAACATCGAAGTGAAGAACTCCCACCACACCTTTCACCATTCTCAGCTCATATTAATTTTTCACTAAATCATTCTCATTTAATAATATTTTTTCCTTTATTTATTATGGAACAAGTCCCTTTGAAATAATACAGAGGAAAGTAAATAGGGTATTATGTGCCTTGGAATAATAATAAAAAAATACAGTGATAAAGTAAAAAAATATCTAAATAAAAAATAAAGATAGTACAGATAAAATAAGTGAGGAATATAACAATTCAACTTTCCTTGCATTCAAACTTTGTTCCTAAACCCTCTCCTCCTACATTAATTACTGGACGTGTAAACTGGGACCAATTTCGATATGACTTGGAACATAAACTAGACTTAAAACATCCAGTAAAGACAAAACAAGATATTGATCTAGCCATAAAAAAACTAACTGACTCAATAAGTAGCAGCATAATAGACAACACAACAAACACCAAAATTAATAAACCTCCAAAAAGTAACCTACCACAGCACATTCAGGTCTTATTAAGAGATAAACGCAGAGCAAGATCGAAGTGGCACAGGACCAGATACCCAACAGACAAAACTTATTACACCCAACTGACTAACAAACTAAAATCAGAAATCAGAAAATACAAAATTCAAAATTTACAATACTTGACGGAATCTCTCACTATTACTGACAAGTCACTCTGGACGACTACTAAAAAACTCCTCAGGTTTAAAGATTTCAACCATCCACTTCTCACTGAAACTCAAACCTGGACACGATCTGACGAAGAAAAATCCTAGATATTCGCTCAGCACCTCTCTAAAATATACAATCCTCATCCTGACATACTCAATTCCAACCATCTTGAATGTATCGAAACAGAACTTGATATTCCTTTCCAAATGACCCTACCTCCTACAGCATTTCATCCTTCAGAAATAGCCAATATCATTCACAGATTACCTTCCCGCAAAGCTCCTGGACATGACCTAGTTACTTCCCATATAATGAAACAGCTTCCTCGAAAATCCATCCTTTTTCTTACCTACATATATAACGCTATCCTCCGGATCACATATTTTCCCGACTCCTAGTATTAATGATTAAAAAAAATAATAAAATATACAATTATCATTATGTTCCTGTATATAGCTTTGATAAAAGAAAATACGATGCCTGTATAATTAAAAAAAAAACGAAAAAAAGCTACTTCTATGATAACACTTATATATGTATATATTTTTTTTCATTTAGGGTTTTTCTATTTATATATTTTATTTTTTCCGTCCCGTCCTAGCATCATGAGGCATACTCTTGCTAAAGACTTAAACTGCTTCAACTCTAATATAGTTTAAACAATAATAATTGTTCATTATTATCATTTTTAGAGATTAGTCAGTGAATATTGAGAGATGAACGCAAATCACCTGAATTCGTGCTTACACTTTTTCTGAAAGCTAAGGAAAGCATTTAGAACATATAAAAACTTTAAATTCGTATCGATCTTTTAATTTTAACTAGTTTAAGTAAATTCTTCGAAGGAGCTTGAATTTATTATATACAGAGTGTTAAAAATACTTTATACAGTAATACTATTCTTTCGGTATTATTCAGCTGCAATAACAACAAAATATTAAATGGTGAAAGTTAAATACAGATCTCCATCTTTTCCAACCGTTATCTTATCAATTTTGTTATTCAAATATTAATTATTGCGTACCTTAAGTGCTGCAAACATCATTATTTTATGTAATGCTTAAGCAGTTAGCTAACTGGTCACAATCCTGCCCGTTTACACTATTTTTCCAACGAATTATGATATGTGTGAAAATATAATATTGCTGAAGGTAAAATAAATAATATATCACACAATCCTAATGAACCAAAGAAATAGAATAGATGTGTCTTTAAAAACAACAGAAAATGATTTAATATTCAGATGACCCAAATGATTGTTTTTTCAATAAAGGAATTAATTTTAACAGAAGTTTATTAAACGTTTTTAATATTTTTCAAAATTTGTTACAATTAAAAAAAAATATTTTATATCATTTGAGTCATTTTTTTTAATAGTACACTAATAATTTTACAAATAAATAGTATACTTTTTGAATGGGATGAGCTCACATTTTTTAAAGTATCTCAGGCCTAAGTAGTGTTATTATAGAAAAGAACTCATTGAATAAAATATAAATGTCTAACCTTTAAAAAAAAAAAGTTTTATTCCAGCTTTAATTTATATGTTATATATTGCAATATAGGATCATATCTGTTTTTTAGATCCATGATCACATTAAGAGGAAAGATATTATGACCATTCCTCCATCCTGTCTTGTCTAACTGATAACCTTTTATCTCTTTCGAGCTTTCTAATCTTGAGTCAGTTTATTTATTTTTCTTTAAATCACTCTTTAAAACTGAGGCCTTTAAATGTCAGGTTGTGTGGTCTAATTATATTTTTTTAAATGGTGTTTTTACTCATGACGTATATTTCAAAGCATTCATTTATTGCAGATAAATGAGGAATTTTATAATTTCTCGCCTTTTCGGTTTTGTCTCTATAATTATTACACTATATTTAAGTATAAGTGTTCAGATCACATAACAATATCGTATGTGTATTAACAGTATCTTATTTTTGATATTTTCCATTAATGTAAAATAGTGAAAATAGACGAGTTTTTCTTGTATATTAATTTCCTGCTGAATGTTATTTGTATCATAAGTATTTTTTTTAACCAGTAATAATTTATAATTTAAAAAAAGATATGTAAGAAGAAGTATTATAAAAATATTCATCTGAGCGTTAAACTTGTCTCTCAACTATTTATTTTATAATTATTCATTACTATTTATTTAAGGAAATATTTAATTAAATAGTGTATATTTCCATGTATTTTTACTTACTGATGTGTGAAAATATAAAAGAAGGACTATTTAGAAGATATTAATATATTCTATCAGCTTGGGAAAACTAATAAACAGTTTTTTCATGTTAAAGTTTTTTGTCTTGGCATTTTTTACAGGTTTTTCTTCTCTTGCTTGTTTTGTTCTTTTTTATTTCTTTACCGAAAACGGTATATGGTAAGAAGATTGTTATTTATTAGTACGAGGTATTAAAGAGTACAATAAAAGACATTTTCGTACTCGTTGCCCCATAAAACGAATCGATAACTATTTTTCATAGCTCTATTTAGACCTTTAGTTTTTGAATAAAACCTGAATGACTAAAAATGTATTACTACGCTTGGAAACTTTTGATAAGCAGACAACTCTATCATTGAATGTACATTTGGTGCGTCATAGATAAGTGGGACATAGCACATCTGGTCGACAGTGCGTTCAGGATTAATATTTCAACACGGAATATGAAATCTTAACTCTTTACTGATTTAGGGAAACCATAAAATTATTTTAGGCTTCCTTATTATTTATTTATCTTGGTATGCTTTTTATAAAATATTAATTGAATTAACATACTATTGAACATAATAAAATATATATTGCAAATGTTCTCCTTTGCGAGTCCAAAATAAAATAAATTTTTGACTTTAACGTTAAAAAATAATCTCTTTCAATATCATTCGAAAGTAAGCTAATTAATTTGGTTTAGGCTTTTATTTATTTATTTAAAAAAAAACCAATTGTTATCATCGATATGACAGATTTATGTTCTTTATAGGCATTATGTGACGTATGTAATGCTTTTTTTTTGTAATATTTAGAAAAATAGTAATATTGTATTGTATAATATATAACATTTTTTTAATTGTTCGTGTATTTTAAAATACCAATTTCGATCTTAACTGAATATTATTTTGTTTAAGTTAATCATCTATAATTTAAAATAATAGTTAAAGCTATTTGTATCTAGCAAAAAGAAAAAGCATTATGATATATTCTATTATTTATGCTGAAATAAAATTAGTAGTTGAGTAGTATAACTATTTAACTGGCATTGAAAGAAAAAAAAAACTCGATCTGAATTTTCCAAGGGAAAGAAAATATTAAAAAAAAACAAAAACTATATACATTTTGTAATATAATTGTTTATCTTCTAAAACTTGAAGATATTCTGTATATCTCTAATTCGTTACAGGTTTGTTTGAAAATTTGATTTTTTAATCTATTGTGTCATTTTTACACACATATTTTCTGTTAAAAGGCATTGCTGAAATAGCGAAAAGTGTTATGTAATATTACTTGGTCGTTCAATTACTAATAAAATATCAATTATGTTTGACTAATTTTATTACTAAATATTAAATAAATATAATATTTTAATACTAAATTTTATTTAAGGAATGATTTTGCGAATACCGTGTTATTGACCAGATGGTAGAGGTAATGCCAGTTTAAGAGGATATTTTCTAAATTTAGCCTTAGAAGTAGTTTTGGAAAAAATAAACTGAATACTTTGTTAGTGTTTTTAAACTACAGTTATTTGTTGATAGAATTGCTAAAAGATTAAAAAAAAATTTATTTTTATTTTATTAAACGTTTATATACGAAAAATCCTTATAAATAGGTTTTAAAGTAACTATTTTATTGTTTGACTATGTATTGTATTTTAACTGTAATATGAGATTCACCTCACCCTACCGTTTCATAAAAATTATGCATAGTAAAAATAATAATAATCGTAATATATATTATAAATACTTAGAGAAAAGGAAAACCTATGTTGCATTTTAGTTAATTAATTGTTTATAAATTATTTGTTTTTGTTTTTATTTTTTACGATGGTAAACCTTGGAAAACGTTAAATACATCATTTATTTGCGGGTATTTGCTTTTCTTTTTCAATCGGGCCAATATTTCTACATTATTTTCGATAAAATGGATTTTATTAACAGCATTTGTTTATTTATCCTAAAATAAACTCGTAAATCCACTAAAAACTCGTAAAAATCAGTCTTGTAGTTCTGGAGAAAAGCCGACAGCGGCTTACGGCTAACGGCTCACAGCGGACAGACGGATTTTGTTTTTCGTTATCCTTGTTATACATATCTTGAAACTAAATAAAGTAAAATTTGGAGGTTTTGGGTAATTTTTTATATTTTTTTTATCATACGTATACGTATAGCGACATCCTCTGCATCTTCTCTCTCTCTTCCTCCTTCCTGGGAAATGATCAATTTTGACTCAAATTTTTGAACGTATTTTTAGGCTACTTCAACACTAGACAAACGGTCAAACCTTACTCTTAACTACAAAAGGCTCATCTTCATGACTACTATAAGACTAATCTGGACTTACGCATTAGAGCTATGGGGCTCTACTAAACCATCAAGTTCTTCCCGCATCCAGTCCAAAATCCTTCGTACAATCCTCACCGTTCTTACTTTGTCCATAAAGACCTTAATGTTCCCTATGTTACTGATTTGGGCCGGACCAGGTATCAATCCTTTCATGACAAACTCCATTCTCGCTCTAACCCACTAGTTTAAATCCTTTCTTCCTCTTCAATTCTGGTAATCCTTCGAGGTGCCTGAAAAGGAGGTGGCCCCGGGACCTTCTAGTAGTAGAATATTTGTAGAGTGCTTCCAACGGGAAGCTTCTCTATATGTATTTTATGTCATTGGACTACATAACCATCACATTTACTTGATGTATTTTTTTGTTAATACAGATGTAATAATTTTTTTTTTAAGTTTGAGGTAGGCTTTGAGAACAGACAGAATAAAGATTGGTATACGGGCGAGACTTTGCCCCGGACAGTAGGGACCTGTTGCTCCTACGCTAATGGGATCAAGAAGCAGCAAAAGTTGCTAACTCCTCCCTCAGCTTATCTTATCGAGTGAGCTAACTATTACGCATTACTAACAACCCCACGGCGGGAACTTCTTTGGCTTCTTTAATTCTTCAAGGACGTCCAACCATTTTATTTATTCCACATTTTGGTTCGGTGAATACGATTACTACTAGAAATCAAGGTGATTTAATTTTATTTTTAATATGATACATAACATTTTTTTTTATCCTTTTAATATTTCACTATATCCTGAATTCATTTTTTTCTCCGTTGGCGCGACAGGCCATGCAACGCCTTGGTCACGCTACGTGGTTTACTAGGATTCCACACCAATATACTTGATAATAGTTATAAGTGCAAGTTACTCCTTTCACCTATTTTTGGATGTGGCCACTAGTTGGCTTTACCCAGGAGAGAGTATGTGAGAATATATGCAAGAAAATTCCATCGGGACTGGAATTCGAATTAAACCTTTGACATGATATCCATATAGCCACGCGTTACCCACAACTTCTATAAACTACTGCATAACAACTAGAAAACATAAGCTGTCAATTTTTAACGTAGCGATTAACAATAGACGCAAAAGAAGGATGCTTTAATTTCACTCAGGAAAGCTGTACATTCAAGTATTTAGTTTTTTTGAATTAAGCTTTATGTAAGTGATTACAGAAAAACTATTCAGGATTTAAGTTGCCCTTATGAACTCTTCTCATTTTTTTGTTTTGTTATATTTCTAGGTTATTTTCCATAATTATATTCTTAATAGGTATTATATTCTTAAAAAAAGATCATATGTTGAAGATTTGATGAAAGAACAATTTTTTAAAAAATAATTAAAGTTTCATTATGTTGAATATTATTAACAGTCACGACTTTCAAGACAAAATTGTTTAAAATTAAATAAACTCCCACCCAAATGATCGTTTTACAGCTGGACAGCCAATCCTTCCTCATGAGGGACTATTCCAAGAGAACGAGTTAGTCCAGTTGGAATCTGAAAGAGGGAGAGACAAAAAAAAGTAGAAGCAGTTTGTATTTTTTTTTAGCGAGAGTCGTGGTAAAACGTCATACGATTTTGCTGATCTGCGGGTTCTCGCGAATAATATTTGACATTTGTATATTGTAGATAGATTCAAAATAGATTCATTCATCGCAATATTATATAACTTAAAAACAACTATTGGGATCACTTGTAGCTGGGTGGCTAGCGTAACAGCCTCCCATGCTAAAGGTCACGGGTTCAAACCCGCAGGTGGTCCTAGGATTTTTTAATGGGAGTAAAATATCTTTAGTTACGCCGTCCTTCGGGGGGACGTTAAAAGGTGGTCCCGAGCCTGTGCGATGTCAGGTACTCGTTAAAGATCCCTATCCTAATAAAACCTGGATAGGCAAAATTTAGGACTCCCACTGTAGCATCGTCCGATTAGCCATAGTAGCATAAAGGGACGTTAAATAAATAAACAAAAACAACTATTAAGAACTTTAAACATAAATACACGGGAAAGCACATGTCTAATGCCATAAAAAATCTGGTGCGGGCAACACACGACTTTCGCTTACCTCCGTTTTTAAAATCGATTACAGAATTTTCAAGTACAGTAAGAGAAAATCTGGTGCGGGCAACACACGACTTTCACTTACCTCCGTTTTTAAAATCAATGAAAGAATTTTCAAATACAGTGAGAGATAAAAATACGTGAAACTATTAAAGAATTAATTAAATCGAATTTATAAGAAACATGTGTTGTATTAAAAAATCTAATATATTATTATCTAAAATAATCAGTTAGTTTTATGTTCATTTCATCACTCTCTATTAACTTTTAAAAGCTTGTGTATGTGATAATATTTTTTCTAAAACCTTTAGCTTTCCAACGGTATATCTTATGTTCAAAAACGAAAAATTGCATTAAAAAAATATTTTTTCTGTTTTCTCCTTTAGTTGGGTATCGAATTTATTCAATTTATACATTAACCTGTTTTTCATCAGCATTAACAAGATAATATAGTTATTTTTATTGAATCTACAAAATTAAAGGTACTTTAGGGGAAGAAAATTTAAAATATCGGCATTTAAGCCCTGTTTGACCATTTTAATCAAATAAAACCTACATGATATTAAAGCCCATTAAATTTTACATTGATATAGCGAGCTTAATCAAAATCGTCGGAACCGTTTTCGAGAAAATCGAAAAAAGGTGCAAAATGCATGGTATAAAGTGCCTCTTCTGGTAAGCTCATTTTGATGAAAAAAGTTTTGTCTCGTCTCGGGCGTATAGTTGTCTTAAATATGAAATTTCAGTTTCATAGGACTTACCGTTTCCGCCCGGGAGTTACCACACACACACACACAGACCTTTTTGCGGGACGTGGTTATTTGGACTCAAGAGACCCTAAAACGTGTATTTCCGTTGAAAACTGGAATTCGAAAATTTTCACGATCGCAATACTTCCCCATACTATATATAGTAAGTGAAAGTAATAAAAATGAGTGAAACCATTAAAGAATTAATTAAATAGAATTTCTATAAAAACATGTGTTTTATTAAAAAATCTATTATATTATTATCTAAAATAATCAGTTAGTTTTGTCGGCTTTTCATAACGCTCTATTACCTTTTAAAAGCTTGTGTATAAGATATTTTTTCTAAAATCTTTAGCTTTCCAACGGTATATCATACATGTATATTGCTGTTCTTATGTTCAAAAACGAAAAATTGCATTAAAAAAATATGTTATCTGTTTTCTCCTTTAGTTCGGTATGAATTCATTCAATTTATATATTTACCTGTTTTTCATCGGTGGTAACAAGTTAATATAGTTATTTTTATTGAATCAACAAAATTAAAGGTACTTTAGAGGAAGAAAATTTAAAATATCGGCATTTAAGCCCTGTCAGACCATATTAATCAGAATGAAACCTACATGACATTTAAGCCTATTAAATTTTACATCGATGTAGCGAGTTTAATCTAAATCGTCGGAACCGTTTTTGAGAAAATCGAAAAAAGGTGCAAAATGCATGGTATAAAGTGGCTCTTCTCGTAAGCTCATTTTGATGAAAAAGGTTTTGTAACGTCTCGGACGTATAGTTTATATGACGTATGTGAAATTTCAGTTTCATAGGACTTTTCGTTTCTGCCCGAGAGTTACCAAACACACACACACACACAGACCTTTTTGCGGGACTTGGTTATTTGGACTCAAGGACCCTAAAACGTGTATTTCCGTTGAAAACTGGAATTCGAAAATTTTCACGTCAATAAATTTAGTTTGTTGTTTTTGAGGACAAACCTGTTTATAACTCGCAACTCCAGTATTATGGAATAGTCCCAGAAACCTTCATACAAGTTTTTGATTAATAATTATGAATTTCAATAGATCTTATTTATATATTTTTTTTCTTCCGGTACTTCGAATTATATCTTTACTAACTTTAACCCTCGGAATATTTCATCATAATTTATGTATATAATACACCTATAATCTCGATATCAGTTATGATGAAGAAATATATAATGTAATACCTATAATATATGAAAAGATAAACCTACAGTATAAAACACAACACATTCATTTATTTTTCCTGATTTTTACATATTGTTGGAAAAAGTGGTTAGATAGAACGAATTAAAAATCTATCATTTATTTCTTAATTTAAGTTTCATGAATAACTGTTATATGGTCTGACCCATTACTAACCGTTATTATATTTCTTTAAAAATTATGGTTTATGAAAATATTTTCCTAATTGACACGGCAGTCTGCTTGAGGGACTGGTTGAGTTCATTACACATTTTATTCGTCATAAAATGCCGTCGTCAACTCGGCGCCTGGCATATTAAATTGACGTCTGACATCCAAAGTTATTGCTTATTGCTGTTTCTTAATACCAAAACCTTATGTGGTGCTTTATATTCTTAGTATATTATATATTGTTTAGTATTGTTACCTACTCTAACTAATATTAAATATACAATTATTAGAGGATAGAACAATGTAAGCCGATATTGTTTTTAATGAATCAGAATGCAAAGAAGAATTTCTCCATTCATTAGAATGCGGTAAAAGCACTTTATCTGTGAAACCTAATCCATTAATGCTTCTTTAAATTTTGATCTCTTAAAAAAAATATAAAATAATAAAAATTAAAAGAAATTGACGTTAATGTAGTTTGTTTTTTTGACAAGTATAAGTACATAGGTTATGTAAACTTTTTATTTTATTTTTTATTTATTGATGTTTACAACTGTATTGGTTAATTCAACTACTATTGTAAATTAGCTATTAGATAAAGAACATGAAAAAGACATGAAGAAAAATTGCCCATTGATAGCACTCCAATAGGTAATCTAAACGAAGGTCTCGGGGCCATCTTCTTTCAGACGCCTCGGAGGATTGTCAGGAATGGAAGAGGAAGCAAGGATTGAAACTAGTGGATTAAAGTGGGAGTTGAGTTTGTCATGGAAGGAATGATACCTGCTTCGGGCCAAATCAGCTACATATGGAACTTACATATTCTTTTAATTAAGTTTTCAAATCACAGAAAGAAATGGTTTATAGTCTGGTAATACTGCCCAAACACACCATACTCATCAATCCATAAAGTTTCTTTATTTTATCCTGACTTATTGTAATTATTTAATTTCTATTATTTACAGTTTCCATTTTATTTTGTTTATTCGTTCACACTTTTTTAAAAACGTTTAAAATTATGTTAGACATAACAATATTAAAATTCTAAGCTAATGTAAATAAATTCACTATATCTTTTTATTGCCATGCAGATGAAAATCATCTTTCTGGTCATCACCACTATATCTTTGATATTGTCTTCTCAATAACAAACATACAAAAACCATATTTTTACTTTTATTTAAAGTAGACTTATCTCAGGTTGCACATTCGTGGTATTTCAGTGAGATTAGTTATGTTGTTTGTTAATTCATTTTTCGTCACTTTATGCTACTGTAGATAATCGGATCATGCTACTGTGAGGCTCCTACATTTTGCCTATTTAGGTTTAATTAGGATGAAGATCTTTAACAATTATTTGACATCGCACAGGCTCAATACCTGTTGTAGTGTTGTTTTATTGTTTTTATATTAATAATATGATATTTAAATATTATTAATATAGCTATTATAATATAAGATACACCTTTATTTGTTTAGGTCTTTTGCTAAAAAGATAATGGACTACACTTTATTCCTGCCCTGAAAATACTATGTTGTCTCCCACGGAACAATTAACAATATTTAGTATTAATAATTATTTTTATTTTATATACCCATTTTTCCTGTCTTTAAGGTTAGATTATTGAAATTTTAAATATCTTTTCTTCTTTGCTGCTATTCAAAGATTACTTCACTTTAAGACATCTAAACCATCCTCAACAGTTGGGATGAAAAATATCGTCTTGTCATTCATACGACCACACGTGGACACAGCATATGGTTCCCATCTGGGGTGTCTTAAAAATCTGTGTAGGATGTTGGTTAGGGAGTCGGGAGGATGTGGATTAGTGCAGGTGCCTTGGCAGATCTCGGCTGGCAGGTGTGCGATCCGCTGGGTAATATGTAACATCAACACCTGGACCCAATCCCACCTGTTTGCATACAGCTACAGTATCCAATCTAGTTATTTGGACTCGGGGGATCTTATCAAACTTTCATCGTTACTGTTGAAGGAAGTCAGAAGTCTTGAAGCTTAGGAATTATTAACAATTAGGTCAGAATATGTTTTTATTAAGGTATCGAAATGCGACCGAGTTGGATTTTTAAAGAAGTATGACTGTGAACATTCAATATTTTGAAGAAATGTTTAACGAGTAACATTTAATAAAATAAAATATGTATGGCGGTATATATATGAAAAAAAAAATGTCAGGTAGTCATGACTGCCGGTAGAAGTAAAAACCTGAAAATCTGAAATATATTCCTCTAATTTCTTCATCTATTGGTACTCCATGTAATAATTCTCTCCCATTTTATATAGCTTTTTAATAATCTAAATACACTCTATTTACAACGTAATTTAATAAATAATAGTTACAATACCTTATTGAGGGTGTATGGTCGGCAGTTGAAATTCTGATAAGTAGAAATACCCTTATATTATTTTTATATTCTGTTACTACTAACATAAATTTCAATACTCATCAATTTCTACAATATTTAAATTATTTGTAGTTGATGATTTCATTATATTTTGGAAATGAAACAATGGGTCTAGGGTGACTAAATTATGAAACGAAAATTTTTGATTGGAATTTATGTGAATAGCGTGTAAAAACTGCACGATTGTCTTTTTATCGTTGTACTATATTTTCGTTCATTAGACATAGCTAATCCTAATTTTTCATTTAAAAATACAATAACCGGTAGATTTTTGTCATCTGCAAAATTGATATTAAAGTATTATATAGAGGTAACTTCTAAGCCATAGTACGATGTCTTTACTCATTTCATTAGCAATTGATTTTAATTTAATTAAATACTGAAATACCGATATTATAAATATCGATATTTTTGTGCCGATATTACATCAGAATCGATAACGTTCACGGAAATTAATATCGATATCCTATTTCTAGTGGACTGGACAGGCATACAAAGACTGCTGCGCATGCGCCAGTGTAGAGCATGTTGGTAACGTCACCATGGTAACGAAATCAAAGTTTTTACCCCTAACAAAAATCGTATAATGTGTCTAAAGAACTTATCACTTCAAAAAATTAGTATTTTCTGTTACAATAGATTTACTAAAAAATATTATTTTTTATGTTTATTATTTCCAAATAGTTATCTTAGGACATAAGAATTTATATACAATTATCTCATATGCATAGAGACAAATTAACCAATGCTGTAAAACTGTCAATTTATATTCAAGGAAAATGTTTATATTTTTGTAGTTGGGACGAGATAGCGAACAAGGTTGTATAAGACTTACATAAACACAAAGATTTGCTTTGACGAATGATGGGTTTGCGGTTTCTACGTAACCACACCCGACCTAAATACTATATTATTCCGTTCAGAGGAAATATCATTTCCTCAGAGCTTGGAAGTATGAAGTTTTTGCAGCGACCCTGCAGAATTCGAACCTTCGCGTTTTATTCTTACCAAATTGATTAACATAAGACATTGACAATATTAGTATATATGTGCATACTTTTTTAACTTTAAGTTAACAAAGTTACATCTTTAAGCATCAAAACAATGATCATTTATAACAGATTGCTTTTGCAGAATGTTATTTTATTAAAACTGCATAGCATCAATGCCTTCAGGTTTTGTAAATATGCTAAAGAAACGCAAATGGAAGGACAAATGTCTGAGTTACATAATTATGTTTTTTATTTTTTTCAAGGATCAAAATCCTAGACGTTTGTACACTACTATGTGTAGTTGTTTTAAGGAAAAATTCATTTAATAATTATTTATTGATTATACACGTAAATACTTATGTATTAAATATACATATTAAATACATTTCTATAGTTTGTTGATCTTATTAATGCAATCACAAAATGTATTTGTTTTCTTTAAATGCTTGGAAAGAAAATTATCGTTTAGTTTATTTTAATATCATTAAAGAAAAATAAAATAAGATATCAGAAATATGTGAACCATTTAAAATTTCTTTTTAAATATATTAGATTAGTATAAAATAAAATAAAATATAGATTAGTATAAAAAAAAAAAAAAAATTTATATATAATAAGAGATTAACATGTAATATAAAATTGACAGGTATATTATTAGTTAATTTTCATTTTAAATAATGAAATATTGTAAAATGCTTTAATCCATTATTATTATATATTATAGTAATTATTAATATATTAGTAGCTAAGATGATACAATAATTAATTAATGAGCTTAAATCACGGCATATGTAAATTACCGATTAATGATTTATGTATTTAAAATCATAATACATCGAACCAAAAAATGTGGTAATTAAAAAGCTGATTCTTTCTTGATGGTTTGTTTAACATTTCATTGTAATTTCACTGTCAAAAAATGTTTTTCAATTTAGATATTTCTTTATTGAATATAAATAAGGAATCAGAAATGCTCCTCAGTATGAATAACATTTTTTCTGGACGTAATTCTAGCAGACATTTTAAAAAGCAATTGACTCATATTGATCGATAGTAACACACGCAAGTCATGAAATGTTTTTTTTTTTTTCACGCACTATACCGTGAAACTTTAATATTGGTATAGTTGAGTGGGTTTGAAATTGAAATAATGTTTTAATGAAATAGTTATAATTCTCTGGTACTAAATATTTTATACGTAGCCAATCAATTATATTACTACTAATAATAGAAATTGGATAATTACAAATTTTATGACGTTCGTCAATAAACCTGATCATTTTAAACCCGCGCAGTTTTATTACT
The DNA here is from genome assembly GCA_023052935.1 of Piezodorus guildinii. Taxonomy (NCBI): domain Eukaryota; kingdom Metazoa; phylum Arthropoda; class Insecta; order Hemiptera; family Pentatomidae; genus Piezodorus; species Piezodorus guildinii. The sequence continues at coordinate 92,112,561 of CM041296.1, forward strand.
ATCGGTAATAAAATAGTTTATATAGCCATCGTTTATTATAACATCCGAGCTAGCTTCGATGAAATTCATTTTGATTTTTAAGATAACAAATGTTTTATTTGTATGTTTGTAGAACATTGAGTTATATATTAATGAGATGCTAAATTATTCTAATATACATGTACGTGTTTATAGCATATTCTATTATTACATAAGTGAGCTCTGTTTTCATTCATCCAACTTTAAAGGCACTCACTATAAAGTATCCATTGGAGAGAGACCATGAATAAAATATGACCATGTTGTCAAGGAGCTTTTACGTTTGTTAGCAAGATTTTCCCACTTTGGCAATGTTAGTTTTTTTTGTAAATGCTCAAGGACGCACATGTTTACTCATTTATTCGAAATTGTGATAATTATTATTCAGAATTATTGTGATAATTATTATTCAGAATTATTCAGAATGGTGGATTTTCGGTACTAAAAGGTCGGCAAAGTATGAAGAGCGAGATTTTTTTTTATATGAACTAATTATTAGTAAGCAGCTCAATTATGCACTCATGAATATTTTAAAAAATTTATTTTTGAGTATATACAATATTTTTTTTTTTTAATCTATAGTTCCCCCTTAACTATGAGGACCTAAACAAATGACACATCGTATTCGCTTTTCTCGTCTTGCGAACGTCTCATTTCGCATCGGAATATTCAATTAAAAATAAAATGATGTTGAAGTATGATTATTCAACATTAATTTTTTTTTTATTTAATGTTTTTTAACGACTAAACGAATTCACAGAGGAAATGGCCATGTTTGAATATATCATCCAGTAATAACATAGTATCATATACGCTTATGATATATATTTAAAAATTATTTATTAAAAATTTAGGATACGTAAGAACTTTTAACCTTCATAAATTACTATTAAATTACATTGTTTGAAATGCTACCACTGGGTAGCTTTTTCACCTGCCCATTCATTCCTATTATTGTAATTCAGTCATTTTACTTATTTTATTTGTATATACAGTTGTAAAAAACCAATAAAATATTTATAAATTACATTGTATTGAGTTTTTAAGTTCGTTCTAACATTTATTTTTCTTTTGTTTCAGGTAAGTTTCCTCTCCATTTAATTAACGTTACTTCAAGTATTTTAATACAGAAAGTATGTACAAAATAAATCTTATTCTTATATTTTATGAAGCTTATCCGATTTCTGGAAGAAATTAGTAAAGTGTATTAGAAAGGAAATTCATTAAAATATAAACAATTTTTTTTAAATTATATTTATTTTAAATATAATTTTAATGTCATCTTTGATTTATAAGTTATAAGTATATATCTTAATTTGTATTTAATATTATTTTTTTGTAATCTACAATATTATCTACACAAACGTGAATGATATACAGATTTATTAGATTTTATTTTTTTTTCAAAGATTTAAAATAACATTATCTAATTCATTTTTTAATTTATTTATTAATTTTTCTGTAAAAGAGCCGTGCGGTCAAATAGATAGAGCTCTAGTATACTTATCTCCAGGCCCCGGCTTCGAACCACGGCTGGGGTGAATTATTTATTCTGTTCTTACAGCCGTGGAGCGACCCTGGGGTATGGAGACCCTCCAGGGGCACAAACCTGTCTCTAAAAGTGTATACCCAAAATTTGTGGGGGGAAACCTGGCTGCTGAGCGTGATATAGACCTGATCATCTCTTTGTACGGGCGTAGGATTTCAAATAGTTCGAAAGATCTCTGGTAAGTCCCTTCAAGGATTGTAAATGTACAGGTTTTTATAATTATTATTTTTTTTTCAATGGATTAATAATTAAATTTTAAAGAAACAACTGTAAAAATGAAAATCGAATGCATGAGTTCAAAGATGTTTTACAATTTCACTTAAATAGATTTCGAAAATTTCGAGGATGCTAGTATAGTTAATTATGTACGTGTAAAAGCGCTCTTAAGTGATTTTTTTTTTTTTATATCATCTCTTATTTCCATATATCCTTAAATGTAATTTTAGTAGTTCAGTAAATAATTTATGACCACAAATTTGCAATATAATGATGAAAAGCTAACTAGCACCTTTACTTGTCTGCGTTATAGGTTCTTATGAGAAGTACAGAATCAGCCTTTTTCGACTCAACAATTCCGGATGTAATAAATTCCCTTCTTTCACTGTGTAAATGCTTTACGAATCATTGGCACAGCTTTTGCTGATTCTAAGAGGATTACGGTTGCTGCTTACAATAATAGAATAAAACAGGATAATACATTCCATACGGGTAAAGATGTTTATTCAGTTGCCGTGAGGTCTAAAGTAGGAGCAAATCCTTTTATAAACCTTCCTCAGATATGCTCCAATAATAGCGCCGAGGTGGCAACTGCGTCAGCCTGCCGTTGGTGCAATGGTTGCTACGTTATTCCTGGAAAATCAATGTGGAATTTAAAAAATTCATACGTTGGAATACATCATATTTCCATATACATAACAGAAATGATGAAAAGAAAATTATTAAAAATATCAATCTTCCGAAAAAGTGGGTCAATAAACCTTCTTCATTGATGTTGGATGATCAACGCTCATTGGTACTTACGAAGAATGAGTTGATTTGGGTGATTTTCATAAGAGGCTAGCAAATACTGAAAAAATAAACTATTTACTAACCAACGTTTCTTCCCTCTTAGCGGGCTTAATCAGGGCTAATATATAACAAGATACAGTGTAGGTGTTTGATAAATAAATGACCATAAAATATTAACAGGAATAAAAGACAATGAGCTAAAAAGAGAACAATAAACAAATGAGCTAATAGGGAAATGAAGAATAATTATAGTTAAAAAAGTAAAAATAAAGTAAAGTAAAGATAACAAATAGCACATGTAAAATAGAATTTTGTTAATCTTTTATGGTATTTTATTTATCAAACATCTAAGCTGTATGTTGTTATTTATTAGCTCTGATAAAAGCCTGTAACGTGGGTCGAAACGTTGGTTGATAAATAGGTTTTTTGTTTTTTTCATTTCATCCTTCTTAAGTACCGCTGAAGCTTTACCGACTCGCTCTTTTTTAGAGAAGGATATTTCGATTATTTTTTCTTTTGCTACTTTTTTCATTGTATATCGAAAGATAATGTATTTGAACTATGAAATTTTAAATTCAACATAGTTCTTGTGATGAAACGTACAGATTATTTTGTTTCTTTCTTCTATTTTGTTGTGTTTCTTTACTTCGTTTCACTCCTTGCGATCTCTTTCTACCTTTACACTCATTTTTCCACGATTCTTACCATCCTCCGATATTCCTAGTGTTAAAGATTTTAATCTATCGAAGGCGATATGTTTCTCACATGAATCTCTTAATATAGGTCTTATTCCAATGCATAACAGGTCCCTTATCTACTATATCAGTACGTTATTACTGGAGATGAGGAAGAACTTTCTAGATTTTTTTCCCATAGCCCTCTTCCTCTATTTTCCCCGGAACTCTTATATGATTTCATTCCTAACGCATTTTTACTGCATTTTAAAGGCTATTGGACCTTGAATAAGTTTGGATATTCAATAAACATATATTATTCAGTGATGCTGCTGATGATCTTTGGTAAGCTGAAACATCACAAAGCTTTATTAATATTTAACAACTCAAGCAACTAGAATGTTTCGATAACAACGGAAGATTCTACTTGATGCAAAAATATTTACTATAACTGGTAACAGTTTTATGTCGCAAAAATGAGCTACAAAGCGCTAATACGTTTTCCTTTCCACTTGTTGACAGGCTGCTTTTATTACATAAATTACTTGAAGCTTTGTTTTTCTAATTTAGTTACTTTATCTTTCACGCTTTCTTTCTCCGTTTCATTGCTACATTTAATTTCCCCCGGGGTATTCGAATTTGTTTGTTTCTTTAATTCTCCCGTAATTTCTACTATTTTCTTTTGAAAGTTTTTATTGTAGTCTTCATTTCTTTTTTTTCATACGATATATCTGAATCTGTCATTTCAGCTATTTCCTTTAAAGTGTTTAACTGCTCTATTACTTCTATTTCAGCCTCCACATTAGGGCCAGATCGTCCGCGTATGCCAGCATTTTACTTTGATGTACTTGTTTTTATTTTTATTATTTTATTGTTATTATTTTTTTATGTTTTATGTTGGCCCTTCCACATTTCCTTCATGATAAAAACAGTACTCGGAAGAGGCTATTCCCTTGCCTTAGTCCTATTCTTATTGGGAAGAGTTTACTGATTTATCCCTGAAACGTGAATCTTGATTCCTTGTCCTTCAGTGTCAGTTCTATCAGTCTTCTTGTCTTACAATCCATCCATATTCAGCCAATACTTCTAGCAGTGTTTTACCGTCAACTGAATCATAAGCTTTTTTTGAAGTCAACAAACGCTATGTAGAGGTTTTCTTGACATGCCGTAATTTATTATTAGTTTTAGGCTCAGAATTCGTTCTTGACACAATCTACCCTTCCAGTCATTTTAATGGAGTGATAAACTACAATTGTTATGACATGACCATTACAGCTATCAATATTATTGGGATATTAAATAACTAGACATATTGTATCCCTGTAATCCAAAACTATGGCTTGATTCCTCTTCAGCCCCGCTTATTTTATGAAAAAAAAATAGGATATCTCAAATCGTGACTCTCTTACGCCCGCTCTGACCCTGCCGCGGTTACGCTATATTATCAAAGAGGCGGTCCTCGATAAAAGGGAAAGGAAAAGATTAGTAAAATATCAGCTGTGGATCACGAGCGCTACGAATGGAAGGACGGGAGATAAGCGAAGAGGAGAGAAGAATGTTCTAATGGTGGAGACTTCTTTATTGCTCGCAGTCTAACGTTCCCTCGGTATTCGCCACCGCCCGACCCGGTATTTATGGCGGTCGGTTAATGATATTGCTTTCTGTCTAAAGTTATATATTACTAGTGACCCGTTCTTGTTTCGGGCGGGTGAAAATTAAATGCAGTGCCATTAATACTTTAAGAAGTTTCGTTGGACCAATTAAGAGTTTATCACTCTGGCATTATGAGTTTATCGTAACGAAAAGTCCTTTAAGCAAGAAAATATAATGTTTATTTAATAACGTCTATTCATTATTATATTTAATTTAGTTCATTGTTGAAATGAACACCAATAAGGACAAATAGCAGTGTGCTATGAAATAAAATGATGGGTGATATATGAAATAGCAATTATATAATGAAAAAAATAAGTCTTGAAAATGGAGAAACAGCCCCGAAACGTCGACAAATATGAAAAGCTTATGAAATAAAGTGATTAAGTGAGAAATGGAAGTCAATGTGTGCTCTTTTAAGTGTTTATATATGTATTATATTTCAAAAACAAACTGAGTTTCAGCTACTAAATTTTATTCTATCGTACTTATTATATAGAGGTATAATCTGTATGAGTTTCATAATTTTTCACTCAGTCCCTTTTGAGATATTTCCATGTAAACATTGCGAAAAATGAACTTTTTCCAATTTTGAAAATTCATATACAAAAAAGGACTATGTTCTCAAGATGGAAATTTTTACATCATGTAAGACTATGACTGAGCTATAAGGGAAAAATAATCAAAGGTGAATCCCTTTTTCTTCATATACTTTTATCTCGCCAAAAATCTCGTTTTTTTGTCATTTTCGAGAATTTTTTAAACAACTTTCTTCACTATTTAGGAAATACGTTATAAGAACAAAAAATACAAAGCACGCCCTTATCTTATTGTTAATTATTGTTTTGATTTGATTTATATAAAAAAATACGGGATTTAGAATGATTTTTACATCACATATCTTCGCCCGTAAAGCTGACTTAAAACGGCTGCAACACTAAAAGTATTGGCTAGAAATTTTTTTAATTTATTGTTTCATATTCATGAAAAGATATAGAATAAATGTTCAAAAAATCACGAAAATCAACGATATCTAGCGGCAAAATTAATAAAAATTGGACGTTTTCAAATGGATTGACCCATATATGAAATATATATTATTACTTTCACTTACCTAAATATGAAATATACAGTAAGGGAAAAAAACTGATTCCAAAAACCAAGTTGCGCAAAAAGGTGTATGTGTCCGTGTAGGGTAAGTCCAACACGAAAACGAAAAGTCCTACAGTTATAAAATATGATTTACAAGTAATATTTAATAATTATCAACTCATAGAAGTCACCCAAACTCCTCAGCACAGTATATTATATCTAGAAGATGTATTTTCTCATAATAAAAGTGGTATTTAAATATTTTCACTGTGTATAATTTGTTAACTAAAATTATATATTTTAGATAACTATATACTCGAGATCTTACAGAAACTTTCTCATCAAAAACTGATCTAAGAATTTTGATTAAACCCGCTTAATTGATGTAACATTTAATGGGATCTAATATCATGTATGTCTTATTCTGATTGAAATAGTCTGACAGGGATTAAATGCTGATATTTAAACATCTGTTATCATGAAATTGCCTTAAAGTAGAAATAATTAATAACAACGTTAGGTTATGGATATATAAAAACTTTCCATTTATTTCAACAAGTTACATGCGATTTGGAACGTAATATTTTTTTCTAAAATCTTGAGTACTGTATGAAATAATATGTCTGTACGACACTGTACGGTGGAACACTGATCCTGATAAACTTTCTCATGACAACATTACATATGCTTTACATATGCTCATATAATTATGCACTGAAAATAACTTTATATAAACTTCGACGACTTCTTTTATTGGATATTAACTGTACTAAAAGTTTGCACATTCCAAGGGTAACCGTCTAATATATATTTAATTCAATCTAAAAATAATTTTTTTATGACTTAGTTACGTAAGTTGCTATGTATTTTACTAATAAACCTTCGGGAATTAATGCCTTAAATGGTAGTAAAAACCTTATCAAAATCCGTCCATGTTTGAAGGAGTTCGTAGAAACCAAGAATCATCATATTTATATAAAGAGAGCTATTGCTTTTAGCTTGCTATAATTAAGGAAATGTTACTAATGGATTTTGTTTAAGGTTGGTTAAGAGCAATCCATAGGGTGATAGTCTGCCTGTAGGTTCAACTCCGAACACAATATGAGAATCCGCCGAAGAGATGCAATTACCAAAGTTAATAAGCACACGGGGTCATAAACTATTTATGACCATGAACTCTCATAAAAAGCAAATAACTCTGCCGCTTTACGACTAAAGCTTGGCTGACTTCTAATACCTTCCTTTTTTTAGAATGAACTGCATTCCTTACACTCGCATCGCTTAAAATCTTCACACTTTATTGATTTATACACTTGAGAGACATAAAAGTTTGTAATTGAGGAATGTAAATTTTCAAGTTTTATTAACCCGATCTGGTTTTGGTACATTGTTTTCAATAAGGTTTGTAATCGACTAAGAAAAAAAATCTTAATCCTTCATCTCTTCTCTCAAATTTGAGGTTTCACGTTTTGAAATACGAAAAGAGATTTGACACCAATCTCATGATTTGGTACACAGAGAACCTTTGAACGCTAACCTCAGCCCATAATAATAATGAAAATAATTGTATTCTGGGATCATGTCCCTTAAGAATAACAATATCGTACAGTAAATATACATTTCAATGTATTGTATATATGTCTGGCCGAGAGAAAAATAAATACATTTTTATTCACAAATGTGTAAAAGAAATAAAATAAATAAAAACCTATTTATATAGATGTATACAAAATATATGAAATATAAACAATAAAAAAAATCTGCTGTAAAATAATAGATCTGAACAATTTCGAAATAAATGAATTATTCCACAACTCTAGGATTTTGATAAAACAAATAATTTTGTCTTATGTTGTAAGTAGGATAGTGGATTTACAATTTTACATTTAGTGTGCGTCTCTTTGGGATCCTAGAAGGTGTTGGAAAAGATGGGATTTGAATGAGAGAAGGGAAGAGCATAGCGAATATGATTAGGTAGGGAATTCCAGAGGGATGCAGAGCGGATAAAGAAGGAATTATCAAAATATTTAATTCTATTTGTAGGAACGTAAAGGTCAGAATGGAGTGATTTGGTTTCAAGTAAGTGAATTGAGGATTTTAACTGAAGGATACTATGAATGAATGGAGGATGTTGAGATTTAATGACTTGGTAGAGGTATGTTCCGAGGAAATATTGTCTACGTATGGAAGGTATATAACACATCAAATCGCTGTATAAGTGAGTCACTGGCGACCTCATAAGATGAATCTTATGTTTCAAAATGAATTTATTTATTTTATTACTTACTTATTAAGATAGAGAAGAAATTTAAAGAGTATTGGAGAGTAGAGGATATTTGAGTATAAAGCAAATTTTAAAAAAATGCATTGTAATTGATAAGAAACATCCTCATTATTTATATAAATAATAAATATTTAGGAATCTGAATATCCAGATAATACAAAAAAAAAATATATAATATATATATATATATATATATATATAAATAAATTCTATCCGGTAATTGGTTTAAAAATGTATACCCTTAACTTGGTCATTTATGTAGATTAAGACAAATGTTATGGAAATCAGAGCTAATATTATATTTTTTAACGAATAACTTATAAAAAAACTTTTTTTTTTTTTTTCTAATCAACAAAAAAAATTATTTTATGATATAAATAGAAAATTCAAGAGCGACATAGTTCTTTTAAAAAAATAAATAAATAAATAATAATACAATAATTACGACACTCTGCTCAGAGAAAATCAATAGTTGTGGCTATGAAATATGAAATCCAAAATTCTGGGACATTAGATTTTGGGAGAAATATTTCGTATTTAAGAGAAGTTTTTTTCTAAAAGCATTTTCTTATACAATAATCATAATAATTGGGATCACCTGTGGTATGGTTGCTATCATAACAGTTTTCTATGCCAAAGGTCATGGGTTCAAACCCACAGGTAGTCCTAGGATTTTTTATGGCAATAAAAAATCCTTAGTTACGCCGTCTTTTGGAGGGGACGTAAATAGGTGGTCCCGATCCTGTGCGATGCAGGTACTCGTTAAAGTTCCTCTTAAACCTGAATAGGCAAAATTTAGCATCGTACTATTAGCCACAGTATCATCAAGTGACGTTAATAAACAAACAAGGCTTCTGCTCTGTATAGGAGGCTATTAGAGGGGAATGAAAATCCAATTTAAATACTTTATTGGTCCATTTTAGAGGATTCCTGATTGAGAATTTTTTCTCCTTTTTTGAGGGCACTTCCATTAGCATCCGAGGGTATCAAATGAGCTGAAATTCGACATGATTGGTGTTTTTAGAAGGAAAATGTCATAAAAGTGGAGTTTTTTTGGAAGTTTTAGAGGATGTGCACACATACTGTCCTTCCCAAATGATTATGAAATTCGTAGATCTCGGAGGTATTTCTCCAATCATTTTATATTATTGAAAGTACAACCTCAGCGACTGGTTACTTTTTATGTTAATACCAAATGAATTTTAGTTCAACATAATTACCAATTTCAATAATTGAAAACACAAAAATAGGAGAAGACTAAAAATGCTCCGGAAGACAGATATAAATCTAGAAATCCAGGCCAGCAAACAGCCCGGAAACAAAATGTCATAAGAAACAGATCTCATCTCGCTAAAGGTGAATCAACAAGGGTATGCCAGGAACCAAGATGTAGGCTAGTGATAGTGGTCTGCCAGGATAGCATCCAGATCCGCTGATAAACTAGTTTTGTTTGCCAACATGTATGAAGCAATATCATTCCACAATAGCGTCTGAAAAAAGAAGAAAAAATCTGGTGCGCACAATTACGACTTTCACACACCTGCGTTATTAAAATTAATTTAAGCATTTTTAAATACAGTTAGAGACGAAAATAATTAGTTAAAGAATTAATTACATTGAGTTTCAAAAGAAACATGTATTTTATTAAATAATCTATTATATCATTGTCTTCGACAATCAGTTTATTTTATCGACTTTTCATTACTCTCTGTTAACTTTTAAAGTTTTGTGTATAAGCTAATACATTTTCTGAAATCTTTAGCTTTCCAATTGTATATTGTACATCTATATTACTCTTTTTATTTTCAAAAACACAAAAATTGCATTAACAAATATTTTTGCTCTTTTCTCCTTTAGTCGGTTATCAAAATTTGTTTAACTTGTATATTTAGCTGTTTTTAGCAATGCTAACCAAATGTTATGGCTATTTTTTTAGAGTCTAATAAACTAAAGCTTTTTTAGAGTAAGAAGATTTAAAATTTTTGAATTTATGCCCTGTCAGACTATTTCAATAAGAATAAAACCTACATCATATTAAAGTCCATTAAATTTTACCTCTATATAGCGAGTTTAATCAAAATGGTTAGTGACGTTTTTGAGAAAATCGTAAAAAGGTGCGAAATGCATATTATAATGGGGCTCTCCTGGTTTGCCGATTGTGATGAATAATTTACTGTAACATCACAGGGATGCACGCTTTTATAATATAAAATTTGAGTATTATGCAACTTAACGTTTTTTACCTAGACTTAGAACACACGGACCCTCGCACAGACCTTTTTATTAAGTTTATTTTGACTCAGAGAACCCTTAAACGTGTATTTTCAGTGACTCGAATTCGAAAATTTTCACGATAACATTTTCCCGTTCCTTATATATTTCATATATAGGTAAGCGAAAGTAAAAATATTATAGATCCATGAGTTTTCCTGAGATAAAGAATTAAACCTATTTCAGAAAAGTTTTTACTCCTTTAAAAGCGGAGTGGCCGAGTTGGTTAGCTTGCGTTGCCTAGCAATCAGATAGTAGTTAGTAAACTCAGAATAAAATCATTACGAGTTTGCGTCTTGGTGCCGTGAGCATCTTAACTCAACACGTTCCTTTCCCGCAACCCCTGGCCCTAGAAACACCTGTATTATAGCCTTCAAAGGGAGGTAACGGGGTGAACAAAAAACATTATTTTTTTCAGTGAAACTTAATCTTAATAAACTTTTGGGTTGAATAGGAACAACCGACAAAAAATTAATTCTATTATTTATTAACATTAAAAATTACGTTCAGGCAATAAAATGAATGACTTAATGCAATTTTTAATGTTCATCAGTGACAGATATAATTTTATATATATATATATATATATTAATCGGCTATAAATCTGTTTTCCTTGTCATAAAATATCGGATTTAACTCATACTAACAAAGTAGTATAACCACTTTCTCTACTACAACTCACTACAATACACCACCCATTTGGTCGTTACAATTGCCAGTGCCTACTCAATAGGCAATCATGGCCCTATAGTTGTTGACTTATTGTGGATTCAATCACGTCCAATTCTTTTCTTTACACTATCTGTTAATGTTTATACAGATATTTAAAATAAAAAGGTGAAATATTTTATTGTTTTTTATTAATTACATAAAAATACTTCAAGCCTAACATACATGTGGAACAATTCTCGATTTGCACTTAAATGTTGTTGGAAAGAAGAGTACGTTTGTAGAAGTAGATAATGTTGATAATACATGCTTTGTTATTATTGTTATTGTTTAATAGTTAACATTACCACCTTACAGAGTTATATCATCTTGAACCATACCATCGTAATCTGAAGGTGACTGCAGACTTGGTGGTACACGTAGCACATTTTTTTTGATGTACCTGCCATTTGCATCATAGAAATTCGGAAATTTTGGAATATGCTCTATAACTGCTTAAAAATATTGATCTTGATATTAAAAGAATTAAATAATTGGCTCTTTTTTTGTCTTTGTCGTTGACTTTTTTGTCTGTGTTGATATTTACCACCCTTAATTTTCTCTTCAGCTTGAATTTCGGCATTATCATTCGAATTATTCTCTTTTTTAGAAGATTGATCCATCAATGAAAAACTAAAATGGGTCTTTTGTTATTTTTCTCCCTTTCTCCTTAACAGTTATTGTTAATTTCTTTGTTGATGTAGAAATTTTTGATTAGGCTATTGTAAGATTTTTTTTCTTATCTCTATATCGCTTACACCTAATTTTATTTTATTTATTTCCTTCCTTTGAATCTAAAATATCAAATGCAATTTGAAAGGACAAAAAGGATTTTTTATTCAAAGGAGTGGATCTTTCCCCTTTATTTCTTATGTTTGAATTTAATGAAAAAAATGTTATTTTAAAATAATAGTTATTTCTTCGCTAATATTATAAATATATTTTTCAAAAGTTCAATTATCAAAGGTTAAAAATTCAAATATTGTTTGTTTGTTTATTTATTTAACGTCACTTTATGCTACTATGGCTAATCGGACGGTGCTACAGTGGAAGTCCTAAATTTTGCCTATCCACGTTTTATTAGGATAGGGATCTTTAACGAGTACCTGACATCGCACAGGCTCGGGACCACCTTTTAACGTCCCCTCCGAAGGACGGCATAACTAGGACCACCTACGTGTAGAGCAACAAAAAAAAAGATTTAATCTATAATAATATTATAAAGCTGAAGACTTTGTTTGTTTGAACGCGCTAGTCTCAGAAACTACTGGTTCGGATTGAAAAATTATTTTTTTGTTGGATAGTCCATTTATCGAGGAAGGCTTTATTTAGGCTATGAAGAAAAAAAAAACGAGGAAAATTAACCTCGCATCCCAATGATTCCAAATGATTTACTGTTTAATTTTAATAGAATTCAATTTCCTGTTAATTTATCTTTTGCCTTAACAATCAATAAATCACAGAGGCAACATTCAAACACGTAGGAATCGATTTACGCCAAGATCGGATGCGGAAAATATCAGTATGTTCTTCTACCACAAGAAAATAAAACTAAAAATGTCATTTACACAGTACTTTAAAATATATTATTTTAAAAACGATTAAACTAAAAATTTTAATAGCGATCATAAGAATAGAAATTGACGCAGAGGAAATCGCGGGCAACAGCTAGTTAGTAATAAAGTATACATTGTGCTTAGTTGAAATCTATATTATTAAAATGAATTTATTTTTCAAATATCATATTTCTATGCTAATATGATCAAGATATTCTGTTCAATTTCATTTTACTACATTTTAACCGCTACCGGAAATGATAACGATATCAAAGCTTTTACCACTACCCAAAATCGCATAAATTGCGTTAAGAAGTTTTCACTTAAAAAATCCCATAAATACGCCTATAACTTGGTTATTTTTGAAAATTGGCGTGATTTTCTGTAGTTTACCATTCACTGATTTAACCATAATGGGCCGAAATTCATTTCGTTGAACCGCCATGGGTAATTTTCTGTTTTGTTTCCTCATACTCTAAAAGGTGAAATTTTGAAATATATTTTATCAACCGATCCATTTCAAGCTATTCAGAAAATGCTATTGCAGAGAGATTTCTTCTATTTTATGAGGATCGTTATAACAGTATTAAAATGCTGAATATTTCATCAAAACGGAGATCGGGACGTGATCCTGAAATAGAAAGAGGGCTTAGCCTAAGAAGGCTTAGTGCTTGAGGAGCGGATAAAGTAGAGATGGAATCCATGGCGCACCAACCCGCATCCAAAGCTTTCTCCGCTTTAAAGTCTCCGTAATTTCTTTATAAGAATCATCTAAAAGAAAGTCCAGTGACTTGGAATATAATTTTTTTCACGGAGACAGCTCCTGTTATAAATAGATAACATGAATACCTTAGACGAGAATTTCCTGAAAGGTGGTCTAATTTTGCCGCATACAACAAAATTATGCACTACTCAAGTCTGAATTGCCTTCAACCGCGAAGAACTTTCTGGTTAACCACGATATTTTACTTAACATTTCGAACGGTTAACTTTCTTTTAGAATTTTTAAAAAAGTATCTATTAGGAAACAATGATCGTTTTATGTTTTATGATACTGTCGCTAATCGGACGGTGCTACAGTGGGAGTCCTAAATTTTGCCTATCCAGGTTTAATTAGCACCCCTATCTTCAACGAGTACCTGAAATCGCACAGACTCGGGGCCACCATTTTACGTTCCCTCTGAAGGTCGGATTGAACTAAACTCCTAGAGCCTGGTTTTTTTTCTTCATTTCCATTTCTCTACCTAGGCCTTTATAGAATATAGAGTTGCAATAGAGGTATTTCGCAAGCAATGGACGTGATAAGGTGCAGCCCACTAAAAATAAAAATATATACCTAATATTTAGGATTCAGGGAATTCTTGTCATCGAAATGATTCTATGAAGGGGCCCTCAAAAATTTTTTGTTGGGAACCACTGGTTTATTGAAAATATTTTTTTTTTTTAAATAATTTATAATACATAAATATAAAATTCAAAGACTTTCTAATATATTCGTAACAAACGATAATGCTGTGTTTAGAGGTAAGAGCGAATATAACCTTGCTACTGAGATAACCCCTAATGGCCTTTCTCTCGACCACGCCATACTAAGGTTGTTGTTAATGTATATTAATGCTATTACATAATATTCAATATCAATGAATTTTTTTTTTTTTTAATTTTAAACATATTTATAAATATTTACAACTGTATACAAAATACATCAAGTAAATGTGATGGTCATATGGTAAATTGAAATGAAATACATGTACAGACACCACCCATTGGCAGCACTCTAAATATATCCTAAACTAGAAGGTCTCGGGGCCATCTTCTTTTCAGACGCCTCGGAGGGTTATCAGGGATTGAGAAGGAAGAGAGAATGGAAACCAGTGGATTAGAGGGGGAATGGAGTTTTTCATGGAATGAATGATACCTGGTTCGGGCTAAATCAGTAACATATGGAACATTAAGGTCTATATGGATAAGTTTATTCGTGACAAAATATGGAGCATTGAGGATTTTACAAAGGATTTTGGATTATAAGGATTGGATAGTCTTGTATTGCCCGCACCAGATTTTATTTATTTGTTTAAACGTGCATTTGAATTATATATATATGAACATGGTAACCTAATTATACATGATCAAATATTATATTTTATAAAAATGACATGCTCTATTACCGAATGAAAGGATGCTCATCAAAAGGCATACCAGAGAACATATGTTCGCCGGAGTGTCGTCATTATAAATGGAAAAAAAAACAGATGCCAGTGTTGCGTGGTAGTTTCTGTGACCACAGTTGGCACTTTCGCCACATTGTCACTAATCTGTCTTTGCTGAAATAGTATCCAGTGTAAGAACCAGATGCTTTGAGAAAGTTATCCAAGAAACAGGGATAAACTACCATAAAACCGCAAACTTATCCAATGGGAAAATAAGTGAAAGTTGCTAGGCCCAAAAAACATTGAAAACCCAATATTGGAATTTTTGTCTACGTCTTTGTATTACGATTTCGTGGGTATAATAGGTTAATATTTTTCTTGTTGCTTTGTTAAAAAAGGTACAAGCAAATGTTTAACTACCTAATTACTATTATGATAATATTTTTGGCGTATAAATATATATTTGCAGTTATCTTTATAGTGATTCTTGAAATTTCAATGATACTAGATACATGGTCAAAGAAAAAAAAAAAAAATATGATGCTCTACAGGTTTTCTAAACCATAGAAACCCAAAAGTAAAATGTTGAATGATAGAGGTAGAAAACTTGGCCAGATATATTATTTCTTCCAAAACATTTTTTTATTTTTCACAAAATCAATACACAACGTTTCGGGATCTCACTCCCATCTTCAGGATCCTACTAGTTAAAAACAAAATTTTTCAATCTTTGTAAAAAACGGTATTTTGTAAGTAAATCATTAAAATTATTAAAAACAAGGTTTGAGTCAGGTATTGCTTCAAATCTTTGTACTCCACTGGATTAAATTAAAATGTATTTCTATTAGATTTAAAGATGTTTTTAACTTGTAGAATCCTGAGGATGAGAGGGAAATCCCAGAACGTTGTGGTTTGATTTTATGAAAAATAAATAAAGTTTTTGGATGAAATAATATAATATCAGCCCTAGTTTTCTACCATACATTATGTTAAATGATGTTTTGACTGACAATAAAAAAGCCCAAAAGTAGCTAAAAAATAACATTTGTATGTGAGATTTTTAACCTAATAATAGGGATAAAATAAAAAAATAAAAAAACACGTACAATTTTAAATTTTCGCCATAAATATTATAACAAAATAAAATAATTAATGTTAAGTTACTAAAGTGAACTGGTATCTGTAACGTTTCTAAAAAGGTTAAATTTTAAATTAATATAATTTTTTCTTTAAGTAATTGTATACAATTAAAATAAATATTACTCATCCTTTTTTCCTTGATGAGTAATATTTATATTTTCCTTCTTTATATTATTAAAAAATCAAATCGAATAATAATGCAATTCTTAATATATATTCAAAAAGTCACATCGATAATTAATTCCATAAAGGAAGAGTAGTTATTAGTTTCATAAAAGTAAATCAAAATATTATATATTAAGTAACTCATCTATTTTGGGAGAAAATGTATACAGATTTTTTTATAAAATAAGATATGCACATAAAGTTCTCAAAACAAAATAATAACTATATAACATAAGTTCCAACTGTTTATAATGAATTTATTATCAATAAATTAAATTACCAAGTTGGTATTGTTCTATTTTTTCAATTAACGGGTTTTAAATTTAAGAAATATATATAGATTAAAAACTGAAGAAATGTTAATAGTAGACTGTGACAGTTTAAAACGAAATTTAAAGTTTATTACAATACTGTATTGACATATTTTATAAATCATGTTGAATTTATTCATAACCATGGTGTAGTTTGTTGTATAAATTCAAACGATGATATATCACCCTGATAAGCTATTTAATATTTGTTTATTCAATTTAATTTACGAGCTATGCATTAAAGATAACTAATTCATGTGTCATAGCAAAGAAATACACAAACATTCACTCGGCATATTATCCTTGGCCCACTTTTTCATGCAATGTTTAAAACTTTGATATCTCTTTGACCGTGAAGAGAAACGTAATGCCTTCATTGCTCTTTCGTGACAAATGGGAAGCTCCAAGCTCAAAAGAAGCTGACAAGTAAAATGAAAAATAAGAGTATTTCAAATGTTACCCTTTAGAACTCATAAAGAGTAAAATATTTCCAGGTCGTTCGATAAACCTACTTTGGTTCGATTTACTTGTCTTTCTTGCATTAAGATTCCACATGTATAATGTATAAACAGTGGACATGTTTAAATAATAACATTACAATTATTTATTGTTTAAATCATGGTGTATCTGCATTCAAAGCAACATGAATCTTAAATATAAAAACCAAAATCGCATGGATATAGGAAGTCAATTAATGAAAAAAAAATTTTATAAGCTCTTGAAAAATTATTGCATTTCAAAATAAGAGATTGTTAGCTATTTTTCAAATACGCACGCAATTTCTTGTTTTAAAGTTGCTCATTAAGTATTAAATAATCCATGAATCCTTGAAGCTGTGAGTTATAATTGTTAGGATGCTTGGAAGATGATCAGAAGATACATAGCACAAGAGGACCATTTTTAGACTTGTCAATTTATTCTCTCTGGAAAAATGTATTTGTCCCAGAGAAAAAATAAAAAAAACCTATCAAGAATTCAATAGAAAAAAAATAGAGTTGGCATCAAAGAGAAATATTCAATCCCTTGGACAATTTTATTAGGGGAAGGGGCCAACCCATTTAGCGAAGGGATTGGATGGGTGACCTTTTCGTCCCAAGGGTCACACCCTCCGCCCTTAAACATTTTCCTTCTATTATGTTTGCTTTTATAAAGAGCGAACGTTCTAGAACGAATGAGCCCTTTATAAACATAAACATTTATTTTAAATCGTGTTTTTGTTGTGTTTTTCAAAGTTTTTTTTTTTTATGAAAAATCCTTTGTTTATAATTATTGAAAAACTCTACTAATTTATTTTGTTTTTTAAATTGATTACATAACATTTCGGAGAGAGTGTCCCCAGCTGCATACAGGAAATGTTTCTTGATTTACTTCTTTATTCTTAATATTTTTGGTTTCTCAATTTTGTTATTAATTAGTTTACTATAATTTTGTGTTTCCACTGTTTTTTATCTATTATAGTTTTTTTTCAAGTTAATATTTTATTACTTATCAGCAGTGCTTATTAATGTCTTATTACTTCATATACATATTCTTTTTATATATCTTTAAAAAAAAAAGTTTTGTTATGTTGTGTTTTTCATATCCCTAAAGATGGCCCAACGTTCAGGACGAAACGTCAACACAATAAATAAGGTTATTTATTTGAAGTGTTACAATGAAAGCATCTCCATCCAAATTCTTATATTATATCTACGGTAAACGATTCTACCATTATTTAAGTTTCCTACCCTTATCCTAATTAATATATAATCATGTATTTTTTTTCAATTAATAACATTCAATAAAAATCATTTTACATTCATTATCACATACATTATGTGTATCTTATTTCATGTACATTAATTATCTCAATAATAGTCTAGTAAAGCTAGCATTACGGCTTGAAAAAGGTGGGGTAATTATGCTTTTTAGGTATAATTGTGTGTGCTGGTCCCCTCATTAAAAACCTAATTTGTCACACTCTCAGACCTTGTGCGTTTTCCGCTATCTTAAAAAAGCTACAAAATAATCACTTTTTCAGTTTTTCCTCAATAACACTCTTCTAGTACATTTTACGCAAAGCATTGCCGTTATCAATTTTTAAGACCATTTAATTTACTGCGTATTCCAGGCTTACATGTTGAAGTTATTAAAACAGCTTCTGAGATATACAAATTTTGACAATATTTACAAATTTTTTTGTATGTTTCTTATAGGAAATTTTATCCTCTACAAGATTAATTATTATGAATTTCGCTGTAAACTAGTAAATACATATTAATAGAGTAAAATTACTGGTATACCAGATTTTTAGGTGTTTTTTTTTTTTTTTTTTTTTTTTTTTTTTTTTTTTTTTTTTTTTTTTTTTTTTTTTTTTTTTTACGTTTTGTCATCTCCGTATCTCAGAATATGTAGAATATAATTTTGTAAAACTTTTTAAAAAGTAAGACAAGCTGTAGTATTTACACTTAGAGGGGAAAACCTTCAGGGTTTTTACATGAACCCCTCCCCATACTACCTATGTTTATGGTTTTCCTCAGTTTATGCTTGGACATGGCTCAGTAATAGTACGTTTATATATATTTTTTTACTTCTATATTAAAGTCTAAAGTTCTGTAAACATTTTGTATGCTTATCATCATCAGATTATGTATCATATTATCATTAATTGTATCTATAATATTTAATGGAAGGAATTAGTCCGGGTGGCGGTCATTAAATGAAACAACTAAATAGTTTCAACTATTACTGGTATACCAGATTTTTAGGTGTTTTTTTTTTTTTTTTTTTTTTTTTTTTTTTTTTTTTTTTTTTTACGTTTTGTCATCTCCGTATCTCAGAATATGTCTCAATTACTTCAATATGTAAAGTAAGGAACTTGCAGTATATTTAATGGTATTTAAAATTTCTATTTTAGATAAAATGCACTGGAAGCGAGTTATTTACGAAAAAATTTTAAAAAGTGCTTTTTTTTTTTTTTTTTTTTTTTTTTTTTTTTTTTTTTTTTTTTTTTTTTTTTTTTTTGAGATGGTGGAAAACGTACAAGGTCTGCGAATATGAAAAGTTTTTGAAGAGAAGATTAGCACACGCAATCATACCTAAAAAGCAAAATTTCCTCACCTTTTTCAAGCCAGAATGTATATTTATATTTTGTTTATTCTATTTGGGAAACAAAGATCTTTTTACAATAGTGTGTTATAATCCCACTATCTTTTTACAGTAGTGTATAATTTTATTTTATTTCTTGTATTGTTATTGTAAGTTTATTGTTTTGTTTATTAATAATTTATATTAAAATAAACCAACCTTCTGGCAGACGGAAATTCATGCCAGTATTTTTCGTTCTCTAGACACTGTAAAGAAACATGTAAAATTCATTAATAAAACACGTTTATTTATCTATTTATCTATAAAAAATGTCGTAAAAATAGTGATTTTAATAGTTTCCTTATAAACTGTACTCATATTAAGACTCCTTACTCTTAAAAACGTTTTATTAAAATAAGATTTCTCCTGCCTCATACGTTGAACGCAGGAACCTGGAATTTAGCACAATATACCACATGAAGTAAGATTCTTAATAATAATAGGATAATATTGACACCAAACTTATTTTTCTACCTTCAACAGAACTAGAAATATTTAATAAAATGTGTTTTTCGCATGCAAACTTCCCGAATTTTTCACGGGACTCCTGGGAAGTGTATGCTTCCAATATTTTTTACAATATTTTGGTTTAATATCTAGTTTCATCTTTTTTTTTTTTTTTAATCAAAATTGGTGAGGCACATTTAGGATCCTTTCCTTGTAACCCAAGGTTTAAAACGACTACATAATTCTTTTTAGTAAAAGTGTAAAATCACTTTGAGTTGAAAACACTTAAAATTAAATGTAATAATATTTATTATAGGTGGAATAGTCAGGAATCAGTCATTTTTTTGAAATTTTTTTTAATTTTGCCAACGTTTCGGCTCAAGCTTGTGAGCCATCATCAGGGCTACAAACATCAGAACAAAAAGAGATAAAAGCTCACAACTACAAAAAGCGACTCCTCTCCCAAGCTATATATATCCATATGGAAAAAGATCGAGTACCCGTCAATCATAAAACAGACAAAGAGATAATCTCTCCCTCGTATGCTAACATCTTCCGTCTCCTTAAATTATAACTCTATCACTTTATTGTACAAATTGCTTGTGTAATGTATATTTTATTTACTGTATATTTATCTTTTCGTTTATAACATCTCTGGTTCTTGTTTTTGTATTTATTTATTTTATTTTATTTTTTATTATATACCTCATGGATCTTTTAAATACCTCAGATTCTAGTGTTTATAATTTTCTGTTAAAAATGTTGAGCCTTATTGTACATACAGATATGTTGTTTGGTTTTTCCATTATATAATTTTGTAAAACTTTTTAAAAAGTAAGACAAGCTGTAGTATTTACACTTAGAGGGGAAAACCTTCAGGGTTTTTACATGAACCCCTCCCCATACTACCTATGTTTATGGTTTTCCTCAGTTTATGCTTGGACATGGCTCAGTAATAGTACGTTTATATATATTTTTTTACTTCTATATTAAAGTCTAAAGTTCTGTAAACATTTTGTATGCTTATCATCATCAGATTATGTATCATATTATCATTAATTGTATCTATAATATTTAATGGAAGGAATTAGTCCGGGTGGCGGTCATTAAATGAAACAACTAAATAGTTTCAACTATTACTGGTATACCAGATTTTTAGGTGGTTTTTTTTTTTTTTTTTTTTTTTTTTTTTTTTTTTTTTTTTTTTTTACGTTTTGTCATCTCCGTATCTCAGAATATGTCTCAATTACTTCAATATGTAAAGTAAGGAACTTGCAGTATATTTAATGGTATTTAAAATTTCTATTTTAGATAAAATGCACTGGAAGCGAGTTATTTACGAAAAAATTTTAAAAAGTGCTTTTTTTTTTTTTTTTTTTTTTTTTTTTTTTTTTTTTTTTTTTTTTTTTTTTTTTTTGAGATGGTGGAAAACGTACAAGGTCTGCGAATATGAAAAGTTTTTGAAGAGAAGATTAGCACACGCAATCATACCTAAAAAGCAAAATTTCCTCACCTTTTTCAAGCCAGAATGTATATTTATATTTTGTTTATTCTATTTGGGAAACAAAGATCTTTTTACAATAGTGTGTTATAATCCCACTATCTTTTTACAGTAGTGTATAATTTTATTTTATTTCTTGTATTGTTATTGTAAGTTTATTGTTTTGTTTATTAATAATTTATATTAAAATAAACCAACCTTCTGGCAGACGGAAATTCATGCCAGTATTTTTCGTTCTCTAGACACTGTAAAGAAACATGTAAAATTCATTAATAAAACACGTTTATTTATCTATTTATCTATAAAAAATGTCGTAAAAATAGTGATTTTAATAGTTTCCTTATAAACTGTACTCATATTAAGACTCCTTACTCTTAAAAACGTTTTATTAAAATAAGATTTCTCCTGCCTCATACGTTGAACGCAGGAACCTGGAATTTAGCACAATATACCACATGAAGTAAGATTCTTAATAATAATAGGATAATATTGACACCAAACTTATTTTTCTACCTTCAACAGAACTAGAAATATTTAATAAAATGTGTTTTTCGCATGCAAACTTCCCGAATTTTTCACGGGACTCCTGGGAAGTGTATGCTTCCAATATTTTTTACAATATTTTGGTTTAATATCTAGTTTCATCTTTTTTTTTTTTTTTTAATCAAAATTGGTGAGGCACATTTAGGATCCTTTCCTTGTAACCCAAGGTTTAAAACGACTACATAATTCTTTTTAGTAAAAGTGTAAAATCACTTTGAGTTGAAAACACTTAAAATTAAATGTAATAATATTTATTATAGGTGGAATAGTCAGGAATCAGTCATTTTTTTGAAATTTTTTTTAATTTTGCCAACGTTTCGGCTCAAGCTTGTGAGCCATCATCAGGGCTACAAACATCAGAACAAAAAGAGATAAAAGCTCACAACTACAAAAAGCGACTCCTCTCCCAAGCTATATATATCCATATGGAAAAAGATCGAGTACCCGTCAATCATAAAACAGACAAAGAGATAATCTCTCCCTCGTATGCTAACATCTTCCGTCTCCTTAAATTATAACTCTATCACTTTATTGTACAAATTGCTTGTGTAATGTATATTTTATTTACTGTATATTTATCTTTTCGTTTATAACATCTCTGGTTCTTGTTTTTGTTATTTATTTATTTTATTTTATTTTTTATTATATACCTCATGGATCTTTTAAATACCTCAGATTCTAGTGTTTATAATTTTCTGTTAAAAATGTTGAGCCTTATTGTACATACAGATATGTTGTTTGGTTTTTCCATTATATAATTTTGTAAAACTTTTTAAAAAGTAAGACAAGCTGTAGTATTTACACTTAGAGGGGAAAACCTTCAGGGTTTTTACATGAACCCCTCCCCATACTACCTATGTTTATGGTTTTCCTCAGTTTATGCTTGGACATGGCTCAGTAATAGTACGTTTATATATATTTTTTTACTTCTATATTAAAGTCTAAAGTTCTGTAAACATTTTGTATGCTTATCATCATCAGATTATGTATCATATTATCATTAATTGTATCTATAATATTTAATGGAAGGAATTAGTCCGGGTGGCGGTCATTAAATGAAACAACTAAATAGTTTCAACTATTACTGGTATACCAGATTTTTAGGTGGTTTTTTTTTTTTTTTTTTTTTTTTTTTTTTTTTTTTTTTTTTTTTTTACGTTTTGTCATCTCCGTATCTCAGAATATGTCTCAATTACTTCAATATGTAAAGTAAGGAACTTGCAGTATATTTAATGGTATTTAAAATTTCTATTTTAGATAAAATGCACTGGAAGCGAGTTATTTACGAAAAAATTTTAAAAAGTGCTTTTTTTTTTTTTTTTTTTTTTTTTTTTTTTTTTTTTTTTTTTTTTTTTTTTTTTTTGAGATGGTGGAAAACGTACAAGGTCTGCGAATATGAAAAGTTTTTGAAGAGAAGATTAGCACACGCAATCATACCTAAAAAGCAAAATTTCCTCACCTTTTTCAAGCCAGAATGTATATTTATATTTTGTTTATTCTATTTGGGAAACAAAGATCTTTTTACAATAGTGTGTTATAATCCCACTATCTTTTTACAGTAGTGTATAATTTTATTTTATTTCTTGTATTGTTATTGTAAGTTTATTGTTTTGTTTATTAATAATTTATATTAAAATAAACCAACCTTCTGGCAGACGGAAATTCATGCCAGTATTTTTCGTTCTCTAGACACTGTAAAGAAACATGTAAAATTCATTAATAAAACACGTTTATTTATCTATTTATCTATAAAAAATGTCGTAAAAATAGTGATTTTAATAGTTTCCTTATAAACTGTACTCATATTAAGACTCCTTACTCTTAAAAACGTTTTATTAAAATAAGATTTCTCCTGCCTCATACGTTGAACGCAGGAACCTGGAATTTAGCACAATATACCACATGAAGTAAGATTCTTAATAATAATAGGATAATATTGACACCAAACTTATTTTTCTACCTTCAACAGAACTAGAAATATTTAATAAAATGTGTTTTTCGCATGCAAACTTCCCGAATTTTTCACGGGACTCCTGGGAAGTGTATGCTTCCAATATTTTTTACAATATTTTGGTTTAATATCTAGTTTCATCTTTTTTTTTTTTTTTAATCAAAATTGGTGAGGCACATTTAGGATCCTTTCCTTGTAACCCAAGGTTTAAAACGACTACATAATTCTTTTTAGTAAAAGTGTAAAATCACTTTGAGTTGAAAACACTTAAAATTAAATGTAATAATATTTATTATAGGTGGAATAGTCAGGAATCAGTCATTTTTTTGAAATTTTTTTTAATTTTGCCAACGTTTCGGCTCAAGCTTGTGAGCCATCATCAGGGCTACAAACATCAGAACAAAAAGAGATAAAAGCTCACAACTACAAAAAGCGACTCCTCTCCCAAGCTATATATATCCATATGGAAAAAGATCGAGTACCCGTCAATCATAAAACAGACAAAGAGATAATCTCTCCCTCGTATGCTAACATCTTCCGTCTCCTTAAATTATAACTCTATCACTTTATTGTACAAATTGCTTGTGTAATGTATATTTTATTTACTGTATATTTATCTTTTCGTTTATAACATCTCTGGTTCTTGTTTTTGTTATTTATTTATTTTATTTTATTTTTTATTATATACCTCATGGATCTTTTAAATACCTCAGATTCTAGTGTTTATAATTTTCTGTTAAAAATGTTGAGCCTTATTGTACATACAGATATGTTGTTTGGTTTTTCCATTATATAATTTTGTAAAACTTTTTAAAAAGTAAGACAAGCTGTAGTATTTACACTTAGAGGGGAAAACCTTCAGGGTTTTTACATGAACCCCTCCCCATACTACCTATGTTTATGGTTTTCCTCAGTTTATGCTTGGACATGGCTCAGTAATAGTACGTTTATATATATTTTTTTACTTCTATATTAAAGTCTAAAGTTCTGTAAACATTTTGTATGCTTATCATCATCAGATTATGTATCATATTATCATTAATTGTATCTATAATATTTAATGGAAGGAATTAGTCCGGGTGGCGGTCATTAAATGAAACAACTAAATAGTTTCAACTATTACTGGTATACCAGATTTTTAGGTGGTTTTTTTTTTTTTTTTTTTTTTTTTTTTTTTTTTTTTTTTTTTTTTTTACGTTTTGTCATCTCCGTATCTCAGAATATGTCTCAATTACTTCAATATGTAAAGTAAGGAACTTGCAGTATATTTAATGGTATTTAAAATTTCTATTTTAGATAAAATGCACTGGAAGCGAGTTATTTACGAAAAAATTTTAAAAAGTGCTTTTTTTTTTTTTTTTTTTTTTTTTTTTTTTTTTTTTTTTTTTTTTTTTTTTTTTTTTTTGAGATGGTGGAAAACGTACAAGGTCTGCGAATATGAAAAGTTTTTGAAGAGAAGATTAGCACACGCAATCATACCTAAAAAGCAAAATTTCCTCACCTTTTTCAAGCCAGAATGTATATTTATATTTTGTTTATTCTATTTGGGAAACAAAGATCTTTTTACAATAGTGTGTTATAATCCCACTATCTTTTTACAGTAGTGTATAATTTTATTTTATTTCTTGTATTGTTATTGTAAGTTTATTGTTTTGTTTATTAATAATTTATATTAAAATAAACCAACCTTCTGGCAGACGGAAATTCATGCCAGTATTTTTCGTTCTCTAGACACTGTAAAGAAACATGTAAAATTCATTAATAAAACACGTTTATTTATCTATTTATCTATAAAAAATGTCGTATAAAAATAGTGATTTTAATAGTTTCCTTATAAACTGTACTCATATTAAGACTCCTTACTCTTAAAAACGTTTTATTAAAATAAGATTTCTCCTGCCTCATACGTTGAACGCAGGAACCTGGAATTTAGCACAATATACCACATGAAGTAAGATTCTTAATAATAATAGGATAATATTGACACCAAACTTATTTTTCTACCTTCAACAGAACTAGAAATATTTAATAAAATGTGTTTTTCGCATGCAAACTTCCCGAATTTTTCACGGGACTCCTGGGAAGTGTATGCTTCCAATATTTTTTACAATATTTTGGTTTAATATCTAGTTTCATCTTTTTTTTTTTTTTTAATCAAAATTGGTGAGGCACATTTAGGATCCTTTCCTTGTAACCCAAGGTTTAAAACGACTACATAATTCTTTTTAGTAAAAGTGTAAAATCACTTTGAGTTGAAAACACTTAAAATTAAATGTAATAATATTTATTATAGGTGGAATAGTCAGGAATCAGTCATTTTTTTGAAATTTTTTTTAATTTTGCCAACGTTTCGGCTCAAGCTTGTGAGCCATCATCAGGGCTACAAACATCAGAACAAAAAGAGATAAAAGCTCACAACTACAAAAAGCGACTCCTCTCCCAAGCTATATATATCCATATGGAAAAAGATCGAGTACCCGTCAATCATAAAACAGACAAAGAGATAATCTCTCCCTCGTATGCTAACATCTTCCGTCTCCTTAAATTATAACTCTATCACTTTATTGTACAAATTGCTTGTGTAATGTATATTTTATTTACTGTATATTTATCTTTTCGTTTATAACATCTCTGGTTCTTGTTTTTGTTATTTATTTATTTTATTTTATTTTTTATTATATACCTCATGGATCTTTTAAATACCTCAGATTCTAGTGTTTATAATTTTCTGTTAAAAATGTTGAGCCTTATTGTACATACAGATATGTTGTTTGGTTTTTCCATTATATAATTTTGTAAAACTTTTTAAAAAGTAAGACAAGCTGTAGTATTTACACTTAGAGGGGAAAACCTTCAGGGTTTTTACATGAACCCCTCCCCATACTACCTATGTTTATGGTTTTCCTCAGTTTATGCTTGGACATGGCTCAGTAATAGTACGTTTATATATATTTTTTTACTTCTATATTAAAGTCTAAAGTTCTGTAAACATTTTGTATGCTTATCATCATCAGATTATGTATCATATTATCATTAATTGTATCTATAATATTTAATGGAAGGAATTAGTCCGGGTGGCGGTCATTAAATGAAACAACTAAATAGTTTCAACTATTACTGGTATACCAGATTTTTAGGTGGTTTTTTTTTTTTTTTTTTTTTTTTTTTTTTTTTTTTTTTTTTTTTTTACGTTTTGTCATCTCCGTATCTCAGAATATGTCTCAATTACTTCAATATGTAAAGTAAGGAACTTGCAGTATATTTAATGGTATTTAAAATTTCTATTTTAGATAAAATGCACTGGAAGCGAGTTATTTACGAAAAAATTTTAAAAAGTGCTTTTTTTTTTTTTTTTTTTTTTTTTTTTTTTTTTTTTTTTTTTTTTTTTTTTTTGAGATGGTGGAAAACGTACAAGGTCTGCGAATATGAAAAGTTTTTGAAGAGAAGATTAGCACACGCAATCATACCTAAAAAGCAAAATTTCCTCACCTTTTTCAAGCCAGAATGTATATTTTATATTTTGTTTATTCTATTTGGGAAACAAAGATCTTTTTACAATAGTGTGTTATAATCCCACTATCTTTTTACAGTAGTGTATAATTTTATTTTATTTCTTGTATTGTTATTGTAAGTTTATTGTTTTGTTTATTAATAATTTATATTAAAATAAACCAACCTTCTGGCAGACGGAAATTCATGCCAGTATTTTTCGTTCTCTAGACACTGTAAAGAAACATGTAAAATTCATTAATAAAACACGTTTATTTATCTATTTATCTATAAAAAATGTCGTAAAAATAGTGATTTTAATAGTTTCCTTATAAACTGTACTCATATTAAGACTCCTTACTCTTAAAAACGTTTTATTAAAATAAGATTTCTCCTGCCTCATACGTTGAACGCAGGAACCTGGAATTTAGCACAATATACCACATGAAGTAAGATTCTTAATAATAATAGGATAATATTGACACCAAACTTATTTTTCTACCTTCAACAGAACTAGAAATATTTAATAAAATGTGTTTTTCGCATGCAAACTTCCCGAATTTTTCACGGGACTCCTGGGAAGTGTATGCTTCCAATATTTTTTACAATATTTTGGTTTAATATCTAGTTTCATCTTTTTTTTTTTTTTTAATCAAAATTGGTGAGGCACATTTAGGATCCTTTCCTTGTAACCCAAGGTTTAAAACGACTACATAATTCTTTTTAGTAAAAGTGTAAAATCACTTTGAGTTGAAAACACTTAAAATTAAATGTAATAATATTTATTATAGGTGGAATAGTCAGGAATCAGTCATTTTTTTGAAATTTTTTTTAATTTTGCCAACGTTTCGGCTCAAGCTTGTGAGCCATCATCAGGGCTACAAACATCAGAACAAAAAGAGATAAAAGCTCACAACTACAAAAAGCGACTCCTCTCCCAAGCTATATATATCCATATGGAAAAAGATCGAGTACCCGTCAATCATAAAACAGACAAAGAGATAATCTCTCCCTCGTATGCTAACATCTTCCGTCTCCTTAAATTATAACTCTATCACTTTATTGTACAAATTGCTTGTGTAATGTATATTTTATTTACTGTATATTTATCTTTTCGTTTATAACATCTCTGGTTCTTGTTTTTGTTATTTATTTATTTTATTTTATTTTTTATTATATACCTCATGGATCTTTTAAATACCTCAGATTCTAGTGTTTATAATTTTCTGTTAAAAATGTTGAGCCTTATTGTACATACAGATATGTTGTTTGGTTTTTCCATTATATAATTTTGTAAAACTTTTTAAAAAGTAAGACAAGCTGTAGTATTTACACTTAGAGGGGAAAACCTTCAGGGTTTTTACATGAACCCCTCCCCATACTACCTATGTTTATGGTTTTCCTCAGTTTATGCTTGGACATGGCTCAGTAATAGTACGTTTATATATATTTTTTTACTTCTATATTAAAGTCTAAAGTTCTGTAAACATTTTGTATGCTTATCATCATCAGATTATGTATCATATTATCATTAATTGTATCTATAATATTTAATGGAAGGAATTAGTCCGGGTGGCGGTCATTAAATGAAACAACTAAATAGTTTCAACTATTACTGGTATACCAGATTTTTAGGTGGTTTTTTTTTTTTTTTTTTTTTTTTTTTTTTTTTTTTTTTTTTTTTTTTTTTTTTTTTTTTTTTTTTACGTTTTGTCATCTCCGTATCTCAGAATATGTCTCAATTACTTCAATATGTAAAGTAAGGAACTTGCAGTATATTTAATGGTATTTAAAATTTCTATTTTAGATAAAATGCACTGGAAGCGAGTTATTTACGAAAAAATTTTAAAAAGTGCTTTTTTTTTTTTTTGAGATGGTGGAAAACGTACAAGGTCTGCGAATATGAAAAGTTTTTGAAGAGAAGATTAGCACACGCAATCATACCTAAAAAGCAAAATTTCCTCACCTTTTTCAAGCCAGAATGCTTTCTCTACTGGACTATCATTAAGAGATTCAGTTTTCATAATTTAGAATTGTATTGGATGTTTATGGTAAAGAAAATACATAATTAGGATGACGGAAAGGCATAAATTACTCATATTGCAATTCTTTAATGATGTCAGAATCGTTGACTGTAGATAGAATATTAGTAGAATTTGGTTGGTGGTGCCTTCATTGAAATATCTCCGTAAATTAAACTTATCTATTGTGCCAAAGTTTCGGTCCAAGCATTAGGTTATTTTCAGGCATATGAAAAACACAAGATAAAAACTAGTTAAAAAAGGAAAGAAAGAAAAAATATGTACAGTTATTAATAAAAAATTAATATACAGCAATGTGAAGTAATAAAACTATAGTAACTACTAAAATAACTAATAATTTGAAAAATAACGAGAAAAAGGAAAATCCAAAAATGCCATCATAAAACACATAATTTGGAAAATAGCAATAAAAATAACGTTATAATGTATGATTTTTTTTTTAGATAATTATTTTATTGTTAATTAAAGTTACATCAAATTTAAAGTTACACAGATATAATGGTGTTTCAAGCCGGATGGGCTTTTTTACACTCTACATGTAAGCAATTATTAGAATACTAAGTAAAAATTCAACAAATAAGAAAAAATAACAGAGAGAAAATTAACAAAACATCCCTCTAAAGAGACAGACAGACAACAAGATACAAAAAAATAATTAAATATAAAAATAAAAAGGGGTTACCTGTAGCTGGATGGCTAGCATAACAGCCTCCTATGCCTAAGGTCCCGGGTTCAAACCCGCAGGTAGGTCGGAGGGTACGTTAAAAGGTGATCCTGAGCCTGTGCGATGTCAGGTACTCGTTAAAGATCCCTATCATAATTAAACGGGTTTAGGCAAAAAGGACTCCCGCTGAAGCGTCGTTCGATTAACCACAGTAACATAAAGGGACGTTAAATAAATAAACAAACAATAAATAAAAAAATGTATAAAAATCATTACTACTATAGAACAATATGTTTTAGGCTCTTATGCTTATAAATTTTATACGTTAAACCAGCTTATTATAATTTATGATAAAAAACGAAAAATTAGAATGTGATAAAAAGTAAAATTGTCCCTCATTTTTCAGGGCAAACCTCTTTTTGAACTAATTCTACCGGGCTATAACTTGTTTATCTAAACTTGAGAAACATTGTCTCTTCAGCCTTCCTGAAAAAAAAAGAGAGAAAAAATTCTCAGCGCCTCGGACCTGAAAAGTGAAGATTTTTTTTTTTTTTGGTTTCGTCTTCTTGTAATTTAATGCCTTCCAGGGCTTAGGACATGTGTTGAGCGCGGCTGCCATCCTAAATATTTCTTCTATTAATGGTCGCTTCCTTGTGTGAGAAACGCCTAAAGATGGAATCACTTCTGACAGCGCTTCTATTTCTAAAGGACCGTTTGTTGATTATGAAAAACGGTGCGTATCCTGGAATAGGAAGGCTATTAATATACCCTATTCTACTCCTTTCCGAAATTCTTTCGTGTCGTGGGTGTGAGTCTTCTTCGCGTGTTTGATAGACTTAACTGATTGTTATTATAAATCTCTGACAGTTTAGAGGGTTAAGACTAACACGGAGACACCTTTGAATGAATCCCAGATCATCATTTAAAATTTTAGAAAATCGCCGAAACTATTTTTTATCTAACTAACATACAGAGGATCCCAAACGTGTCTCACCTACTTTGATGATTTTTTTTAGGTGAAACTAGACATTAAACCATTAGGCTCTGCAAAATATTAGGAGCCGCTAAGACCTGATTTCCAGGAGTCCCCTAAAATAATCGGAAAGCTTGCTTACGAAAATCGCATTTTATTTATTATCTTTGGTTCTGACGAAGGTAGAAAATGAACTTTGGTGTCAAAATTACCCTATTTTCAAGTGGAACATTTTTTTAAAAAATAATACATTAAACTATTTACGTTTTATACTTTTTAAGAACCCTAAAAATAAATCGGGAAATAGTTTACACATGCTCAATTTGTAACAGTAAGGAATAGGAAAATATAACTCATCTGTTAGGTAAATGTACAGCATTTAATTATTTTAGGAAAAAGTATTTTGACTGAAAAACAAGAATAGACATTTTAAATGGAAATAATTGAAACTCATTATATGGATTTATGAAATGTGCTGTAAACTACAGAGATTTTTTAATAAAAGAATTCAATTACAATAATTAAATAAACAGATAAATTATATTTATATTTTGTTTATTCTATTTGGGAAACAAAGATCTTTTTACAATAGTGTGTTATAATCCCACTATCTTTTTACAGTAGTGTATAATTTTATTTTATTTCTTGTATTGTTATTGTAAGTTTATTGTTTTGTTTATTAATAATTTATATTAAAATAAACCAACCTTCTGGCAGACGGAAATTCATGCCAGTATTTTTCGTTCTCTAGACACTGTAAAGAAACATGTAAAATTCATTAATAAAACACGTTTATTTATCTATTTATCTATAAAAAATGTCGTAAAAATAGTGATTTTAATAGTTTCCTTATAAACTGTACTCATATTAAGACTCCTTACTCTTAAAAACGTTTTATTAAAATAAGATTTCTCCTGCCTCATACGTTGAACGCAGGAACCTGGAATTTAGCACAATATACCACATGAAGTAAGATTCTTAATAATAATAGGATAATATTGACACCAAACTTATTTTTCTACCTTCAACAGAACTAGAAATATTTAATAAAATGTGTTTTTCGCATGCAAACTTCCCGAATTTTTCACGGGACTCCTGGGAAGTGTATGCTTCCAATATTTTTCACAATATTTTGGTTTAATATCTAGTTTCATCTTTTTTTTTTTTTTAATCAAAATTGGTGAGGCACATTTAGGATCCTTTCCTTGTAACCCAAGGTTTAAAACGACTACATAATTCTTTTTAGTAAAAGTGTAAAATCACTTTGAGTTGAAAACACTTAAAATTAAATGTAATAATATTTATTATAGGTGGAATAGTCAGGAATCAGTCATTTTTTTGAAATTTTTTTTAATTTTGCCAACGTTTCGGCTCAAGCTTGTGAGCCATCATCAGGGCTACAAACATCAGAACAAAAAGAGATAAAAGCTCACAACTACAAAAAGCGACTCCTCTCCCAAGCTATATATATCCATATGGAAAAAGATCGAGTACCCGTCAATCATAAAACAGACAAAGAGATAATCTCTCCCTCGTATGCTAACATCTTCCGTCTCCTTAAATTATAACTCTATCACTTTATTGTACAAATTTTTTATTATATTATACTCATGGATCTTTTAAATACCTCAGATTCTAGTGTTTATAATTTTCTGTTAAAAATGTTGAGCCTTATTGTACATACAGATATGTTGTTTGGTTTTTCCATTATATAATTTTGTAAAACTTTTTAAAAAGTAAGACAAGCTGTAGTATTTACACTTAGAGGGGAAAACCTTCAGGGTTTTTACATGAACCCCTCCCCATACTACCTATGTTTATGGTTTTCCTCAGTTTATGCTTGGACATGGCTCAGTAATAGTACGTTTATATATATTTTTTTACTTCTATATTAAAGTCTAAAGTTCTGTAAACATTTTGTATGCTTATCATCATCAGATTATGTATCATATTATCATTAATTGTATCTATAATATTTAATGGAAGGAATTAGTCCGGGTGGCGGTCATTAAATGAAACAACTAAAATATACATTAAATAGTTTCAACTATTTAGTTGTTTCATTTAATGACCGCCACCCGGACTAATTCCTTCCAGTAATTCTCAACGGTCAACTAATTACATCCACAACTATAATATTTAAGTATGTTGGTATATTTTCTGTTTTATTTCAAATGTTATCATTTTCACTACATTCAAAAGAAAATTTCCATTATCATATTAATATCTATCTCTTTTGTTCTGATGTTTTTAGCCCTGATGATGGCTCACAAACTTGAGCCGAAACGTTGGCAAAATTAAAAAAAATTCAAAAAAATGACTGATTCCTGACTATTCCACCTATAATAGTTTCTACAGTCGACTATACATCCTCAATGTAATAATATTTAATTTACAGAATACAGTATCAATCACAAATACAGATCTTTTAAAAATTAATATACATAAAATAAATAAATTAAAAAACCATGTACTACCTCTGCAACCCATGAAGGTTCATGGGCTCAGTAAATATAGAGAGCTGTCATGTTTCCAGGCCAACAGCAGTGCAATGAATTGATTAGGCAAAGATCTCACTCAGCCGCCAGGTTTTCCCCATTTTTGGGTCCCCACTTTATAGAGGCATTGTC
The DNA here is from genome assembly GCA_023052935.1 of Piezodorus guildinii. Lineage (NCBI taxonomy): Eukaryota > Metazoa > Arthropoda > Insecta > Hemiptera > Pentatomidae > Piezodorus > Piezodorus guildinii. The sequence continues at coordinate 92,146,506 of CM041296.1, forward strand.
TGCCCCAATAGGGTCTCCATATCCCAGGGTCGCATCTCGGCTTAAATAATCTGCCAAAACGGGATTCGAACCTGAGACCTGCAGAACAGCGGACTTAAGAAAAACTAATATAAGTTTATTTGAATTAAAAAGACCCATAAGTAAACTCTTGTAGAGACATATGTGTAAAATATGAATTTCTAGTAAGAATGATGAAATACTGTTATTTGCTCGAGTATTTTTAGAACATTATCTGACACATACGTTATCTGCAATGTCTAAGGTATTTCACACCTGCAAAAACTACGTACTGTTGAAAATTACAATATTATTTTATAAGTAATTTTACTATTAAATATTAGATTAATTATCTGATCAATTAAAAATATCTACACGCTTCTATTAATTTTTTATATATTTTAACTTTCACTTTATGTCCAAAAATGAAATGTATGAAACTTAATGACTATTTAAATACAATAAAGGTGTGCCATAGATGGTATAACAATATTTTCACCCAAATCCACTTCATTGAATGAATTTTTCGATTTTTTAACATTTTTTCGAATTTTGATTAATTAGTTATATTAGTGTATACTTTAAATGTTTTTAATATCATATTGCTTTTATCCTTTTTGAAAAATGTTGACGCTGCATAAATGTCCGATTTCCATCATTTCTTCCTCTGAAATTATTTACATCGAACAATTGACAGTTCCTTATTGTTAGTAAAAGAAATATTGATTATGATGTAAGTAAACGTTGTATGGTAAGATTATTTTCCATATCGTTCCAATTATTTAAATTTCCAGGGTAATTAACAAGGTAATAAATGTTTTTATTACAAAGGCTGAAGTTATAAAATAGACTAATGGTTATCTGAGCTTATCGTTGAGGAAGTCCGTACCCTACTTCCTCTCTGATATCCGCTGGATGTGCCATTCGTTTCTTTTCAAACTTTAATTGTTCTCGTCTATTACTATTAAACAATAGCTTAAATAAACTGAGTTTTTTTTTTTATCAATAATCATTATATTATTATATTTGACCTAGTCATTAAAAACATAAAGGCATATAACTGTTTATTTTTATACAATTATTAAAAATAAATGTTAATTTATGACTAAAATACGAGGGAAAAAAATAAAGAAAAAATTAGTAGTGAGAAAAATGAACGAAATTTCTCATCTTCAGATGATTTGTAATAAGTGCATAGACATATTTTTAGCTGGGTCACACAGACGAAAACTTATAACTTCAGATCGAAACATCAGTCCTATAATATAATATTTTTTTCTTATTAATATTATTTTTTATTTAATTTTTTAATGACCGCGTCCCGAACTATGTTCGATTGCTCAATAAGTGAGAAAAAAGCTTGCTCTTGAAAATTTATCAAGTAATGTTTTTTTTTTTTTAATAAAGCATTATAATAGGTTAAGTGAAACTTATGTAACGTGCGCGCCACACCATTTTTTTTCCTGTAACATTTATTATTTGACGTAGTTATGTGTTTTATATTACTTTATCTTACCTATTTATGAAATATATTGTAAGGGAAAGTATCGCTATTGTGAACATTTTAGAATTCTAGTTTTCACTTGATATACACGTTGTTGTTTTTTGTTGAGACGTTAAGTTTCTCCCAGGATGGGAAAAACACACATTTGTGTTGCAATGTTGTGACGCACGATATGCAACAATTGAGACGTTGATTTCCAAAAGGTACTATATCCATTCTAGGAAATTTTACAGGAGACGCGAAAATCACTAATTATTATATTATTAAATTACCTAATTTGATTTTTTTCGCATTAAAATCCAGAATTGTTTTTTTAGTATATTAATAAAATCATAATAAAGTTATGAAATAAAGGTATGATTTAGAACGAAATTAAATGTGTAATTAGTTCCTTTAGAATATAACTATATTTCTAAATTGCGTTTATAAAGGACTTGGGTCTACATTAGATAAAATTAAATAGAAGATTTTAATAAAACTAAATGATGAGAATACAAATATAAAAAAAAATCAATTATCTAAAAAAGGTACTATATCCATTCTAGGAAATTTTACAGGAAGCGCCAAAATCTCTGGTTATTATATTATTAAACCAGCTAATTTGATTCTTTTCGCATTAAAATATAGAATTTTTTTTTTACTATATTAATAAAACCATATTAAAGTTATGAAATGAAATTTTTTAGTATGATTTAGAACGAAACTAGATGTGTAATTAGTACCTTAAGAAATTAATAGTATTTCTAAATTGCGTTTATAAAGGACTTGGGTGTACATTAGATAAAATTAAATAGAAGATTTTAATAAAACTAAATGATGAGAATACAAATATGTAAAAAAATCAATTTTCTAAAAAAGGTACTATATCCATTCTAGGAAATTTTACAGGAAGCGCCAAAATCTCTGGTTATTATATTATTAAACCAGCTAATTTGATTCTTTTCGCATTAAAATATAGATTTTTTTTTTTACTATATTAATAAAACCATATTAAAGTTATGAAATGAATTTTTTTAGTATGATTTAGAACGAAACTAAATGTGTAATTAGTACCTTAAGAAATTAATAGTATTTCTAAATCGCGGTATTAAAGGACTTGAGTGTTCATAAGATACAATCAAATTTAAGATTCAGATAAAACTAAATGAGGAGAATATAAATATGTAATTATGTCAATTTCGTAAAAAATGTTCTTTAGTACCTTTTGGAAATCAACGTCTCAATTATGTTTACATAAAAGCTAAAAAGTATTGGGTAGTTATGAGTATGCCTACTTCTACTGGTGTGTTATTGCTAATTTATAAATAATCACACTTTGTACATAAATATGGTAGAAAGTGTAACTGATTCATTGATAACGGAGTTAAATGTATTGTGCTATTACACGAATATTAATTACCATAAAATTGAAAATATTCGCGAGTTATAGCTTGTATTATATACTGACTTTATATTGCTTTTGTTAGTATAAATATTATTTAGGATGTAAAGTTGTCAATATCGACCTGAAGCGGAGGTAGCCACCGGGGCGCCTCGATCCTTCCTAATCGATAATACAATTTAGTTGGGGTTTATATCTAGCCAGCTATATCCTTTATAGCCAATTTGTCTCGGCTCTTTACAGGCTTAGGACAATATTTACCAGGCTGTTAAAGTCTGTCTTCTACATGTAGTAAAGAAAATGCCACGACCTAATTTTTTTTAAACATTTTGTTTACCATGGTGAACGATATTGGCGTCTAAATATTTTTCGACATAGGATTAGGTTTATTAAGCATTAGTATACAGGCTATTTTCGTTTTATGTTCTTCACTCATATATATTTAAAAAAAAAAGAAAAACAACTTTCGCTTATCTCCGTTGTTAAGATCAATTTAAGAATTTTTAAAATGATGATTTAGAGATGAAAATAAATTGTTAAAGAATTAATCAAATTTAATTTTAATAGAACAATTTGTTTGATTAAATAATCTATTATATTATTATCTACAACAATCAGTTTGTTTTATCGACTTTTCATCACTCTCCGTTAACTTTTACAGTTTCGTGTATAAGGTAATATTTTTTTTCTAAAATCTTTAGCTTTCCAACGGTTTTTTCTACATCTATATTACTCTTTTGATTTTCAAAAATTGGATTAAAAATATTTTTACTCTTTTCCACTTTAGTGGGTTATCAAATTCGTTTTTTTATATTTAGCTGATTTTTAGCAATGCTAATCAGATGAAATTGTTAATTTTATGAAACCTACAAAATTAAAGGTACTTCAGATAAGAAAATTTAAAATATCGGCATTATGGCCCTGTTGGACTATTTCAATCAGAATGAAGCCTACATCGCATTAAAGGCCGTAAAATTTTACATCGATATAGCAAGTTTAATCAAAATCGCTAGAGCCGTTTTTGAGAAAATAGTAAAAAAGTGAAAAATGCTTGGTATAAAGTAGCTCTTCTGGTTAGCTGATTTTTTTATGAAAACGTTGCAATAACATTTCGGGCGTACAGTGGTCTTCAATATACAAATTCAGTTTCATACGATTATTCCCTTACGCGATTTCGTTTAAAATTACCATACACGGACACACAAAGACCTTTTTGCGGGCTTAGACACCTGGACTCAGGGGACCCTAAAACGTGTATTTCAGGTGAAAACTGGAATTCGAAAATTTTCACGATCGCAATACTTTCCCTTACTATATATTTCATATATAGGTAAATGAAAGTAAAAAAAAAAAAAAAATCGAATTTCATTTTACTGAATAAATATACAAGAAAGTAAAGGTCATGTGAAGGTATACTTAAAAGATGACTCCCTCTTCCATATCCCTCAAAATATCATCAGTATAGTTCACCTCCAGGAGGTTTTTTCACAGCTTGCTAACGAGGTTTTTTTAATTTTTACTTTCACTTACTATATATAGTAAGGGGAAGTATTGCGATCGTGAAAATTTTCGAATTCCAGTTTTCAACGGAAATACACGTTTTAGGGTCCCCTGAGTCCAAATAACCAAGTCCCGCAAAAAGGTCTGTGTGTGTGTGTGTGTGTATGTGGTAACGGTAAGGGCGGATACGGTAAGTCCTATGAAACTGAAATTTCATATTTAAGACAACTATACGCCCGAGACGTGACAAAACTTTTTTCATCAAAATGAGCTTACCAGAAGAGGCACTTTATACCATGCATTTTGCATCTTTTTTCGATTTTCTCAAAAACGGTTCCGACGATTTTGATTAAAATCGCTCTAACGATGTAAAATTTAATGGGCTTTAATATCATGTAGGTTTTATTTAGATAAAAATGGTCTGACAGGCCGATATTTTAAATTGTCTTCCCCTAAAGTACCTTTAATTTTGTATATTCAATAATAATAACTAGATTATCTTGTTAACGCTGATGAAAAACTGGTAAATATATAAATTGAATAAATTCGATACCCAACTAAAGGAGAAAACAGAAAAAATATTTTTTTAATGCAATTTTTCGTTTTTGAACATAAGAGCAGTAATATACATGTATGATATACCGTTGGAAAGCTAAAGATTTTAGAAAAAATATCATCTCATACACAAGCTTTTAAAAGTTAATAGAGAGTGATGAAATGAACATAAAACTAACTGATTATTTTATATAATAATATAATAGATTTTTGAATCAAACACATGTTTCTATAGAAATTTAATTTGATTAATTCCTTAATAATTTCACGTATTTTTATCTCCAACTGTATTTGAAAATTCGTTCATTGATTTTAAAATGGAGGTAAGTGAAAGTCGTGTGTTGCCCGCACCAGATTTTTTATCTTACTACCTCTTCCTTTAAAAATCCTGTTGTGCATTTCTTATCTATGATTGATCATTATCTACGTACATATAAAACTTATTTTTTGACTTGGATATGTCTTTTGGCTGGAGTCTGTAACTTTAATTGTGTAAGTTTTTTTCACTCTCAGTTGACACGCTCTAGCTCTCATGTTGTTGCTCAGATCGAAAATTTTACGACAGTTTCACAGTTCGAAATTGAATAAAAAATATTTTTCTTTCTATAACATTTTTGGCTTGAGCTTACCATATAGGAGTCATATTACTTCGAATGAAAAAAGACACGTTTTGCTTAATTAATTAAATGTGTGGGATTCATTGACACGCTCTGTGTCAAAGACGCTGTAAAGTATAACTAGCATTGAAAATTTGAAGTTATTTCCGTGTATGTATTATTCCGTGAAGATTATGAACATATTTTTAAGATTTGTCCTCAGTACTCCGAAGAGGTCTCATGTGACCCATTTTTACGGTGAGTTAAAGTGGCTCCTCCCCCAATCCGCAGAACAATATTTCCTAGGATCATACCTTTACCAAATCATTAACTCTCAACACCCTCCATACATCCACAGTCTCCTACAATTTAAATCCTCAGTCCACTCACTTGAAACAAGATCGCGCCATTTCGACCTTTATTTGCTATCATAGGACTAAAACATTTGATCGTTCCTTCCTTGTCCGCTCCTCTAATTTCTGGAATTCTCTACCTACTCATATCCGCCATGCTGCTTCCCTCTCCTCATTCAAATCCCAACTTTTCCAATACCTTTTATTATCCCAAAAAGACGCTCAGAAACTGTAACATTTTTATTTCTGACATCACACTTTGAATGAAGAATAATTTTGTTCATTGTCTATATTTAAATGCTGTTATCTACTAATTAATTTTTAATTCCGTTCAACAAAATACTTTCTAAGAATTGTTTTTATTTTAATTTTATCATTGTATTTATTTTTTTTGGATATATGTGTGTATATGCCTTTATGATATGCACACATATATTTAACCCATAATTGTAATTATTTATTGATTATGTTCCTTCTGTCTGTTGGCCAGACATGTATATTTCCATATACTTTACAAACCTGTTATTCTTAGGGACCTAGTCCCAGAATAAATTTTTTTTTTTCTATTCTATGTATCGCTAGGATCTACCGTTTTGGAGCATATTGGTTTCAATGAAAGAGGTAACGTTTTGACAACATTTTTTTAAGTCCTAGAGGGTCTTTTTGACACGCTCTAGCTCTCTTGGTGTTAATCAGATCGAAAAATTGATGACGTTTTCTTGTTGAAATTTAGTGGAGAATATTTTTCGTTACATACCCTTTGTAGCTAGAACTACTTCAAAGAAGCTATATTGATTTAAATGAAATTAAGTTTTTTTTCTTTACATTCTGTACTTCATCAATCCTCCCGTCCTTCCCCAACTCAATTTGACCTTGACTGGGAAAAGCAAAGGATTATAGATAGACATACACATGTTCTGTTTTTGCCAGTCAGGGAGAAATACTAAAGCCCCTCTTTATTAAAATTTACCTAAATACTTCCCTACTTCTATCGTAAGTCATGTATGGAAGGTATTAATAAAGTTATTCAACATATTTAAGCAGTTATATTCATTTTTAGTATTTCATTGTATTAAAAAGTTTCTTCACAATATAGCTGTGGGAAAACAGATTAGACTTATTGTAGTAATTGAATAAAAATTACAATAAATTAAGTGTTCAGATAATAACAATTATAGATAATATTTTCCTTATAAATTAGAATCACTTGTATGGTTCACGGAGGATTGGATGGCGAAAATTGAAGTCCTCCTCAAGAAGGATTTGAAAGTTTCTTGATGATCATATTGGATCCCCCTGTGCATCCTGCCCCCTGCCAGCTGCCATCTCCTATTTCACTCCAGTATCTACTTCCCAAAGCATCTTTTCACCTAGCTCATCCGTTCTCACTAACACTGCCTAATAGACCTCATCTTCAATTACTTCAGGCTCTATTATTAAATGGTCCCAACTTTTCAATCTCATCTATGGCTTGTTTAACTTCGATTTTCGACTTAATAATGGTGTTACAGATTCGTTCATTCTTATATTCTCTATAATCTTTCGGAAAAATCGCATTTCTGATCCTCGAAATCTTGATTGATTCCTTTTTTATGTGTACGTGATTTCGAATAGTACCTTAGAAAAGAATAATGACTTTCGGATTCGTTCCTAATATCTCTATTATTTTTTTTCTAATTAACTAGCTCTAATTGCTCCAATAATCCTCATATTCTTTCCAACTATCATCACTTTCTTTCTCGATGGATTTACGATCTTGATGTTCTGCAAAAACTGTCATTTTAATCTTTCCATATTGACTGGAATATTTTTATCATCTACTGCAAAAACGCAAATGACATTTGGGCTGATTTATCCTAGGTGGAAGTTTAGCATTTCCAACTGTGTGGAACTAAGATAAGCTGAAGTGGAATAAAGCTACTGCCCTGATTTTTTCTGGTAATTTCAAATTCCTGTGGTTTAGAGACTTCTCACTGTCAAATTATGTCCATATTTATATATTATTTTTACCCATTATTTGATTTTCTCTTGTCTCTGTGATGTCTATCTTCTTACCTATGTAGGTTAAAGGCTTTTGGTAGAGAAAACATATTGATAACTGATTTAGTTTCTCTATTACTCTTCCGAATATCCACTTCAATAACAAATATTCCTATTTTCTCAAAGACTATATTGTCCTTATTTGTGCCAATCCTTCTTGCTAATTTATTTATTTACAATTCCTCACAATTTCCCTGTATAGAGTTAATCCTACCCTTTTTTATATTTGTATTTCTCATGAAATAAAATAAATGTTACAATAAACAGTTAAGAGGGATATCTCAGTTATTATTACAGTCTCTATTATTTCTTTTCTTGAAAACTAGGAAGATCATGGTTACTTTGCAATAAAAAGTTCCTTCTGCTTCTCAAGAAGGTTCAAATACATGATTACTTTCTTTTTTTCCCGAAATATCTTCACCATATTTTGGTAGTAGTATTTCATTGAAAATTTAAATTATTATAGGTTTAAATTTATTTAAACATTGCACGATGAGACTAGTATAGTTATCATTAATTGAATGGCCAACATTTTTTAAAAAGCTTAACATCCACTAATCTTAAATTACTAATTGTGATTACTTATTAGATGAATTTTTTAATAAATATAAATAGCCAAAATTTGATTAAAAAGTACATATGTTTCAATTTTTCTTTTTTCTTTTTCAGGATGTGGTGGACAATCACTGGAAACTTTGGAAACATACTTCCCATTGATTGGTCAAAATCTTATGCCCGGAAACTACACATGCCAGCATTAAATTTAAATGAAAATAAGGTATGCTAAATAATGCGATAATTCAATTATTATACAGTATATATAAGTATGTTAATGAATTTTTAAGTTATTTTCGTATTGCTCTATAAGTGTAAATATGATATGTTTAGTGGCTTTAAATAGTTTTTCCAGGCTTTTGACCGAGTTTGGCATCCAGGACTGCTCTACAAACTTCGTCACTTCCTCCCTCCTACCTACTTCTTATTAATCCGTTCCTACCTCACAGATAGAACCTTTAAAGTAAACCATAACCTTTCCTTCTCTGCCATATTTACTCAGAACGCAGGTGTGCCCCAAGGTAGCATCCTGGGTCCAATCCTTTATACCATATATACAGCTGATATTCCTACTCATCCTTGCACTGTCCTCACTACATACGCCGATGACACATGTGTGTTATCTGTAAACAATGACCCAACTATTGCTTCCCAAACCCTTCAGTCTCACATTGTTTCCATTGAAGAATGGTGTCAAAAGTGGAGGATCTCCATTGAAGAATGGTGTCAAAAGTGGAGGATCAAAATAAATCCTACTAAATCCCACCAAATTACCTTTACCCTGCACCGCAAACCTATGTCTGCCTGTCCCACTATATCCTTTGGCAATATTCCACTCACCTCAGTTGAGCAGATCCGATACCTTGGACTGCATCTTGACAGACGACTTACTTGGAATCCTCACACTAGACTGAAACGACAAGATACAGCTCGCAGATATCGCTTAGTACAACATTTACTTGACAAACGTTCAAAACTTCCCACCTACTACAAAAAACTAATTTATATTACCATACTTAGGCCTATTTGGACATATGGAATTGAACTATGGGGATCCACCAAGCCATCAAATTCCTCTCGCATCCAATCCTTGCAATCCAAAATCCTCCAAAAGATCCTAAATGCCCCTTACTTTGTCACCAATAGAATAATCCACCAAGACCTGAATATCCCATTAGTTGCAGACTTAGCCCGAATTAGATATACTTCCTTTCACTCCAAATTACCACTCCATCCAAACCCACTTGTCCGCAATCTCTCATCTCCTTCTATTCCTGATCATCCTCCGAGGTGGCTGAAACGACGATGGCCTCGAGACCACCTTGTCTGAAAACCTTTGAAGTGCTACGAATGGGTAGATTCTTCTCACGCCTATCATGTCCATATCTCATGTGTGAACAGTCACATTTACTTGATGTATTTTTGTGTTAATACAGTTGTAAATACCTCTATAATAAATAAAAAAAATAAATAAATAAAATAGTTTTTCATATTATTTTTTATTTAGAATAATATATATTCTTAAATTGTTAGTAAATTAAATTATTTGCACTTAAAAATCAAACCAACAAATTAAGATTCTGCTCATACTATCATTTTTTTTTATTGCCAACAATTTACGAATTTGTTTAGAAAAAAATGGGAATATTTCGTTTGTTTATTTACTCATTTAACGACACTTTATGCTGATCTGGTTAATCAGACGATGCTTCAAAGGGAGTCCTAAATTAGAGCTATTCAGGTTTGATTAGTATAGGGATCTTTAATAAGTACCTAACATCGCATAGGGTCAGAACACCATTTTACATCTCCTCTGAAGGATGACATAACTAAGGATTTCTTACTCCCATCAAAGAATACTAGGGCCACCTGCCAGGAAAAGAAGACTTTGATTAGGCCTAAGATATTCACTTAAATTTATTTTATATATTCTTTAATGTGGAGGGAATAAGATATTTTTAATTTTAGAGAAATTAGCATGGTTGCTATAGTGATCTAGGTTATTACAGTTATTTTCCTCTAATTAATTCTTAATTGCTTCTAACATATGTTTGTTTTGGCATGATGACTTAAACCTATTATCATAACATCTGTTTAATTATGATGATGTTTTGTTGATGAGATATTTTTGGTAAGTACGAATATACTCCTAAAATCTTCAGCCAACTAGGAAAATGTAGCAGACAAATCTAAAAAATTGGCATACAAAAAATAAATCAGTGAAATCTTTAAAATATGAAAAAAAAAACTTATAAGGATTTTTAATTAGATAAAGGTAATATAAAAAACTTGAGGAGAATCAATAAAGAATATTAGTGATACTCACCAAATATCTGGATATTTGCTGGGCTGCGATTAGACATCTGAATAGAAAGTATCTCGAAAAATACGTTATACCACCATGTAAAAGACAAAAATCAGCAACGAGGTGGTAATGATAAAGCCAAGAAAACATCATCTTTTATTCTAGAATCAACAAAAGTTAGATAAAACTTTAAAAACTCCAATTTTTAACATAATGCCAATACACCATTACAGTTTATTGACAAAATTTATTTTGTGGGAACCAATGGCGTAATTAAATTTGAATGTGTTTGAAAATATAATAAAAGTTTAATGGGGCATGTTGTAATGAGGATTGAGATGTTTGATTTAATGAAAAGTAGATAATTTTGAAGACACTCATAGTTTTTTTGTCACACCTTAAGTCAAGAAGTGAAATGAATGTAACAGGAAAAATATAAACTAGGAAAACTCAATACCCTTATGTAATGTACAAGGATCACAGTTTAGGATTTTTTTTAGAATTACCTATTCATCTGTGGGATCACTTGTAGCTGGGTGGCTAGCATAACAGCCTCCTGTGCCAAAGGTCACGGGTTCAAACCCGTAGGTGGTCCTAGGATTTTTTAATGGGAGTAAAAAATCCTTAGTTATACCGCCCTTCGGAGGGAACGTTAAAATGTGGTCCCAAGCCTGTGCGATGTCAGGTACTTTTTAAAAATACCTATTCTAATAAAACCTGGATAGCAAAATTTAGGGCTCCCATTGTAGCATCGCCCGATTAGCCATAGTAGCATAAAGTGAGGTTAAATAAATAAACAAACAAACAACAACCTATTCATCTGTTTTATTATTATCTCTATGGGCCATTTCGACTAATAATATGTGATTTTTGTCTTTCTTCCATGAACCTGAAATAATATTTAATGAAAGGCCTTATTGATATTTCATTAAGAGAAAAAAAAAAGTGGCTTCTCTTTCACAACTAATTGAAAAGTTGATATATAATATTTAATATAATATTTATTCCATATCTAAACTCTATTTAATATTTGAGGCATTAAAGACTACCCAACAATATACTATATACTATATACTATACAAATCGATACCCAAGAACACCTTAATATTCAAGAAGGAAAGGTTTTGGAATGAAGGAAATAAAGCTTATGGAATAGTTTGAAAGTATTACTTAGGAATTTATTTAATGTCCTCATATCTCAATGTCGTGTTAACAGAATGCTGTAATACACACTGGGTAAAAATATATCTACTAATCATTTAAAGCATATAAATTACCTTATACTATTATCTTTGTTTTTAAATTCAGCTTTGTTAATCAACAGTTTCATTTTTTTATTTAAATTTTTAATATAGTCTGTTATTGATATTGTGAAAGGCTTTGGAGATAAATTTATTTCTTAGTTTCATAGTATAAAATAAAAAATTGATATGATTATCATGACCTATTAGCTTTGATACGTAAATATCAGAAAATTATGTAAGCCTGTAGATTACCTTTTTCTTTTGTGAAGTTAATAATTTTAGATATTATTTGTTATTTAATTGGAAAACATAATAAATAATTTAGTATTACCACTTTTTTTTCCTATTGTAAACAAGAGACTTACAATAAATGCTGTCCATTAAATTAACAAATAATGTGAATATCCATAAAACATAAAAACTGTTTTCTTTAATCTCCGGTTCAAGGCTTCAATTCCTCTCTAAAATTATTGTATACAAAACCTATCTTGGAAATTATCTGTCAAAACAATACAATTATTTCAAATACAATTTTTACTTTTACATGCAGTATTTTAAAAAAATATTAAATCCATTCTTTCTTTTAGGAGAAGATCGAGGCCGATGAAAGTGAACTGAGCAGTGAAGATGAGGCTGTTGCATCAGATCTGGACATGCACTCTTTGATACTGTCTGGGTTTTGCCAAGAAACTGAACCTCTTAAAACTGCCGAAGAAGTCATCAGAGAAATAGATGATATAATGGAGGTGAGTTAGAAAATAAATATACTAACCAGTCTTAGATATTTAAAATGTCCTTGAACAATACCCAGAAAATACTTCATTATGTTATCAATTATTATGCTTATCAATAAATGCTGTTCATTAAATAAGCAGTAAAAAATATTGTAAATTAAATTTTAATAATTAAAACTGATAGATATTTACTTAGCTCTTGATTTCAATTTGACATTAAGGTTTTTGTTTTTCAAATTGCCCCTTTCTTAGGTCAATTCACTAAAAATGTATTAATTCAATAACCTAAATTTAAATGAGTCAAAGAAAATTGGAGTCAAAATTAAAAAGAAATATTCATTATAACAACTACTTTTATTGCCTCAATTGATAACTTTCTATGCAAAGCTTTCTTTTTATGACAACTTGTGGTATTTAAAAAAGAAAAAAAAGTTTTATCAAATAATAATTTTGTTTTCTGTTTCAGGAAACATCAAGTGAGTGCAGTCCAGATGCCGAAACACCAGAAGAATCTTTACAAAGAAAAACTAAACAAGTTCTTTATTCTCCTCTGTTCCATGATAGTAAGTTAATATTTATCACATTGATGTTATGTATGTAATAAATTTCAAATGTCATTTCTTTTTATTTTTACAGTTATATGGCGTAACCGAATGATTTTAATTTAATCTTATTAAGAAAATTAAAGAAGTATTAATCCATAAATAAATAAATAGGATTTGTTTTGATTAGTTAATAAAATAAGAATAAATTATTATGTTTGATAAATGTTATTCTAAAAATTAGCTTATACATATAAGTATCTATAAGCTGATTCTACAATAACTAAAGGATAAGTTCATTAGTGGAAATCATTATTCAATCAATAATGCATTTTAAGGTATGCCATACATCATCACCCCTTTTAGCACATTCTGAAGCAATTATATAGATAAATGTCATTACTGGAAAAGATTGTGTACCACCTTAGATTATTATTGTTATATTTTTATTTATATAATATTCTTCATATTTACATTATTATAATTAATGTATGATAATATTCATATTCTTCACACTTATAGAATTGAAAACACTCTCTGTTTCCCAACTGAACGAACTGTACATGGAGCTCGAATTGCTGATCAGAGATTATTCTGAAACTCTGATTTCTGAGCTGGCTTTGAGGGATGAGTTGGAGTATGAAAAAGAATTGAAGAATACGTTTATCTCCCTCCTTTTAGCTGTACAGAACAGGAGACGGCAACATCATGTCGAGAAGAAGAAAAACAAATCGGGAGGAAAAACTTCTATTTCTGATTCTAAAGTAAGCGCTTTAATTTAATTTCTTTACTTGATTTATTATAACACAGATTTTAGTTAAATGGTTGCTGTTATTTCTACAGTTTCTCATAGAACTATGTTGATAACTAAAAAAAAATTAAAAAAAAAGAAGGAAGAAATTTGGTCCCAAATTGATCCTTGTATTAATGATGAAGTAATTTACTTTATAACTATTTAATAATAAAATTTTAAAATATTAAAATCCTATGTTTTATTCTTACACAAGTTTAAAAAATAGTTTTCTAATATCTCTGAATTTGTAAGAGTAATCTACAAATTACTAAGAAATTTTAAATAAAATAAATTTCCAAAGAATTATTTTCTAAAATGAATTGCTCTAATACAGCAAGTAGATATTTTTCGGCTTGATTTAGTGTTGCAAAGTTTTTATGTCTGAGATTATCAACTTAACCATGGCTGTTATCTACTTACGCCCACTTGTCAACAGAAGTGACACTTCGGAATAATTACCGAATTTTCCTGCCTATAATTATGTTAATAATAAGTAACAATGCAAACTAGTTGGTGATAGAAATTATGGTAATCACAATGGTAATGTCTCATAACCAATTAGGAAGTAAAGAAATATGTATATCTATAATTAAAACCATTCTTGGGATTAAAATCCTTCTCGAGGTAAGTTCCTTAATATATTATAAGTTAAATGGAAGATTGTATTATAGATAATAGCATTATTTTAATGTAATAGATTTAAAAATAAAGTAGATAATGTCCCTTTACTAATTGATTTAAAAGCTTAGATGATATCATTGAACAAATAACTTGTATATTGATACATTTAAAAATTCATCATTTATTATTTACTTATTTTATTTTATGTTTATCAATTTATTAATGCTTTATGATTTTTCAGTACCTCACTACAGTCATTCCTTACCACATGGATAGTGGACCTTTAAACAATCAAGCCCTTCAGGTCTTAATTAAAAGTAAGTATGCATTATCAACTAGTGTTTATTTAGTTGTAGTTTTTCATATTAATTTCGAGACTAAGGTAAAGTGTGAACAAATGTATAAAATTAAACACACAATCAATAAAGATATGAAAAGCATCAGGCTTAATCAATTTTACATGTCATTTTTACTTTCTTGAATTTGAGAATTTGTACGTTTTTAAAATGAAAATAATATAACTGCTACCACTGTATTATTAATTGAAAAAAATATAATTTTAAAAGTGGAACATTTATTTAGAACTTAAATATTCTTCATCATAATTAGCAATTTAAGGATTTGATCTATTTAAAAAATGAAATCATAATGCATAAAAAAAGCAAACATTTAGCAAGCGACTCAGGTTACATTTTTTTAGCCTAAATATTTTTTTTGTTGAGGATGTATAGTCAACTGTAGAAACTATTATAGGTGGAATAATCAGGAATCAGTCATTTTTTGAAAAATTTTAATTTTTCCAACGTTTCGGCTCAAGCTTGTGAGCCATCATCAGGGCATTACTGAGGTTTATGCTTGGACATGGCTCAGTAATGCCCTGATGATGGCTCACAAGCTTGAGCCGAAACGTTGGAAAAATTAAAAATTTTCAAAAAATGACTGATTCCTGATTATTCCACCTATACTAAATATTTTTTAATCATATGTAGGAGATAGTTTAGTTTGGAATAATATTTTTCAGTATTTCTAAAAAAATATTTTTTTTTATTTTTCAGTTTTGAAGGCAATAAATGAAGATAGCCCAACTGTACCCACTCTGCTTACTGATTATATCTTAAAAGGTAAACTATAACCTTAAAAAATTTTGATGTTTATAACTTTATCTTTATTTTATAAAATCCTTTATTTTTATATTTTTAACCCTTCCTTACTTTCAAATCGTATTTAATAACCGGGGGCAAATTAAAAAAAAAAAAAAATGGTGCACACATCACATTACATTTATATGTATCTCTGATCAAAATAAATTGTAAAAGTTTATATTTAATTTTATGGATAATATTGCAGTAGAAATTATTAATTAGCAACCACTGCAATGACTTAATTTTGTGGGATTTTCATCACTCTCCATTACATTCTGTGACATAATTTTTTGGATCATGTTTTTTTAAGCTTTTCAAGTGTATATTACACATCTATGTTGCCTCTGATATTTCTAGAAATTCTTTTTTGACTTGCAGATATTATTTTTTACTTTCACTTACTTATAAATGAAATATATAGAAAGGGAAAGTATTGTTATGAAAATTTTCGAATTCGAGTTTTCACCAGAAATACATGTTTTAGGGTCCCCTGAGTCCAAATTACCAAGTCCCAAAAAAATGTATCTTTTTCATTTATATAGCTACTTACAAAGAAATGATTAATATTACTCTGGAAGAAGAAATTTAAAAAATATTTGTTTATACGTTGATATATATTGAGCGTACAATGATTCTTAAGTTTAAAAAAAACACATTAAAAATAGTAAAGCTCATGATATTAAGTTGGACCTCTTGGATTCATTTTGGTGGAAAGGGGGCTACAACATAACAGTTATTTAGCTTAAAGTGTAATTTAAATTTTGCATGACTTCTTGTTTTTGAGCTAAAATGCTGCACAGCATTTTGTGAGGCTTGATTGTTTCGATTCAAGGAACCATATAGTTTATTTAATGTAGCGGTGTAATTATAACTCGCTAAGAATGTAAAACATTTTATTGTTAAGCTACATAATATATTTTTACTTTCACTTAGCTATATAAGAAATATATAGTAAGGGAAAGTATTGCGATCGTGAAATTTTCTATTTCCAGTTTTCAACGGAAATACACGTTTTAGGGTCCCCTGAATTGAAATAACCAAGTCCTGGAAAAAGGTCTGTGTGTGTGTGTGGTAACTCCCGCGACTAAACGGAAAGTCCTATGAAACTGAAATTTCATATTTGAGACAACTATACACCCGAGACATTAGAAACTCTTTTTCATCAAAATCAGCTTAACAGAAGAGCCACTTTATAACATGCATTTTGCACCTTTTTACGATTTTTTCAAAAACGGCTCAAACAATTTTGATTATACTCGCTATATCAATGTAAAATTTGATGGGCTTTAACATTAAGGTTTCATTCTGATTGGAATAGTCTAGTAGGGCTTAAATACGGATATTTCAAAATTTCTTCCTTTAAAGTACCTTTAATTTTGTAGATTCCAAAATATTAACCATATTATCTGATTAGCATCGCTAAAGAACACGTAAATATGCAAGTTGAGCAAACTTAAAAAACAACAAAGGAAAACTGAAAAAATATTTTCTTAATGCAATTTTTTGTTTCTGAACATAAGAACAGTAATATACATGTATGATATACCGTTGGAAAGCTTAAGATTTAGAAAAAATATTATCTCATATACAAGCTTTTAAAAGTTAATAGAGAGTGATGGAAATCCGATAAAACTAAGTGATTATTTTAGATAAGAAGATAATAGATTTTTTAATAAAACACATGTTTCTATAGAAGTTCCATTTAATTAATTCTTTAATGGTTTCACTCATTTTTATATCTTACTGTACTTGCAAATTCTTTAATTGATTTTAAAAACGGAGGTAAGTGAAAGAGTGTGTTGCCTGCACAAGATTTTTACTTTTTACATCATTCATATTATAGTTAACAGTTTATATACCATTTTAATTATTACTATAACTTTATTTTATTTGTTTTTCTGTTTTTAGTGCTGTGTCCAACATAAATTCAGAATGTTTCAAGATTTGAGAGGAGAAAATTTGTCTTTTAGAAATCGCTGGAGTAGACGAAATGCATAATTGAAAGAGTGTTTCAAAATTCCACTCTGACACCTATGTATGAACTACCTTATTATTTTTTGTGCCTGTGATCTCACACTGTGCAAGCATGTTATGAATGAATGCTGACCGTCGAGTAAATTAATTGTAAATGCCACCTTTAGCAAATTATAATATTAATGAAATAATGTTTCTGAAATAATAGTATAAAGATTAGTAAATTTTGGAGAAAATAATATGAATTTTGAAAAAATATATGTTTCTAATTTGTGTGGTGAGAAAGAGAATATATGTACTATTTTTAATAAGATATCTTCTACATTTAGACAATTCCAAGAATTTTTATGTACCCGATTCTCGTGTTTTAAATGTAAGTGTTACAACACATTAACCATCCTTTTATTTGCAAAAGCTTAAAAGCTTCTTTGTTGTCATAATTTTAAGCAATGCACTGGAAAACTGCTAAAGCACAAAATGTATCATGTTAAAGACGCTTGTATTTACATTGTATTATATATTTATTTAAAAGTAATTTAATTGTAAGGTGTAAATTTCACCGAAATTTGGTTCTCCCAAAATGGAGTAATATTAAGGTTATGATAGAAATATTTTAAGTTTTTAAAAGTCTAGTCATAAATATTACATGTAAATACTGGTATAAGAAAAAAAAAAAAAATGGTGAAATAAAACAGTTCAGCTTAAAGATGGCTATTTTTTACCTTATGATCCGATCCATTAATGCCCATAGATTTGTTCAATAAATTTCAAGAAGTTACAATTAAATGATACATCATAAAAAAAAAATATTATTAATTGTAGAACAATAATTCAACTAATAGTTTATGATAATTTTAACCTATAATTCTGAAATAATCTAATTAATGTATGCAAACCTTTCTAAAAACAAAGAGAGCATTAAATATAAATAGAGAAAATAAATAAATATCATTTCGAGAATTAAATCATTCAAGTACACCTCAATTATCAATTTATCCAATTTAAAGTGAAATCTTGCTGAAATTAACTATCATAGGATGGATAGGATCGAGTATTTGTGAGAAAGGCTGACAGATTATTAAGAACTATAACAGATTTTTTTTTTTTTTTGTATTGATTACAAGATGTATATATCCTTTCATGCTTCAAGAAAATAACTATGGTATGGTAAAATATAAAACAATAAACATTTTTTGTAACTTTTACACATTATCATGATTACAAAATTAAAGGACAGGAATTATATACTATTATAAAAAATTGTATATGATAAAACTAATATTACAATACAATAATATATATATTGTCTTTACTATAAGAGCATTAAACACAGTCAGTTTCAAAAATCTTATCACAATTAATTTCCTTAACTAAACAATTATACACCGAATTATATAATTAATAATATAAAAATAAATTTTAAATCAAAGGAAAATCAAAAATTAAATCTTTATCACAAATATTAATAAAACGTGATCATGTCAATCAAATGATAGTACAGTATCTTTTTTTTTACAGAAAGATCACAAAAAAACAAAAACAAAAAAAACACAGGAAGAATATCATACGGAACTGCATACTTTCAATGGTAACTAACAATTCCATTCCATAAATATAAAGCATCAAAAACAATTTTTTTTACACTTTATTTCAAACATTTTATAACTGAATACATTAAAATAAAGGAAATAATAATAGAACTCAACATAACAATAAACAATAAATAACAGCTATAAAAAATAATAAAAATATAAATTTGAAAAGAAAATTAAAATTATATGAGGCAAAATTGTGGACAGAATATTAATGTTTTCTCTCTCAGTTTTGCTAATGCTGAGCTAACAATTTAAATAATGTGAATAGTGAAAAATTGTTAATTTCAACTTAGTGTGTGACTCTAAAAATATTTTTAAAACTCTAATAGCGTAATGTATATTATTGGTAAAATGGACACGCAAAGCCCACAAAACTATGCAGGTAGGTGCACATTTATTATACACAGATGTCCAACAAATTTTACAGAAACTATTGCGAAATATGTTTTTGAATGACATAATCTCATAATCATTTAATAATCCACAAAAAAATATACCAAAGATGAAGCAATACAAAAATATAATATCAGTAATTAACCTTATTCTACTGATCAACAAAAGACATTTCATTGCATATTGATATGAAGCCAATGTAGAAAAGATTAATAACAAATGACTAAAAATATAATAAACATTCCAATAAGTTTGACAGCTTAATGGGAAAATGTTCTGTGGAATGCAATCAAAGTGAGCTAAAAAAATTTAAGAACAAACAATTAGTTAATCTTGATAATCTAGGACTTCATGTAATCGACATAGCTTAGAATTTTAAACAAAAACAACTGAATATTAGATAAAATCTTAACAAGAATCAAGAAACCATTAGAAATATATATATAAAACACATTGACCAACAACTCAAAGGAGAACCTCTTATCGCACATGAACCAACAATAACCTGATCTCAACATGAGATGAGAAAGTGTCCATGACTGAAATCATGTTAAACAAAAATATTAAGATGCTTATTTGATGAGGTAGTTAGCTGTTTGAAGTTATGTAGAGAAAGAATTAATACTATACGCATATTAAGTGAAACTCCGCCACAGCATAGCTAACAAGGGTGTTCTTAAAGTTATTGGCCTTTACCAAAATTTTTCAATTATACTATAAATGCATTAAAAAAAAACCAGCATAATATAATTATTAAAATTCAACAATATAAAGATGAAAGAAATAAATAGTCAGCTGTCAAGAAAACAACATATAACAAAGTTCCACATAGTTCAAGTTAAACAGAATTTGGCTTTTTGAAATACGGAACTATACCAATTAAATTACTGTGAAATTAAATGAAAAATCTCATTGGAAGAAATACAACTATTTTTAATATAAACAAATAACTTAAATATGCTATAACCCAACAAGCAGAATATTACAAGCTCCATTTAAAATCTTTAATGGAAAAAAAAGTGACTTTAGTATCAAATGAGTGCTCAATATCCATACAGTTAAGTCCCAGATAAAGTTAACTAGAAACAAGTCCCAACAGTTTTATTATTATTTTTTGTTGGTTCCTTTTTTTTATTTTTAATATCTAAAAGTTGAAAATGTTGATTCATAGAAAAACCCAAAACAAATAAGATACCAAGCACCAAATTTTATTTTCGGCAATGTCAGTGTTTAAAATACTCTCCCTTTTATGTGTTGATGTCTGGAAAGTACAGAGTTTTAATTCTACAAAATTTTTACACCATAACAGCGTTAACATTGCTTTAAGAAGAATGATTTTTAAATTATTTGGGCATCCTAAATTATCACTTTTCATTAGAATCTAATTTGAAAAATATATACAAATATATATCTTTATGAATTTTAAGGAAATATATACATTACATGAGTAGAGTAAAGTGAAATACAGTGAATGTCAATGTATGTTACTTCATAAACCAAAACTTACGGACTAATTGATCTTGACTAGATGTATCAACATAATTATTGTAAGGCCTAACTCTGATAAGTCTCAAATTTTATTTATCTTCAAGTTTTTGCTGATTGCTAAAATATTAATAACTATAATTCATATCAATACAAATGGAATGAACCCTGCGAATACACAAGCTTAAGTACTTAAGTTTTACTTATAAATCATAAATGGTACCCTATAAATAACTCCATGGTATAAAATCTTAATTATCAAATAATCTAACTAGTAAAATACACATTTCAAATATATCAAAGTGAGTAGCAGCTTTAAATCTATCATTTATATATAATTCATTGTTTACCTGGACTCAATAAAGAAAATCATATGACACAATAAATCACATTTATAATATTAAATTTTATCAGATACTTTAAGCTCTTCTAGTCCCATGCTTCCAAGATGTTTCCAAACTCTGTATCTCGCCAAATCTTTCCTGGTCACCATACCAATTACCTGTCAATTACAATAAATATTTAATTAAAAAAATTGACTTTAAAATGTAGTCGTTAAAAAATAAAATTGGAACAAGTGTTTACATAAGAGTAAAAAAGTATAACTTTTTACATAAATTCAAATTAATGATGGATTAACTTATTCTATAATGAGAAAAGAATGTTGACTAAAAAAAAAAAAAGAATATGAGTTCTGTATTAACAACTAGACAGCCGTGGGTGGCCCAAGGCACTGGACCGAGCTAGGGTCCAGGTGTAAAACGCCTTTCATCTCGCCCAGGCCCAGCAGGTTGGCACCGCTCGACTTCCCGACTAAGCCGGCGTGCCACGAACCTCAGAATCAATCCTTATCCCGAAGTTACAGATCGGGTTTGCAGACTTCTCTTACCTACATTATTCTATCGACTAGAGACTATTCACCTTGGAGATCTGCTGGGGTACGAGCTGGCACCGTACTCCCTATGGCTCTAACCCGGTTTTTCAAGGTCCGAGGGGAAGATCCGACACTACAGTAAGTGGAGTTCCAAACCCTATCTCCCTCCTAGAGGCTTCCAGGAAACTCGAGCGCTTATAGAGAAGAGACAACTCTCCCCGGACCTCCCTACTGCTTCTCCGGGTCATTTCGGATCACCCGGACGAGTCAACAGTCACCAAATATTGCTATTTAATGATGACTACAACGTTTTTTTCAAGCATATGAATCTATTATAAAATCATTATGGTAACTTTTTAAGTTGTAAAGTTAAGTTCTATGTGTTCAAGTATCAGCTGAAGATATATATGAGCCTCACGGCAACAATACCATTCAAGCACAAGTTTAAGAAGACTTGAAATGAACTATTAAAGAACATAAGTTCACATTTAAATAAAAAAGAATACATGACAGAGAAATTTGTTGTGAGTTTGTCATCAAGAAACAACATAATAATAAGGAAAACCCACTTTGCCTTTACTACACACACCCAACCAAATTTTCCATCATATTTTTTCTATGGTGAACAATTAGTCTATAATTAAAAAATAATACAAAAAGAAACAGAAAGATATTTCTCTTATTTTTCATCAACTATTTCCACTGTGTTATATGGTAACGTCATTATTTTCCAATGTTTTGTTCCCAGTTTAGCACAGAGCCATCACTTTTTTCACTTTCACCTCTTCGCTCCAAGTTCCAATCTATGGTTTTATTGGAACATCTGTCATGTTTATGTTTAGTTCTTATAACATTGTCAGTATATTTCCATTTATTTTTTTGTACACATTGAATAATATCAGGGTATTTTATTCAATTAATGTTATTCCTCTTAATTGTCTATTAGTCTTATTTTTCCTCCTAATTACCAACATTATCTATCTGGATCTGACAGATCTACCTTATGATTCCATGCTTTAGGGCCCTAATTTGAAACCAGAAGAACAGTCCACAGCCATTTCTTTATTGGAAAGGAATTATATTTATTTTTAAGCATTACCCTTACTAGTATTTCTAGGACCTCTAAAAGTTTTAACCATAACAACAAGGTCATCTGCAAAGGGCTTAACAATGTTCCATTAATATTTATGCCTTTCTCAGGGTAATCAATTTTTTTTGTAGTAGCGTGAATTTATATAATAAATAAATAGCCAGTACATACCATCAATAATAATAAAATATAGAAATATTCAACACTAAATATAATTAAAATATCAAAAAATAATTTATTAGAGCTAATAAGTAAGCATTAACTTACATCACTGGTGTCATTGACAATTATCAGGTGACGAAGACCCAATGCTCGGAAAAGTCTGAAAATACGAGGTAATGAGGCTACCTAAAAACAGAAAATGTCATGAAATAATCATTAATTTGCTAAGACACATATTCACAAATAATTTGCCAAAAGTAAGCAGAGAAAAGTAATTATTAAAGCTATATCAGAGGACAAGTCAATATCTTCTTGAAGAGAAGGGAGGGATTGCTGTTAGCAGAAACTTGTAAAAGTTTTTAACATTTTCTATGATAAATATATTCTGATATCTGATCTGATAAGAGATATGATAAATATCTGTTAGCAAAACCACTAAACTAAAAACCGAATGAATACCTGACCTCAAAGATTCAATTCCTTCATTATGATGATTCTTACAATAACTAATTTATTGTACTGCTAGGTGAAGACACGAAAACCATACAACTAAATACAAGTGTGTTAATAAAAACCGGTAAAGAAATGGAACTCGAAATAAATACCGATAAGATATGATTAGCAGCAGAAATGGTGGCAATCTTGGTGATATTGAGGTATCAGGGCATACTTTTGAACAAGTAGAGAAATTCAAGTACTTAGGTTCATTGATAACAAGAAAAAATGAAATCCAGGAAGAAATAAAGTCCTGGTTAAAGGTGGGAAATACGTGTTATTAATCAGTTGCTAAATTACTTAGCTCGTGGCTTCTGTCTAAAAACTTAAAGGTTAGAATTTATAAAACTATTATTCTTCAGACAGTTCTTTACGAATGTGAAACATGGCTGCTTACTTTGAAGGATGAACAACGGCTTAAGGTTTTCGAAAATAAGGTACTGTGTAAAATATTTGGTATGAAGAGAGATGAGGCCACTGAGGACTTTAAAAGATTGCACAACATGGAATTGCGGAGCTTGTACCCTATGAATATAATTGAGTTGATAGCATCGCGGAGATTCAAATTGGCAGTTAAGTTGTTGGGCTCGGTGAGGATTGGATTCCCAGAAAGTCGCTGATCCGACTGATAGGCGCCCGAAAGGTAGGCCGAAACATCAATGAGAGGATTGTGTTAAGGCTGATCTCGAGAACTTGGGCTTAAACGGTGAACATAGGACGAGTCTGTGCAGGCGGAGTTTGGTGGTATTGGCATCAAACCTTCGGGTTCGGTAAGCCTATTATTATTATTATTATAACTAATAATTTTATCTCATCTATATTCTCTTTACAAGTGAATACTTTGTCATACAAAATATGACAATAATTATGAGTGACTTTAACAACTCATCCTCTGATAGGTAATGTAAGAATTTCATTTTCATGAGAATATAATTCATAAATAATACATGCATAACTGCATTATACATTTGTAACAATTTTAATTAAAAAAATATAAAAATCATTCTATCTAATGAGACCAATTTTATCTAGTAAAATGTTATCTTTTATTGTATACTAGCGAACCTCCCTTGCTTCGCACAGGTGCAATGAAAATGTGATGTCATTTATGTTTAAAAAACTTCAGTTTGACCAATTAAAAGATTATTACTTTAGGATTATGAGATCATCGTAAAAAAAGTGCACTTAGCACAAAAATATTATGTATATTATATAATGTCTATTAATTCTTATATTTAAACATTGGCAGAAATTAGAAACATAAATTGGTCAAAAAATCAAAAACTGATTTAGTTTATTTGTTTGTTATGTTTAACGGTTCCTATTTTATTCGGTTAATTACAATTTTAAATTTCAAAAGAACTTTTTAATGTATTAAAGTTAATTTAGTTTCCGTGTAAATCCCATTTATTTCACAGTAGAACTACTATTTTTTTTTTTATATGATCTAAAAGTAGAAATAATTATAACCAGTATTAGCTTATAACAACTTTTTCTTTATTTTAGCAACATACGTACAATTAGGTATATAATATTTTTTTCAATAATCTTTACTATTTTTGAAGTATATAACCTGTAGGGTCACTATGAATCCACCATAACCTCCCTAATCCATAACATTACAAACAAAATTTGTGCATAAGTTTGAGCGAATATAACATCTTTCTATTAAATTGCTTATTTATTTGCATATTATTTTATTGCACATTAACTTTTCTAAAATCTTGCGACTTATTTTATTGCATATTAACTTTTCTAAAATCTTGCGCTTTCTAACGGTATATTATACATCTATGTTACTACTTATATTGCAGGAATAATTTTTTTATGACTCGGTCACAGAAAATTTATTTTTCCTGTTTAAATAAAATCTGAATTCCAATGAATTTTACTTATAAACCTTCAGGAAACATCTCCCTAAATGATGGTGAAAACCGTATCAAAATCCGTCCAGTGGTATACAAGGAGTTAGTGGAAACCAAAGTCCCGTTACCATTTTATATATATAGAGATTAATGCTGTATTATTCTTATTTTGTAAACATTTATTCACTTAAATGATCTAAAAAAATACTGCATATCTTAAGGAGGTAGAAAAAAAATTAAGAACTTTACTTATGGAGGCACCATAATACAAATGAATAGAAAAAAAGAACATTAAAACAGAATTTAAAGATATAAAAAAGCACCATCAGACTTACATGTTGGGCAGTATAAGGTGAAGGATTCATGTAGGGTCGTAAATCTATAGAGAAATTCATCTCTTCTTCGGGTATGTAGATATCCTAAAAAATTAAGAATGATTAGTATAAATGTTATATTTATATTCATAATAAAGTATTACTTAATATTAATACAATTTGAAAAGCATCTCAAACTTCTCTATTAGTTAAGAATAGATAAGAAAACTAGAGTTAATTCCAACTTTCCCACCCTAGGAATAAATAAGAGTAATGAATCCAACTGTGTTTTGAATTGAATTTGTATTTTGAGCTTGCATTGCCTAAGCTTTAGACACGATTTGGTTTTTTCAAGACGATTTTCTGCTGATTACATTATTCATGTAAGGTACAAGAATACTATATGTTATTAAGATAAGAAAACATGTAACTTACCTATCACTAATTCATTACTAATTTGCATACTGATAAATTGTTTTTTTATTTCACTCATATCAGATATACAAAGCAATTAATTTTATTTTTATTCAGAACTTTTATGGAAGATTAAGTTTAATCAAAAACATGAGATAATAGCTAAACATCAATGAACCTTTATACAAACCTTTATTACTTCAAAATCTGAGATTTTATCTGCATTACAGTAAAAAAATAAATAAATGAAGATAATACCTTGATTGAAGGATATCTTGGGTAATGATGCCTGAAAATGTTACTACCCAAATGATGGTCATTCCAATTTTCATCAGTTTCTACATATAATTTGTTCCTAAGTAGTATAAGCAACTGCGATCTTAAGATAAGTCCTCTTAGTCGACCGCCTGACTTCATCAGCCCATTCTGCAATAGCCATAATATAATGTACAAAAGATGACTAGGAAGCAATCACATTAATGTATGCATTAATTATAATTATTATGCAATTGGAAGCATATAGCAATAGCATTAGTTTTATAAAATTGAATATTGTACATAAACCAACAACAAATGTTTAAGATAATTTGTATCGTGATTGTAACATGAAATGCTAACCACACAAGAAGGCTAGGCTGTGTGTACTAGGAACACTATCTCCTCAATTGATATCTTACAAATAGTCATGTTATTCTATGGAAGGCTACATAATGACTGACCATGAGGATATCATCTCAGCTCATCAGCTATTGTGATATCATATGTTTTTGCAGGGAACACCTATGGTATACAGCTATTCTATCTCTTCCCCTCAAAGCATAGGGTACATGGCTTCTACCCGTGTGCACCTATGAGGAATCCTAACGGCAACTGTTGAGCTTTTACCTCAAGGGGTATCCTTCCTTACCAGTTCTCTCTACTAATAGGTAGGTACAGGATCACCCCTACCTGACAGGGTACCTTATCCCTGGTCCTGTGGTATGTACTTCTACCACAGCGGACACCAACCTCCATCAGAGTCACTCCTTAATTGAACAAGCATTGTCGAAGCCTTCTGAAGACATGTCACTATTGTATCAGCCAACCTCGACAATGGTCACGAGCATGTGCAATGTCAGCAACTAGTTAAACATCTTTATCCTAATTAAACCTGGATAGGCAAAATTTAGGATTCCCATTGTAGCATCGCCCAATTAGCCACATAGAGCCGAGTAGCATAAAACGAATAAACAAACAAAAATTTTTGCAAGATGTTTAATTGATCACATGGAGACTTGTACTATGAGTATTTTTTACATCCTTTTCTCTCCAGAAATGGCTTACAGGACAGGTTATCCCATAGGTGACCAACCTTTTTTAACCAGAGTGGGTCAGTCAAGATTTATTCAAAATAAAAGTCAGCCGTTGACGTGTAATTTTGAGGTCAATAAAGGCTTAGACCTTGTTCGATCATCATGGCTTCAGGAAATAAGTATCAGGGAAGGACAATAATTCCTCATTATTATGGAGTGAATAAATAAAATATTATAAGGGTTGGATTACTATGTTAAAAATAACAAAAAAAAACATGTATGGCTCATGCAGCCGATATTGTAATAAAAAAAAAAATATATAGCATACAGCTACAGATAATAAAACTACAGTTTGCTGTAATAGAGGCTGAATCGCATCTTCTAGGGAGTCTGCACCCTCATTAATCAGGAATGTTTCAAAATAAACCATGTTAGAAGATATCAAACAGCCAACAGAAAAACAACAATATATATGTGATTAGAGTACTAGCTGTACTATACAATTTAATCTTTATTTAACTTAACAAAATAAATAATTACTAATCATCAAGATAAATCTATCCATATAAATTACAATGTAAATGTTCATGGCCTTCTGATCTGTATATAACATCTATTCAAAAGGTGGTTCTTAATCCGATCTGCATTCCAGTGGAACTCCATTCCTTCTATTATCCAGGACTCCCAAACTCACTCAACATTTAAATCCTGTCTATTTAGCACACCCTGTCCATTCCATTCCCAATAAAATTCTTAATAATTGCCAATTTCAGTGAAATTCGAGAAATAAAATAGATATATATTTTTATTTATTTTATGTTTGTGTCATTCTGTAAATTTAACACCAAATCTTATTTGGAATCACTAAATTTTATAGGACCTAAGATTACCTCATATGTATATTATTTTATTTAAAATTCAGAGGTATTTTAAATTTCTGTGTACATCCAAACTATATTTTTACAGTTACTTATTTAGTGTATCTTATTTGAAAAAGTTCACAGGAACTGTAAATTTCTTTTTGTACTTTTAACTGTATATTTTTATTAGAATTTGTCTGTAAGATTTTTTCCATTTTTTGTTTAATTCTTTTATTAATAATTATTTTACTCTAAGACTCTAAAGTCCACTTTTTATTTACTGTTGTATTATTCTTAACGGACTTGTCCAAGAATAAATAAAGAATTATTATTATTTAATACATACCTCTGAATGGGAAGGCTCAGCTGCAACTTTATCAACAACAGGAAATCCACAATAAGTTTCAGAAGATAAAATGTCCACCAACTTGGAAACCTTAACTATTGTAGGCAATACAACTACTGGATAGCTCATTACTTCACTGGCAAACATATTGGATGATAGGGGCGGTGGATCCCATGGTAAAAGGGTACTCCATGCAGATTAATGTGAATGTCATAAAAACCCTAGAATCAACACAAATAAAAATCTGTTAATTAAACCTACATAGATAAAACTAAATACATCAACAATAATAAAAATGTTTAAATAAAAACTTGCAGTATAATGATTTGCAATTGCACAAAGATAAATAATATATTAACATTTAAGGGAAGAAGACAGTGAGTCCTCGCCTTATGAGCATAATTCATACCAGAATCATATCCAAAATGCAAAATACTCGTTAAGTGCGACAATACTTCCTATATAAATAAATTAATGTAAAATATAATTAGGTAATGTAAGGTGACGAATAGAGCATAATATTATTTGTGAATTTACCTGTTATATTAGACTGTTTATTTTTAATTTCAAATATGATATAATTAAAAAGGACATTATAATAGAAGAGAAACATGTGCCCAACAAAGTTTTCAAAGAAGTGACTTTAGGAGGGAATCTTCTTTTTTAGATACAAAATGCCACTAAGGATTTGAATCAGATGTTTATATTATCAGGAATATGAACATAAATAAAAATCATCAAAAGGCAGAGAACTATTTTGCTTATATATGAGTTAAAGAAATATTTTCTCTGGACCATTGGCTAAATAGATCTAAAATTTAATGGGCTTTATTATCATGTAGCTTTCATTATGATTGAAATAGTATGGAAATGGCTTAAAAAGCCCATTTTTTTAAATTTTCTTACTTTAAAGTACCTTTAATGTTGTAGATTACAAAAAATTAACCATACCATTTTTAAGCACAGGTTTTTTTTTTTTTTTTTTTTTTTTTTTTTTTCCATGAA
The DNA here is from genome assembly GCA_023052935.1 of Piezodorus guildinii. NCBI lineage: Eukaryota > Metazoa > Arthropoda > Insecta > Hemiptera > Pentatomidae > Piezodorus > Piezodorus guildinii. Next base: position 92,176,532 of record CM041296.1, read on the forward strand.
TGGATGGCATTGGCATACACCATACAGCCATTTTATATATTATGTATTATTAGTGAAAACTATTACAATCACCAAATTGAAACTACCAATTAAAATTACCAAATTACAATTACCAATTACTGAACTATTACAATTATCAAATTCTTTTGTTAATCGATTGTAAATATTTATTTATACTGAACATTTTTTTATTGTTCGTAAATTTTAATAAATTTTCATAACTAATATTCTGATTATTATTTATTTCAAAAATCATCTTTTCTCTTTGAGTTTTGTATGCCGGGCACACCAATAATATGTGTTTTAGGGTCTCCCTATCACCACATTTGTCACATTGCGGAGATTCTGATACGCCTATTTTATGAAGGTAATTGTTGCAAATCCCGTGATTTGTCCTTAATCTAATATATGTTTTTACCACGTTTTTGCTAAAATTTGTTTCCGCGAACCAAGGTTTTCGAATAATTTTGGGAAATATGGTTTTGTAAAATTGTCCAGTGGCGTTTTCCTGATATAACTGTTGCCAAATTTCGAATGTATTTAATTTAATGGTTTTGTAAAAATCTTTGAATGGTATCCGAAAGTCAACTTGTTGCCCAGCTGTGGTGGCAGATTTAGCCAGTCCATCTACTTCCTCGTTGCCTGGGATTCCCGCGTGACCCTTAATCCACCGAAATACTAAAACTTTTTTATTTTTGACCGCTATGTAGTGGTTTTTCATGATCTCCATTTGTAAGCTACTGATGTTTTTGTTAATATTGTTAGTCAGTGACAATAATGCACTCTTACAATCCGTCAAAATAACAAAATTACGATCCGCGGATTTATTAATGTATCTGACGGCTTCCAATATGGCATACATTTCAGCAGTATGAGAAGAACAACCAGTAGGTAATTTATACTGTGCATTATGGTTGTATTTAGGAATATGAATCGCACTACCTGAATTATTATTAATATTTGAGCCATCGGTATATATATGAATATGATGCGGCCATTTGTCTGCAAGCAATGCTTTAGTAGTAGAGGCAATCATTGAATGAGGCAATGGGTTACCGACTTCTATTTCTATATTGAATTTTTGTAATAGCATCTCGTATTTTAATTGATATTGAGGTAGCATTTTATTTGAATATATATCACGTAATGTATTTTGATATTTTATAAAACTATTGAAAACTAATGGTGTATATTTCTTTTTCTCCCAATAAGCTTTACTTAAGATAAGGATGCATAGGTTAACTATTTTACTGTAGCAATTCTGATTGTTAGCGTATGTTTTAAAAAAGATTCTGTCGGTTAGTAGCTGTCTTCTTAGTTTTATGGGTGGTTCGCTGGCTTCGTTTAATAAGGCATCGATAGGGGTGGAATTAAGAGCTCCTAAACAAATTCTTATGCACCTATTATGAATCATATCTAACTTACGCAAATGTGTTAGGCACAGGTTAAAAATGACTAAATATACAAGTTCAACAACTTTAAAAACCAACTCAGGGAGAAAAGTGATACATACTCAACAGCAAAAAAAGTGGACTACCATACATTTCATGAAAAACACCAAAACAACCAACTACCTACTAGATCCCAAAAGGCAGTTATATTTTTTCCTTAACACGTCCACGCTGACACTGATATTCAATGTCTGCTCAGTGAGGCAGCGATCGAATTTATGCTGGGTTTCAGCGATTATTTCATGTTCAGAACTGTATATGAGTTGTACTTTTGCTATCAGTCTAGTGAGTGCTTATTTTATAATTTGTGTAACTCTTGTGGTTTTTTCATGCTGATCTCAGATTATTGCCAGTAAGTTTAACTCCAAAATGTTTTGGCAGCGAAAATGTTTTTATTTTTGCTCATATAAAAAATAGATAACAGAATATGGAAATAAATACAGGTGGTAAATGGCACCCGATAAGATAGACTAGTGCGGGCCACCGGTGGTACCTCCCGGCGTGACCGTGTTAAAGGTGGAGCATAAGATCAATAGAAAACAAGAACATTTCCCGGAGAAAATAACAAATAAAAAATGTAATGAAAAAATAACAATCTACTCAATTTATGTAAAACCGTCTTCTGGATTATTGCCTAACATTAAATAAACAAATACTCTTTGTTTGTCCTTACAGTCCTCTTACCTTACAATTCATTTAACATAACATGTCCACATTTCCTAACCACAACAATAGCTCTAGGGTAAATATTATATCCATTGTTTCAGTGTGTTGTAAAAAATGTATGGTGGTCCACTTTTTTTTTTTCTGTTGAATGTAGATGTATAATATACCATAGGAAAGCTAAAGATTTGAGAAAAAAAATGTTGTGGAAGGTAATGTAAAGTGACGAATAGAGCATAAACTTAACAGTTAGGTTAAATGGGATCACCTGTAGCAGAGTGGCTAGCATAACAGCCTTCTATGCCAAAGGTCACGGGTTCAAACCCGCAGGTGCAGGTCCAAGGATTTTTTAATAGGAGTAAAAAATATCCTCAGTTATGCTGTCTTTCAGAGGGAACGTAAAAAGGTTGTCCCGAGCCTGTGCGATGTCAGGTACCCATTGAAGATCCCTGTTCTAATTAAATCTGGATAGGCAAAATTTAGGATTCCCACTGTAGCATCGTCTGATTAGCCCAAGTAGCATAAAGTGACGTTAAATGAACAACAACTATAACAATTTTATAATGTAATATTATTTAATATAAAACCTATATTTCTAGTGAAACTGAATATAATTCTTTAAATTTTTTTTTAACTTTAATTTTCTTTAATAGTTCTTAAATTGATTTTGACTCAGATAAGTGAAAGGGGATCACTTGTAGCTGGGTGGCTAGCGTAACAGCCTCCTATGCCAAAGGTCACGGGTTCAAACCCGCAGGTGGTCCTAGGATTTTTTTAATGGGAGTAAAAAATCCTTAGTTATGCCGTCCTTCGGAGGGGACGTTAAAAGGTGGTCCGGAGCCTGTGCGATGTCAGGTACTCGTTAAAGATCCCTATCCTAATAAAACCTGGATAGGCAAAATTTAGGACTCCCACTGTAGCATCGTCCGATTAGCCATAGTAGCATAAAGTGACGTTAAATAAACAAACAGATAAGTGAAAGTCGTATGTTGTCCATGCCAAATTTTTAAAAAAAGTTATAATATACAGTAATAAAAACAATATTACCTCACAGAAATATTCACCGACCCACTTTGCAGTCATAAGTGTTATCATGAGTGGCAAGCCAAAAGCAATATTACCAGTTGCTTCCATTAAGATAATTGTTAAACTGATTGTCATTCTAACAACACCTCCAAGCTGAGCAGCAGCTCCAACCAGCGCACACTTTCCAGGATCCAACCAACTCTATCAATATCAATAAGCTTTAGAATATATAAATGTTCATAATGCAAAAGTATAAATCATGCAATATAAAATACAATAACTAATGGTTAAACATCAGTTGATTATTTTCAATGATGAATTTTTTTAAGTGGCCAAGAAATGAAGACAACCCTCTCCCTCATAATGTGAGGATTTACATAACAAGAAAAAAAAAATTGTATGTATATATATATATTATATATATATATATATATATATATATATATATATTATGTGTGTGTGTGTGTGTGTATATATTGTACCATATTAGCAAAGATTGTATTGGTATTGAATTGTTGATTTTTATATTTCATAAAGCATTCTGAACATGTTCTCATGGAAAACTTATTGTTTTGCTATTAAATAATTTCATAAATATATATATATATATATATATATATATATATATATATATATATATATATATATATATAAAGTTAAATTATAAAGTTTACCAAAAAAATGTTGTTTTTTTTTTTTCACTGAATAATACACAATGCACAACAAATTATAGTATGCAAAGTTTAATATTCTGTTTCGTATTTTTTTTTTACTATTAGGGCGTGAATATGAATCCAATTTGTAAGATAATTTAAATGTCTAAAAAGCAAAATAAATAAACATAAAGTTGTAAGTACACAGACAAACCAGATATTGACATAAAACTGTTTAATCATAATAAGCCCCAGCCTGACAATTTAAGGTGTTTCATTATTCTTGCATAACAGCCAATAAAGGATATAGATAAATTTAAAGGAATGCATGTTTAAATGCATAAATTTTGTTGGAGTAAGAGAATACTACTAAATATTCAAATGAAATGATAATAAATTTTATTCTGGAATAAGTAATCCCCCAAGAATAACAAAAAAAAAAGCATGTGTCAGATCTTTTAAATCTTCAGTACAGAAATCGATATGATTTGGTAAAAATGACTAGTTTTCATCTACACCTTTAAATATTACATACATTGGGAAGAACAGTGGTTTAGAAGAAGGAGAAATAATGGTTTGAAAGTGGTTAATGATTAAGTATTTACAAATGGATAAAAGGAATGAATACCAGTAGGATAGCACAAATGACAACAGATTTTTTGCAGGAGGTGGATCTGAGAGAAGGTATATACAGGCTTATGGGTTTGGATCTAGTGTTTACTGAATGGACAGAGGAACAAGTGGTAAGCATATCAAGAATATAAGGAGGTTTTTTCGTTTTGAAGGATCAGAAAAGTGAGACACCAAGAAGGTATTGCCGACGGAAAGAAGGGTAGAGCCACTTAAACTCGGTGTACCTAATAGAAACAGGGTAGCACCAAGCAATTTCACATGTGAATCTAATGAAATAATTCAATAGTCACCTAAGTCTCATGTCAAATTTTTCAGACAGCTCGCCATACATGAGGGAACTATAGTCAAATGAGAGAAATGAGAGAAGAGTCCAGTGGCATATGGGTTTTAGATGATGGTATTTTGGGAGCAGGATTGCTGAGTTGATTAACGCACATTGACAATCCTTTTGCAGCCCAGCAACCGGATAAAATTTGAGATAGTTAAAATAATTATAATATGGGTCTCGGTACTGAGAGGATTTTATATCATCATTAATCCCCCACCCTCACCTCCCTGGATAGAGAAACCTCCGCATAGCCTACAAACATGAGGTAGGGGTGACCAACAAAAAAACAAAAAAGTGGGTTGTATCACAAAATCTTAAGAATTGTTTTTATGATTGTGAAGGATTTTCAGTAGATTTGAGAAATAAGGTTACGCCAGGAAAGGTTAGGTTTTCATCAATAATGACTCCAAGATTTCTTACTGAGGTGTTAAAGTGGACATGTAGGTTATTGAGGTAAAGTAATGGATAATACGGTAGAGAATTTAGAAGGTGCCAGGAACAGATGAGGATGGCCTTAGTTTTTCCAGCATTCAACTTGAATCATTGGTTTGTAGCCAGTAAGTAGAATATTGGGATCAAAAACCAGGATGTAGCTTACAAGTGGTTTGGATAGATTGGATAAAATGGGGATAGATCTAAAGTCAGACACTGAGGAGGGGTCAGTCCATAAATAAGCTTAAGATTTAATTTAAAAAAAGGTTTAATACATTACATATATAATTTCAACTGACTGATTTTTAAATATTCCAAGAATTCTAAAAACTGTATAACTTTTTTAAGCGAATTAATATATGTACTTGGTACTCCAATAAGAAGCAGGTATCAGTCAGCTGACTGAATTTGTAGAAATAAGGTATTAAACTAAATCTAGAATAAAATAGCAGTAATTAGATGGCAATACTCCATACTCCAGTTGAAGTACAGACTTTAAAATTAAAAAAAAAGTATAAATATAGGAAAATAGATGTATAAGTATAATATTAATGATAAATCTTAATACATTAGGATGATAATTTACACCTTAATCATACTTCATTCCAAACATTCAAAACATACCCTGAAAAGGATTTCAGACTCCCTTTCTTGTCCATTATCGCATAGATATGTTTTTACACATTTGGGATTTTCTTTCTTTATCCTGAACTTCCTCTCTAATTTTATTTGTCAAGTTCACCATAGTAAAAAATATTTACTGGAAGGAATTAGTCCGGGTGGCGGTCATTAAATGAAACAACTAAATAGTTTCAACTATTTTATTGTTTGCCAACGTTTCGACCCCCTTTGTGGGTCATCATCAGGGCGCATGGTGGGAGAATGGAAACTGAGTTTCCATCAGTTTCCACCAGTTTCAGTTTCCATTCTCCCACCATGCGCCCTGATGATGACCCACAAAGGGGGTCGAAACGTTGGCAAACAATAAAATAGTTGAAACTATTTAGTTGTTTCATTTAATGACCGCCACCCGGACTAATTCCTTCCAGTAATTCTCAACGGTCAACTAATTACATCCACAATAAAAAATATTTAATTTACTTGCATGTTTTATTCAAATTTAAGTGGTGTGTTGATTTCAGTCTATTAAATTTTTACTAAAATCAACATCTGACTTACATTTAAAGAGAAAAAGTATATTAAATAATATAAATAAGGATGAAGGTGAGTATGACAAATAAAATTGGAGGAAATTTTAGAATAAAGAAAAAATATCAAATAAATTAAAAAAATTATCTATTAATAATGGACAACCAAGGAGTCAGAAACTTCATGCTTGGAACGCAGTATAAAGGTATAAATCATCTTCTTTAAATATAAAGAATAACCAGTAGAACCTTTAAAAAAACACAAAAAAAAAACACATATAAATGATTAATGACCATATTAACTTATTCCAAAATATAAATTACCGCATTAGGATAAATGTAACCAATTAAAATACCGATGACCCTGCCCCAAGCTGCTCCAGTAAGAAGAGTCGGAATGAAGATACCTGCTGATACACTGAGTCCATATGTCCAAGTAGATAAACCAAAATACACAACCATGAAGACAAGCAAAGTCCAAGGATTATGTGAAGCTACAAAAAACAATTAAAATAATAAAATCTGTAAAATTATAAATTATGATTCTACAATACAATTAACAAATACAAAAAATAAGATGTCCAGTGGCTGTGTGGGTTAGCGTGTGTTGCCTAGCTACCACAGATGACCAAAAACTTGAAAACCAGGGGGACTTTTATCTCGGCATTTATGCCGTCCTCACCCCCTCTGGTTTGAGAAACACCTGTATAGCCTTCAAAGGCGAGTTAGGGGTAAACAAAAAAAAAAAAAATTATTATTATTTATTTTAGAATTGCTGCGTCACTTCAGGAGTAGAGCTCTTACTAGAAACCAAAATGAGCCTCTACAGGATTTTGATCAGGCCAGTTTTGTTGTACGCATCGGAATCCTGAGCAACCACCAAATCGATGTAGCAGGAACTTGGCATTTTCGAAAGGAAAGTCTTGCGTCGGATATTGGGTGGACGTCAGGCTGGAGGTCAATGGGGAAGACGTACGAATCAGGAGCTATATAGCATGTGTAATGAACCTGATATTGTTCTGTTTTATAAAGTGAATCGTTTAAGATGGGCCAGAATGGAGGATAGTGAAATCCCCAAGAAGCTAATGAAAGAGCCAATTCATGGTAAGACGGCGAGGAAGACCGAGATCAAGATGGGTCGATGGAGTCGCTGCTGATGCCCGGAGTATTTTAGGTGTCAATGATTGGATGGTGGCTGCGCAAGATCGTGACCATTGGAGGAGGTTGTTACAGGAGGTCAAGACTCGGCAACGAGTTTTAGTACCAGTTTAGATAGACTATTCCAATTCATAACAAATATATTTAATCATATTGAGCATGGTACGATGTTTTGTGTTTAGGTTCCCGTAGACACATGTTCAATTATTATTAGTTTTTTAAAATAATTCAAAGTGTTAATCTTTCGTTGTTGACCGTTTTGACTGTATGGTAAAGACGTTGGTTGAGGGTGCAGCCACCAAGAAAACACACCAGTAAGAAAAATATAAATAAAATAAGTGTGTTTTATTGGTAGTTTCTTTGTTACTACATCACCAAATAACTGCTCCATCATATGCGTTTTATAGTTAATACTCATAAACGCATTTATGAAAAATTAGAATAAAGACAAAATAAAATATTTGCAAGCAAAGCCGCGCGGGTACAGCTAATAGAAATATATGTTTTTAAAAAATTTAATCTACTGGGTTGTAAAATAAGTTCATAGCGTTTGTCAATATTTCAATTTAAACCTCTCTGTGTTTGTAAAATCATGTAATCATGTTTACTTGGTCAATGATGTTTGGATATTCTAAAGAAGGATTAGTTAAGGTGCTTTATGTATCAGTTTCAATTGAGATTCCTTATATTTAAGTGGTATTTTACTTGCTCGAAATGGAAGAGAAAGAAATTAATTTTTGTCATTTAATGATTTATTTAACATTAACAAAATTTGCAGTGTGTATGGCAATGATGCCTTAGGAGAAAGCACCGGCCGTAAAAGGTCTGCTTGTTTCAGAACCGAAAATTTTGACTTGAAAGAGGCAAAGCACTCAGGTCGTCCTACAACTGTTCTGGGAGGACGGAATTAAAAAATTACCTGAAAGATGGCAACACTTAAAACATCAAAATGAGTCATATATAATTGATTAAAAATATTTACAAGAATCTGAAGTTTTTATTCAAATCACCAGGAAAAAAACGCTACAAATTTACTTTACAACCTAATATTTTGAGTACAAAGAATAAATATTAACTCTTAAAATAAAAGTTTTAAATTAAAAAAAAAAATACCTGGAGGATCATGAAACAAAGACCTTACACTAGCTTCTGGTACCTGAAGCCACAAAGCAGCAATGGAGTTGTACTCATTATCTTTGCAATACATCTAAAGTCAAAATAAAGATAGTTTAAACAATATTTAATTTGAATAAAAAATATTGCAACTTAAATATAAATGGACTTAGGCCACTAACAAAATAAACATTTAAAATAATTAAAATATGCGTTTATATAAAGCATGCATGACAATTATAAATCTGAAGAGCAAAGATAAATATACCTGGTCTTATAACATTATATAACATTATTTAATAATGCTACAGTTTTTTTAAAAACGGTTTGGTAGTTTAGAAAGAGCTGGTAGGAGAGGAGATTGGGGAGGGAGACAAGTAGTCAGAACTGAGGAGAGAGTGAATTATGGATTATTGTTATATTTATTTATTTAAGATTGAGTATTTGACAGTATGTTAAATATAAAGGATCAGATGATTCGGATGGCAGTCACGGAACATTAGAAAACAGTAATAAACAATCTAACATCCAATGTTTTGACCCACGTTGCGGTTCTTTGTCAGGATAAATAAACAAGATACATAAAAAATAAAAATTATAAAAAAATAGTAAAATTCAAACCACAAGAACAAAAAAGAAAGTAACAATAACTAATAAAGAAAATAATTAATATATCAACATGAGAAATTTTTCCTACACTCGCAATATAACCTCAATTTCTATTTCACCATATGTTTGCCATTTAGGCTAATGTACTATAATCACAAAAAAGACTCATCCAAAATCATTTTAACATTTTGTCAATATGTAAATGTGTGAATAAAGTTTATTTTTATTTATTTTTTATCAAGATGAGTAAATAGAGAAGTGAAGAATACTCAAATTACTTTTATTAACTATATTCACTTTTCATTACTCTCTTTCCTCATGTTAATATAAGTTAATTATTTATTTTATTAGTTTGTATTACATTATTTTTCTTCAGTTCTTGTGTTTTCAATTTTACTCATTTTTTTTTTTTTAATTGTTGTTTTCTATTATTATCAAACACCTACACTGTAGCTTGTTGTTAGCCCTGATGAAGACATGCAATGTGAGTCAAAAAGTTGCACACAAAATAGAAAAGTTGCACATCCTTCATAATTTTTTTTTTCATGATGTGACATACCAGTTAGGTTCTTGGACTATTGCAAAAACGGAAAAAAACAAAAAAGAATAATAATAATAATACCTACACCTAGACAACAATGAAGGGTCTTGCTTGGATTCAGTACATAGAGGGACACATACTGATTCTTGGGCCAACAGAAGGAGGTGGATTAGGCCAAGATCATGCTCAGATCATGCCACTAGATTTTCCCTCTACCCCCAATTTTTGGGTACCAACTTTATTTTTAAGAGGCTAGGTGGTCCCCTGGAGGGTCTCCCTACCTCCTGGTCACCCCATGGCTGAAATAACAGAATGAATAATTATCCTGCCACAGCCGAATTTGAGCTTGGAACAGTAGACCAGAGGCTAATCCACCAGGCCATGATGCTTATTCAATGGAACAAACTTAAAGTTAGTAATTTTATCTAGTAGAATTTCGAAAGCTTAGAAAATAGAACAACATACCTGAACAGGATTCTCTGTAGGATCTTGACCCAAAGGTTTGCAATCATTTAGAGTGTATATCATTAGCAAAGCAACTGTAGCACTCACAGCAGCTACAAAGCAACTCTCCATTACTTTTAGAATTCTAGCTTTAACGTACCTTAAAAATCATAATAAATTATGCTAAAAATCTGTATTTCCAAATACTAACTAATATAGTGTAGGCAAATAAGTCCTTTCAATTTTTCTGTTTATATTTATGTCATTATGATACACTTCTTTTCTAATAAAATAATCCATAAGGTGGATTGTTTAACCTGTTAGTAATAGTAGCATGACAACAACTGTATCTGTTAACTCTTTTTGAAACTAGCTTAGTATTCAGTTTGTTATTGCACTGTGAATATGGAAGAAAATATCATCCATTATCAGCAAGTGTGCTGCAGAAGCTCTTAGAAAAATTTGCAGTGTTTAAGGGAATGATGCCTTAAACGAACAAACCTGTCAAAATTGGTTTGCCAAAGGGCCTAGCGGAATATGTATGTGAAATCTGTCCCCACCCTACCAGAACCAAATTTATACCACTGATTCTCATCTATGAGAAACCACCTTTTGCAAATTTTTAGCTCCATAATCCTTATGGGAAAAAAGTTATAGAGGGAGAAAGAAAAAACAAAAAAAAATTGTTTTCTCCTGAATAGCATGACTGATTATTACAAAAAAATTATAAGATAGGGATTTCCAAAGAGTTTCAAAAAATATTTTTTTTAAATTATTATCCAAGAAGATTTGAGTAAAAAAAAGTTTTTTTAATTTTTATTTCATCAAAAACCACTAGGATCAGTTATTTAACAATAAACTCCCAGATTCTATGAACATCATGGAGCTAGTGGAAAGATGGGGAAAAGTCATATTACTTTTTGGTAAGTATATTGAAGATTAAAGTAAATTTTATGTCTATAATACATCGAGTTTTATTTCACACTGAAAAACAGAAAGGACTCATTACATCAGCCCAATACATTAATTTTGTTTTTATCAGCTTACCTCATTCGAAATACAGTCAATTTGTAATTGAGATAGGTATAAAGAGAGCCCAATAATCCACCAATAACTCCCATAAAACAGTAGAGAACAAGCTCAAATAGCTCATAATTCAGGTTTTCAAAATGTCCAAAATTCAGTAAACCGCGGTAGGTCAACTCTCCTGTCACACAAAAAAAAACTGTTAATTACAACTTACTTCTATCTTCAAGAGCAATCTATGAGCAAAAAGAAATCAATGTTAATATCTGGACAATATAAAATATTACTTACAATATGGAAGTATCACTCAAGCAATAATGTTGGATTTTAAGCTCAATGAGCTGAGAGTAAGTATATTTAATCTTTTCACAAATCAGATTTATTTTTTATTTTCTTGCTTGGTTTCTAAGGTTGATTAGAAATAAATAAGTAATAAATAAATTTAAAATCTTAGAAAAAAATGGTAGAAAAGAGTGGCAACTCAGACTGTTGATAAGACTTGAGCAGACTAGACTATAATATGTTTATTCACACACATTTGTTCAAGAGCAAAAACGAAAATATAGTAATAATTTGCCAGAGGTCTTCCTACTAATAGTTATTTCATGTTACATTTTTGAAATGGATGATAACTTGTTTGAATTTAGTCAAAAGATAAGTCCTTTATTACTGTAATTATGATTTTTGAAGGAGGAATGTTACTTCTCAATTTTTAATTGCACTTATTGTGTAGCTATGGATGTAGTTCAAAATCTCTCTTCTTGGGGTTGCAGGCGGGCACTCTGCTACTTCACACAAGATTTCTGCTCCATCAGTCTTAAAATCTTCTATGTGTCTATTCCCCAAGGATCTTCCAGTCTCATCGACTACCTTATACACCAGAGCTAATAACACTTTCTTCACCATGCCCTTTTCAAATTTGGGCACAAGTTTGGCGGCATAGTATGTGCCTAAATCTGAGATTAGATTACTCCTTACCCATACCTGCTGGCCTGGAATTCCTCTAAGATTTTAAAGTCGCGCATTTTTTTTTGGGCCTGAAGCAACCAACTATGAACATCTTCCATGACCATACTGAGTTTTTTGTCTGGCGTAGTTATCTCTGATTTATCATACAGCATGTATTGAGAAGCATGGCTAACCAGTTCACACCCGAAGTAAGATAAGCTGGAGTATACCCAGTTGCTTCAGGACTAGCCGTCTAGCCGGGCTATGCTGTATCTGGTAATCATAATTCTGAAGTCGCAATGCCGGGCTAGACGACCAGTTGGATCTGGTAAACGATGAAGCCGCATCAAAGAATGATAATATGTGATCACAGTAAATTTAGTGCCTTCAATGTAAGGCCTAAAATTTTTCAATTGCCCAAAACACTGCTAAACATTCCAACTCAGATGCGGAGAGCTTTTGTTCTCGCTAACGCCCTAAGGCTGTGCTAGCATAAGCAATCACTTTCCCTCCTTTGCCCATCTCTTGAGACGAAATTGCTCTCAATCCAATAAAAGAGGCATCTGTCTGCATGACGAATGGCCTGGTAAAATCTGGGCATGTCAATACCGGTCCCTCTACCAATTTTGTTTTAACATCTAAAAAGGCGTCTCCTAGTTCTTGACCCTAACTCCACTTCTGACCTTTGCGAAGATGTGTTAGAGGTGCCATTCTGGAGCCAAAGTCTGGAATAAACCTTCTGTACCAAGAAGCTAACTCTGTAAAAGTCCGAAATTGAATTATTATTATTGAGTCCATTCCTGTCTACTAGGTATCCAAGATATCTCAGCTCTTCTCAGGCAAACTTGCATTTTTCTTGATTTTAGAGTTAGACCAGCATTGTTAATGCCCTTTAGTACTTTTTCAAGTGTCTCAAGATGCAGAGAAAAGTCTGATGTCACTATGACAACATCATCCAAGTAAACAAAAACATATGGTTCCAGCTCAAGTATGAGCACCTAGTCAACCAGTCTTTGCCAAGTTGCGGGTGCGTTGTGGAGGCCGAAGGGCATTCTGATAAATTGGAACAGTCCACAGCTAGGTATCGTGAAAGCCATCTTCTCTTTACTTTCTTCTGAAAGACCAATCTGCCAATACGCTGATTCCAAATCCAGAGCACTGAGGTACTTCGCATTTCTAAGGCGGTCTAATATAGTAGACAAATATGGTAAGGTGTATGCATCCTTCTAGGATACTGCATTCAGACGTCTAAAGTCAACGCAGTACCTGTATGATTTATCAGGCTTCCTGACCATCACCATTGGAGAGGACCACACCCATAGCAATCATCTCATCCAACTGATTGTACATTTCTCTAAGAACAGCTGGTGATACCGGATAATATCTTTGTTTTGTGGGTAGATGGTCTCCTGTATCGATTTTATGAGTGTAGTTCTTGACACATCCAATCTTCGCTCCCCTTTCATCAAGGTATTTATTAAGAAGTTGTTTGAGAAGTTCTGGTTCAGCTGGTGTTAGAAACTTTTTGAAACCAATGCCCTAGCAACAAGACAGTTTCTATTATCGGTAGGGTCCTTGAACATCCAAATATTATCGCCTAGATTAGGTATGACTCCCATCAATTTCAAAAAATCCACTTTATCGATCAAAGGTAAAATAAGATCAGAGGTTACTGAAGTTGTGATTACTCTAACTCTATTTTCCAATTTAAAGGGTATGGTTAACTCACCTAGTACAGATTATAATTAACTCATCCTTGACTGTTAGGAACCACAATCTTTCCGATAATAGATTTCCTCATCTCTAGTCGCCCCTTTAATAAGCTGCCAGCCCGGTCCACCTAAAATCGTCCGAGATGTGCCATAATCCAATAACCCCATCATGAAATGGTTGAAAATGTTCACAAGTAGGTATGGCCACTGATCTAGAAAACCAGATGTGCAGAGTTTATAGTTTCCTCCCAACACCTCTTCTTTGGCATTCAACCGGCCCTGATCTGGCAGAGAGGTGTGGGGCAAGATTAATTCCCCTCTGTTTCATCGTTTTCAGTCTTTAAGGGCTTCTTTGCCCCTACACTACACTGACCACATTTATAAATTTTCACTCCTTTATGAGTCCTCCACGGAAACGGTGTCATTGTCCATTGCAGTCCCAACAGATAGCATTACAGACCTTTTTCTGTTAGGGGAAACAATTCTGTTTTTAACTACATTTAATTTAGCCAAAGGCTCTTCTAAGGAAGTATCCGTATCAAGAGGAACTACAAAACAACGCTTTTCTCCATGATACCCTAATTCAGGCTCTTACAGACCGTGGGAGATGGAGGTTTTCTGAATCTTGAGGCGAGGACTCTCCTTAATGACAACTTTGAGAGTGTCTCCTCAAGTTCTTCTATAGTATCCGAGAAGCGCTAAGTATTCCCGCCTTAAATTTCTTTCAATTATGGTCATCTGTTCCCTCTCAGTCAAAGGGTTGACAGCAGTCCCATAACAGACCTTATTTTCGCAATAAATACCACTTTCGGCTCATTAGCTCCCATCGTACGCCAGAGGATTTTGTCCATTAGTATTTGATCATAATCAGGATCCCTGAATGCCTACTTAAGCCGATTGACTACCTCACTCCAATTAGAAAACCGATTTTGATTTACTCGAAACCAAACCAATGCCGATCCATTTAAGATATTTCCTGCCACTTGAAATAACTCTTCTTGACTTATGCCACGTTCTAATCTTCTCTCTTCTACTTCTTCCAAAAATGAACTCAAAGATGTACCCCTGAAAACTGTAGCCCTATTTGTAAGACTTGTAAGATTTATCTCTTATATTCAACTTTTGATCTTTAATAAGTGACATAGTGGCCGAATCATTAGGGGAATCGGTTGGTAGTTTTCTCATCAGTTTTTTTCCCACAATTCAGCGATTAAAAACATAACTCTATCACTTTGACGCTTCCAATGCTCTTCAAATCCTGAGCGGAATACTTTCACATGCAAAAGTCAAATTCATCACTAACATTTAACAAATCTACTGTTTGAGGGAATGGCTGAATGCTATCAGCAAATGCTCTTGAGAACTTCTTCCTCAACTACATAGCATCACCAGAATCGGGCATTCCACGAATGCGTAACTCATATGCAACCTCTTCTTTTAGTAATTTTGTGGCATCCATTTTTGATAACAATTTTCCCCTTTAAATAATCTCAAGCCCCACGTTGGGCACCAATGTAACGTCTCTATTTACATTATATAACTATGTATCTATATTTGTGCTAGCTCAGTGGAGGAGGAGTGAGTGCTAATCATGAAACTTCTTCTTTTTTTTCAAACAAACAACATCATGTAATTGAACCTGAAAGGTTACAAAACAATTTCATAATAAATCAAATTTAGAACGTTTACTGTAAACAAAAAAAAACTTAATATCAGAAATAAACACCCCTATGGGTACAACATTCATTATAGAAACAAAACAAACAAGTAACATCAAATAAACAAGAACCAAGATGAAAAATAAGAATCATATAATTACTGTTTTGTAACCTCCCTTTTTTCAAATAAATTTTAATTAAAAGATCATATATGATCTAATCATAGCGAGGGTTTGTTCAAACACTTGTTTTTGTCAGCTGTGACACTACTAATCAATACACTTTTATGACAGAAAAAACATTTAAACAAAGCTTGCATTAGACGTATCGATAAAGGAAGGAATGGTAAATAACAAAAAGACGTCTCAACCATTCTGATCTACATTCAACTGTTCTAAATTAAAATCCTTTGGACAGTGAAATATAAATAAATATGCAAATTAATAGAGTCAAACTCTTAACTGCTCACCTGGATGACCATGGTAACTACTAAGAAGTAGATTTAAGGTAAATGTACACACTGATGAAGCAAAAAATATCCTCCAAGTCAAGCTTTGATTCCAAAAACTGCTTCCTTCTTCAAGACTAAACAGTACACCACCTGAAAAAGTTTGTTGAAGTAGTTTAATTAAAAATAAGACACAAACAATATGGTTTCTAGAGGAAATCATATTGGTCATACCAACAGGAGCACCAAAAGCTGCTGCAACTCCTGAAGCTGCTCCACCAGAGACAAAGTCTCGTTTTTCATGATCTTCTCTGAAGTAATGTAAAAAACCAAAGTCTTTATTGCAGGATGTACTTTTGCCTTGAGAAATACCAGCAGCTACAACAGCTCCCGTATGAATCATAGGTCCTTCCTAATAAGAAAATATTTAATATATTAGCATTTAACAAATCAAAAGTGATGACACTCAAGAATATCAGTACTTCATCTACAAACCACTAATCAATCACAGATAAATGTATCATTTCTACTATATTAATGCACACCATTTATCTCTTTCCAACTTGTCATTCATGTTGTATTCAGTTTCTTAATTGAATAATTAATTACTAATTAATATTATCTGCAATATACTATAGTTAATTGAGATTAATATAAATATATTAGAAGACCATACATAGAATACAATTTAAAGAGTAATTTATTTAATAACTAGCTGTGACCCGCAGCTTTGCTCGCAAATATTTTATTTTGTCTTTACTTAAATTTGCATAAATGCGTTTATGAGTGGCAACTATAAAACACATATGATGGAGCAGTTGTTTGGAGATGTGGTAACAAATAAATTACCAATAAACCACACTTTTTTTAATTTTTTCTTACCGGTGTGTTTTTTTTTGTGACTGCTCCCTCAACCAACTTTTTTACCATATTGTCAAAACGGTCAGTAACTACTCCATTATTATAAGTCATATAAATTTTCAAGAAATATAAATACTATTTTTTTAACAATTACATTTATCAAAATTGTTTTCAAGTAAAAATATTCCCATTCGTTGTATCAATGTATATCAATCACATTTATGTTGCAAACGTGACTATATACCACTATCACGTTACAGCTAAAATATATTAACACTTAAATGAGCACACCTTAACTTCCTTTTGTTAATTATTTATTTTATTTCATAACCATTCACATCATCTATCAACGTTTCGGGATTGTTTCCCCATTCTTAAGATATTACGTGCTTATCTAAAAGTTCTTCTATTTTTTTCTTCAAATTTGATGAATTATTGGTCATATGTTTGGTGCTAATTTCCATATTTAAATTTAGTTTCTTTTCTTTTTTAATGTTTCTGGAAGTTTTTCTTAATATTAAAACTTAAATGAGCACACCTTAACTTCCTTTTGTTAATTATTAATTTTATTTCATAACCATTCACATCATCTATCAACGTTTGCCATTAGATGGCCTCTGGTCCCTTCCATCCTGAGTACATGCCCCAACTACTCCATTCTCTGTAACCTGATGATATTGGAGATATGGTATTCAGCGTAGAGCTATGCTTTTCTACGTATACCCCAAGTATCGTTTTGTTTAATAGGTCTGAGATTGCATTTCAGGATCTTCCTCTCAAAGCGATCAAGCTTGAGTGCGACAGAGTTGTTCAGCATCCATGTTTCTCATGCATATGTCCCTATGAGCCTTATAAGGCATTTATATATTCGTAGGGTGGCATAAAAGTCTGCTTTTAATACCCTTCGATAGAGAAAAATAAGCTTTGTTCGCAGCTGCTAGTCTCCACCTTATTTCGGCTTCCCCTTCCATCTTTTCATATATTGCTGTTCCCAGGTATAGGAAGCTGAGAACAATCTCATAAGCATAATTTCCTAATGTAACTTGTTGTTGAGCTGTCTCGTTCCTTTTAATGACCATCATCTTTGTTTTGTTCTTATTTATTCTTAGTCCAATGGTTTTTGCTTCCTCTTCTTTTTTGCAAAAGGTTCGCTTTCTCCACAGCAGCTTGGGATCTTCTAATTATTGCAACATCATCTGCATACGCAAGAATTTGTACCATTTTAGTAAATATGGTATTGCCATGGTTGATTCCTCTCCTGTTTATACTTTTGTGTAAGGCTAGATTAAAAAGCAGCGGTGCTAGTGCATCATCCTGTCTTAAACCAGAGTTTACATCAAATGTGCTACTACTTTTTCCACCCCTTTAAGACTTGGCAAAGGTAATCTTTTATGGCAAATATACAAATAAATCTTTTGCATGGTACACCTTGTTAATCTAAAGAGCTTTTTAGGAATACCCATTTCTACCATGGTGCAGTAGAACTCCTCTCTGATCACCAAATCATACACTGCCAAAAGAATCATACCAAATAAAAAGAATCAATACAGTGATATCAAAGTCATACAGTTTTTCTCCCAGTTGTATAAATCCGCCATAACATCATCTGTTCCGGGGGCTTTATAATTTTTCATCGCAACAACAATGTCCGCAATATCACCTGCTTCTGGAGTTATCTCTTCGTCAATTTAATCATCCTGATCCTGATCACCTTGTCCTGATGGTGTTTGTGGACTTCATTATATGCTGGGTTCAGCTGTTTAAAGAAATACCTTTTCCATCTTTCTTTTACTTCATTAGATACAGTAAGAAGTACACTATTCTCATCCCTGATCATTGTTTCTTTAGGCATATATCCCGTTTTGTGATGCTTGACCACACAAAAAAACTCTCTGGTCTCTTTAATAATTCGGGGTGATTCTAAATTTCTAATTTATTTGTTCCAGTGCAATTTTCTTCTTTTCCTTGTAGATTCTCTTAGAGTAAGCACAAGCATCCCTCTATTCTTTTGGCGAGTGTCATGACTTAGAAACTTAGTTCTTTTGCTGTTGCACACTTTAAGGGCTTCCTCACATTCCAAATCAAACCACTCATAACGAGTAGTGTTCCGGTAACTGCTGCAACATATTGCCCGTTCAAAAAGCATGCTTGCCGACACTTCCACTGTAGAATATATCATATTCTTTACCTTTAATGTAGTCTCTATCAGTCCAGCAAAATTCTTGCAGCACTTTGATAACTGATCCGACAGTTCCTTTAATGCTCCTGTTCAATATAACGTCCTTACATTCCATGTTCCAAAAAGAAGTGGCCTTTTCCTAGTTCCAGGTTGATGCCGTTTAAAATTCCAATTTCTGAGGCAAGATTCAGTGGCCATAACCTACGTATTATTTAAGAATGGGTGGGTAGTCAGTTAGATTCATTAACAAAATAATCACATCTTAGAATTTAAAACCAATTCCAAACTATCCAAAATGACAATTGATAACATTTCAAAAAGGTTTAGTTACATTAAGGGAAAACTGGAGTACAAAAAAAAGTCCTTCAGCTAAAAAGCCCTTTCTTATGAATATTTTGAATGAGTCATTTTTGGAGTTTATTAGGTAAATCCTGAGTAATATCCAGCAATGTCTTTGTAACTGCTAAAAGTTTCTAATAACAATAATTAGCAAGCATATTCATAAATATATTTTTTAAACTTAAATTTCAAAAACTATTAATATAAATTTATAATAGGATGCTTCAATAACTTACTTTTCCTCCAGCAAGTCCACCAGCGACTGTTGAAATAACACCCACTACTTTTACAAAAAGGGTCTTGATACGAACTAGGCGAGGGATATTTACTCCATTAAGGTAACACTTAACTTGAGGAATACCACTGCCAGCAGCAATAGGCTGCAACATATTTGTAGTTCTTACTTAAATGAAGAAAAAATAATGCAGTAAAGATTTAATTTATAAATTCCAAGAATTACTAAAACTATTAATGCAATTCAATTCACTTTTTGTTAAATAAATAAAAATAATGACCTCAACAAATGCCACTAAAAATGATCCAATTACAACAATTCCAACGTTAAATCCTAACCATATGAGGTAAGGCACATATAAACAGTCTTCAACCATACAATGGTCAATATCTGAATTAAAGTCAGGATAATACAAGTAGAAAAATAAATATATAATAAAATAATAATATGAATACATTAATAATATTACATAATAGTTTATTAAAGGATACATTCTTTAATGTAGCCAAACTTAATCTTAGACAGCTTGTCAATTGAAATATCTATTATAAAACCAATAACTGCTGTGGAAACTCCAATTAATAAAAAAATTATCCATCTGACAACATTTCTTTTTATTAAAAATGAATATCCTTTGTTTCTTTCCTCTTCAAGAAATAGGTTGTTCTCACATACCTCATAATCAAGACTCTAAGAAAAGATGAAAGTTTAGTAATTGTAAATAATAAAATATAGTAATATACCAACAAATAAATATATATTTACTTCATATTTAGAAGATAGAACATCAAGTGATCCAACAGGAACTGTTTCTATACTTCTATTGTGCTTTCTTGGAGGCCATGCACTTGATTCTGGGTTCTCTTCATTATTGACAGACCCTACCTATTGATCAAAATCATATATTTAGTCAAAGAGCATCAATAATCATAAATTTACAAATTTTGAATAAACTTTATATTACTTCTTCTGTCCGATAAGGCAATGAACCAGAAGCATCTTTAATAAGAGGTTCGGTCTCATTTTGTTCCATAGTTTATTAATTAAAAATATACATCCATTTTTTTCAATAACAAAAGCAAACAATGCTTAATTCTGTAAATATTTAATGACATCAGAACTCCATAATGTAATTACCACAATAAATTATACATAAAATAATGTATTTACTAACTGGTCCTCAGTTTTAATTATTATTTAATAACTGGTCAATCACATTAAATTAAGAACTGAAAGTGAGCAAATGAGTCACAACTATTATCTTCCTGAAATATGAAGGTTATGTTAAAAATGTGGTTTTATTAGGATTAAATCTTTACTCAAAGACTCTGATGATGTGTGATAATGTTCAAATAATAATATCTGTTTTTTGTTTTGTATTTTATGGGGCATATAATCCAGATATCTATGATAAATAAAACATAATCAACACTATCAACAAAGGTCATTATCTCTCGACAAAGAGGCAGCAATCAACCATTTGGCAATCCATATTTTCGTTTCAAGTATCGTGAACTCCTCTTCTAATGAAAATATGCACCTTATAAAGGATTTTATTACATACAACGCTTAAAATCTTTCCACTTCACAGAAAGATTAAATTAATACTTGAGATAATGCCATATGTAAAATTCTGACTATAACTTTCTTATCCTTCATTTTAGTTTAAAGCGTATACTCTTCAATCCCAAATCAGAGACCTTGAGGTATGGTGTCAGATTTGGAGAATTAAAATAAATTCCAACAAATCCCACCAAATTACCTCTACCCCTTCGCCGTAAACCTATGAAATCCTGCCCTAAAGTTTCCTTCAATAACATTCCGCTAGTTTCTGTTGAACAGAACCGATATCTAGGACTCCACCTTGACAAACGCCTTACTTGGAACCCTCATACAAGATTGAAACGACAAGAAACTACTTTACGTTTTCAGCTACTCCAACACTTACTAGACAAACATTCTAATCTTCCGCTTAACTACAAAAAAATCATCTACATGACTATCATACAGCCTAAATCTTACGGAGTAGAGCTTTGGGGTTCTACTAAACCATCAAATTCTTGCCGTATCCGATCCCTACAATCCAAAATCCACAATTACGTTAAACGTCTGACTTTCCTTGATACAAATGGTGGTTCCATAAAAAAAAAAAAAAAATAAAAAAAAAAAAAAATGTGCGATGTGTACCACCAACTCATACAGTCTACAGTCACATTCAGATTACGATAACATACTTCAAGACGATGTATCTCTACACGGTGATGATGTTTTACAATTAAATGAAACAATTGTAGCGGAAGCTACATCTGGTAGCGGATACTTCACGCGATCGCTCACAGATAGCGCTAGCGGCGGCTACTTGGGTCACCAGCCGAATATAAGAAGACGCTATATTCAATGATATTGTATAATGTTACTAATGAATACCACTGTAAATATTTGTATGCATGTAAATATTTTATGAGAATAAATAAACCTTTCGAGGTAATTTGACCTAGGTTCAAGACAGTAGTCTGATAGAAAAGCTCTCAACGTCAATTATTGACATGGTGGACTAACATCACCAAGAGCTGGCTCGGCTCTTCAGATCACCTACCAGCTTCTACCAGGTTATATCTCCCTAGGTCAGAGTATCTCTGCCTTTGTAACATAATGTGCTCTATCTTTATTTAGCATCCTTTATCAAACTTCTCTCCTTACTCCTTCATATCACCCTCATAGGATGGGGTGCATAGCTTCTACCCATGTACACCTATGAGGAATCCTATCCGCTGCTGTTTTGCTACAACTACAAGGGCGTTTCCTTCCTAACTAGTCCTCTCTGCTAATTGGTAGGTGCTGGTTCGCCCCCTACCTGGCAGAGTAACCTCATACCTGGTTCTGCGGTACGTGATTCTACCACAGCGATCATCACCTCCCATCTTTCTCTCTTCCTTGCATGAACACGCAATTGTCGAGGCCTTCTGATACTTTATCACATCCATTATAATAACCATACCTCGACACAATAATAATAAAAAAAAATGCATTCTTAACATTCTACTTTAGCAAACGTTCTACTTAAACAAAAAAGAAGAGTTTCTTTCCAAAAAAATTCCAGCGCGAATCGAGAATTAAAAGAAAAAGTTTTCACTTCCATCTGCAGTACTTATGACTCCTGAATTGTATTTTTTTTTTTTTTTTTAATGCAAAATCAATAGAGGATGTTTGTTGTTGAGGAAGATTTACTGTGCTATAAATGAAACCATTTGCACAATAAACATCTTCCATTTCTCAGGAAGCCTAATGCCCTCTTTCCAACATTGGGATACTTTCGGAACACACTATTATTCAAACCTACTTTTTATAAATAAAGAACTACAAGTTATAAATATAATAATAATAATTACCAGGTAATACAGCATTTTACTTCTGATTTGACCACAAGATCAAATAATTGCTTAAAAAATAATAAATCTTCAAATAAATTCTCATTCTATTTCACAGTTAAAGTAGTGATTATTGGAATATATTTGATGTTTAATCGGGCATGATATATGTTATATATTAAAGTGTTAATCGATATGTGATCGATAAAACCATATGTTTATAGAAAGAAAAAAAACACATGTTTTAAATATTATTCCACGTTTTTCAGATTTGTTGATAATGAAACTTGTGTAATGTTAATTATTAAAGTAATTGTGAAATGTGTTAAATAAAATAGTTGTAAGTTTTGAAATACACAACAAATAAATGGCGACGAGGATGAACGTGCTGTAAGATCAGAAGTAAGTTTCAATAACAACAACAAGTCGATAAGAATCCAGAATGTCAAAATCAAGTAAACCAGCAGTCAATCAAAATGAGGTTATACTTGCTCAAAACCAAGAGATCATGAAAACACTCAACGTTCAATCCCAGGTATTAGCACAGTTACTGCAATCTTACCACAGCTCTCAACATCAGCTGGCCCATACAGAATACTTTGGTTCTATAAACTTTGAATCTTTTGATGAAGAGAAAGAGACTTTTCAATCATACAAAGAGCGTATGGAAAATTATTTTGAGCTAAAGAAGTTAACAGAAGATACAGCTGAAGTAAGATCAACAAAAGCTAAGGTATTGATAAACGCTATAGGTGCTAAATATTACCAATTACTATCGAGTTTAACTTCCCCAGAATTGCCCGCATCAAAAGAGTACGATGAACTGATTAATCTATTGAGTGCACATCTTTGCCCTAAATCTAACATACATACGGAAAGACATAAATTTTTATCAAGAGTACAAAATACCAACGAAACTGTTTCGGAGTACATCGCTTCCCCTAAACATTTAGCCCGTACATCAAAATGGGTTTTCAAGAAAACGATTGCAGGAAACCGATAATGTCAATTCTGCAAGCACAATTTGTCCGGGGACTATATGATGTTGAGATCAGGGAACAAATTCTGCAGCAAGAAGACTCAGTAACATTCGAGAAAGTTGTCGAGATAGCTCTTGCCATTGAAGCAGCTAAGGAGCAGAATCAGCTCTACGGTAAGTCAACAGCAGATATTAAAGAAGTCCAGATTTCAAAGAGGCAGATCAGCAAAACTTCAAAACCTCAATCATTTCAAAACTTGACCTTCAAAACGTATACTTTGGCTTGTGGCAAGGAAAATCACACGTATAGGCAGTGCAGGTCGAAGGACCGCTTGAAGTGCAGAAAATGTGGAAAACCAGGTCACGTGGAAAAGGTATGTATCTCTAGTCAATTTAGGAAGCCAGTTCAATTTGTTGAAGAAGACGAAGTCGATGATCATATCTCAATTAATACGACAAATACCATTATTCCTACAGATTGTAGATAATCCATTTCAAATCAAATTACATTTAAATAATAAACCAATGAAATTTATAATGGATTCCGGCAGTAAAGTTTCTATCATATCGATGGACGATTTCAATAAATTAAATCTCAATTTAAGGTTAGAACCTACCACTGTTACAGTTCGAACATACACGAATGATTCGTTCAAACCCGAAGGAGTAGTTAATTGTCAAATTTCCTATAATAATATTAAAAACAAATGGGGATTTATACATTGTAAAAAATAATTACACACCACTTCTGGGAAAAGAATGGATTAGGAAACTAAAATTAAATATTTCAGATTTACAACATGTCAAAGAATTTAATATAGAACCAACAACCCTCGAGAAAATCAAAACTGATCTTTTCCAAAAGTACGAAAATGTTTTTACTCCTAAATTGGGCTCATTCCTCATTTCAAATGTAAGCTGAATCTCAAAAATGATGCAAAACCTATATTTATTAAACCCAGACCTATTCCTTATTCCTATCTGGAAAAAACGAAAAACGAATTGGACTTATTGGTAGAACAAAAGATCATAGAGAAAGTCGATCATTCTGATTGGGGCACACCTCTTGTTATAGTTCCCAAGCCAGACCAGACTGTCAGAATTTGTGCTGACTATAAAATTACCCTCAATCCGCAGTTACAAGATACGCATTACCCTATTCCCAAAATTGATGATTTATTTGATAAACTTCAAGGGGGGAAATACTTTTGCGTTTTAGACCTCCACAAAGCATATCTTCATCTTGCGTTAGACGATGAGAGTCAAGAATATGCCACAATTTCAACGATTTGGGGAACGTATAAGGTAAAAAGGCTTTTTATGGGTATTAAAACGGTCCTCAAAGAATTTCATAAAATAATTGATCAAATCATTCAAAAGTTAGACGGAACAGTTGCTTATTTTGATGATTTCCTTGTTCAGGGAAGTACATTCCAGGAATGCTATTCACGATTAATTAAGTGCCATAATGTTTTGCAAGAGAACGGGTTACACATAAATAAATCTAAATGCAAATTATTTTGCACGTCAGTCAAATTTCTCGAAAATAAAATTAGTGCTAGGGGTTTAGAAAAAAGTCAAGACAAAATTGATGCTATCAAATCTGCGCCTCGACCTAAAAACGTCGAAGAGCTAAGGTCATTTTTGGGTTTGGCCCAATACTATGCAAAATTTATTCCGAAAGCATCCAATAAACTATTCCCATTAAATCGTTTGCTGAAAAAAAATATTAAATTTACGTGGACTAGCGATTGTACTGATGCCTTTAATTTAATTAAAAATGGAATTGCCAGTGAAAGGGTGTTGACTCCATATCAACCTGAATTACCCTTGATATTAACCACGGACGCAAACCCTTATGGGTTAGGTGCCGTGCTTTCTCATATTATTAATGGTCAAGAAAGACCTATCACATTCATTTCACGATCACTCACGAACAGTGAATCTGGATATTCTCAATTAGATCGCGAGGGCAGAACCGCAGTTTACTGGGCCTTTAAACGTTTGTATCAATATCTTTACGGTAGGAAGTTCACGCTCATAGTTGATATCAAGCCATTAGAGAGAATTTTCCACCCGAATAAAGAAATGCCTGTCATGTCAGCGCATCGTCTTATCAGATATGCTGAATTTTTAAATGGTTTCAATTATGAGATTTGTCATAGGTCCTCAAAAGAAAATTCTAATGTTGATTATTTTTCTAGAAATCCATTACCTTTAAATAAAAAATTGCTCAATTTTCTCGAAGATTCATTTAAAGTTAATGAACTTACTATTCAAAATATTTCGGATACGTCTCCCATAACTTCTGAGATCATTAAATACGAAACAAATCGAGATCCAGAATTGAAACATTTTAAACATAAACTAAGTAATGGTGAAGCTACAGATTCCGAATACAGTTTACATGGAGGTATTATTATGCGTGGTTCCAGAGTTTATATTCCTACAAATCTACGTCCACAAATTTTAAAAGAATTACATTCATCTCATATAGGAATAGTTAAAATGAAGAGCATTGCTCGCTCTTTATGCTATTGGTCTAGAATAGATTCTGAAATCGAACATTTAGTAGCATCTTGTAAGAGTTGTACCGAAATCAAAAATAACCCTGAAAAAGCCCCTTTCATAGTTGGGAAGAGCCCGCGGAAACATGGCAAAGAATACATATCGACTATGCTGCCCTTTTTAAAGATAATTATTTTTTTGTTGTAGTAGACGCTAAAACTAAATGGGTAAAAATTACTATGTCACCTAAACCGCCAACCTCCGGTTCTACAATAAATTCGTTAGAAGAAATATTTTCACGAAATGGATTACCTACTATTATAGTTTCAGACAATGCTGCTATTTTCAAATCTCGCTAATGGTAAGTCGCCTGCTGAATTTCACCTGAACAGGCAACTGCGAACACGTTTACACCTAATAAAACCAGTCAAAACGTATAAGCCATCAACTTCAAACGGTAAAGTTCGAGTTTTTCAATCTGACGATAGAGTTCAAGCAAGAAATTACTCAGGGTCTGATCTATGGAAATTCGGAACCGTGATCGAACGCTTAGGAAAACTACATTACCTTATTAAGTTGGATCATGGATATGTCATCAAAAGACATATTAACCAACACAAGTGGGAAAAGGAAAACCTTCAGAGCCGAAAAGGGAATTCAACTCAACTGTTCATCAAAGTAACACAGAAACGCCTACTGTAGAAGATGCAACATCAGAACCAACATCCATAGTGAGTCGATCGCAGAGGGAGAGGAAGCCTGTAGTTAGGCTTAACCTATAGAGAGAAAAAAACAAAACAAGTATTAATTAAGTGGCGGAGAGTGTTATATATTAAAGTGTTAATCGATATGTGATCGATAAAACCATATGTTTATAGAAAGAAAAAAAACACATGTTTTAAATATTATTTCACGTTTTTCAGATTTGTTGATAATGAAACTTGTGTAATGTTAATTAATAAAGTAATTGTGAAATGTGAATAGTTGTAAGTTTTGAAATACACAACAATATACAAATTATGGACTTATTCATGCCTACAATATTATCTAAAATATATAAATAAAACAGATAGATATGAGTGAATTAATCTTTTAGAGAGTCTTCAAATTAACCAAGGCTCTTATTTTTATTTGTTTATCCATGTGTTTTATAATTCTCTTTGAATTATTCTATAAGTGTGTAGTTTTTACTATTATATACAATAAAATATAAACACGTACTATATTCCAACTATAACCTTGCCAGTGAAATGTTCTACTTGATAATTTATCATCCTTTTTACAAATCGCAACCGCATAAGGTCTTATAGACATATTTTAAGTTTAACACCGTCAAATAACATCACAAAACAATTAAATAACGCAGAAAATCATATGCTAAAGACCTCAATAGCGGACTGACCTACTACCCTTAATAAAGGACAAAGGACCAATGACGTCATTAGGACTGTCAACCCTATTGTTCAATCTGGAATGAGCACACCTCTATTTGTAAACACATTGATGATGACCTTCTTGGCTGGATTAGAATAACCTCCAAGGCGGTTTCTTGGTTATTAGGAATGATGTAAATATAGTTTTTACGTTACAGCCGTTATATGAATATTATTGGTAGATTATATTATGATAATGACTCTGTTACTGTCGCATCCTCAAAAAATTTTAGTTTCCAATGTGAAAAGTATTTATCAGTGTTTAAGAAAACATCTTCATAAGATAGTTCCTGAAGCTAAGGTCTTTTATATTTACCATAACAAAGGGTCAGACTTTATATTAAAGGATATTGCAATTTTGATCTAATTTATATCCATTTGGCAGAAAGTATTACCACCTGTGACCCCTGAAAATCAATATGAAATCCTATCTCGAGTGGTGGCCCCCTTATGGGATATGGATTATGTTGAACAGTTAATGAGAAAGAAAAAATGGACCCGAGATGTAGTGGCAACTATTAAATCACGTAGGATATCTAGGTGTAAGACGAGAATTCATGAGATTCTCCCATCTGTAAGGAATTGTTAATTTATTATTAATATAAATGTAGTTTTATTAATACAGTTTGAAATACCATATCATTTATTGATTTTAGAAAGATTCTTATTCCCTACAATGTACTTAACCAATTAACAATAGGAAGGTTTTATTTAGAATGCGAATTTATTTTCAATTGTATATGTACTGCCGGTATATTTCATTAATCAAAGCCATAAGTTTTCAATTACTATAGTCTCTTAAAAGGTCTCTTCCCTAATCACTTATTTTGTTATGCGATCAGGCAGATCATGCCCAGTATATATTTTTTTGTCTTATTGGGACCCTGTTGGAACAGAAAAAGTTTACACATGATCTGCCTTATTTCCAAGCAGCGAGGAAACACATCTCACTTAAATCGTAACTAAGGAAACAAAAATGTGATAAGAAATGATTAACATAATAAAATTACAGTGAATATACCAATGCCATGTTTATCATGTAATTCCTTTTTTGTAGCGTGTATGCAAGAAAGCAATACTACAGGCAAAAGGAAATATATTATAAAGGAATTAGAAAGTTTTTGGGAGCAGCATCCTCCCCTAAATTCCCAAATAGCGCAATATATTACCTACTATATATATATTATAATATGCTTATTTTATAAAAAATATTCTTTTTTAACAAAATTAATTTATCACAATATTTACTTAATTATTATTCATTGTGGATATAATTAGTTGACCGTTGAGAATTACTGAAAGAATTAGTCCGGGTGGCGGTCATTAAATGAAACTATTCAGTTGTTTCATTTAATGACCGCCACCCGGACTAATTCTTTCATTAATTATTATTCATTTTACTCTCAGGGTATGGTATGGGTTCTTGACAATCAGGCACATTTTTATTATTTAACTTTTTAATTATAATAATAACTTACAAACATAATACAAACAATATGCAGACAGGCTAACAATGTTTCTTCATATTCAGACAGCTGCTCATACCTCCCCAGCTCTCCACTCAAAACTCCTCTCACAAGTCCCCTCTTGAAACTGAAAAGCTTGACCTATACCTGGTAGGTACCTTTTTTACCCAATCCTACCTGCCAGGGACCTTTTTTCTTAGCATCCAAAATGGTTGCTATGTTTGTAAACAAACAACCAAATAGGAGCTGTTTTTTAAATTTAAATTTTACTTTTATCCTATAGTTAGCCTGCCTAAAACAATTATCAAATAATAAATAAATAAATACTAAAATTATAAAAGATGGGTATATTACAAATATATATATATATATATATATATTATATATATATATATATATATATATATATATATTATATATATATGTATGTATATATATAGCGTAATGTATTATCTTAGATATCTAAGATTGATCACATTATGGCTTCTGTTACCCCAGAAGAGGTGGTGTCAAACTCTATGGACCAACATTCCTTCTCAGGGCCCAAAAATCAGTGAACCTACTGGAACTAACCTCTACCTGCACCATCTTTATTCCTAAATCCTGATCTGGTAAAATGTACTAGAGCATTGACAGGGGGCCCTTAGGAATCTGGGCTGTGCTGCTCTACGGATGATAGGTGAATGGAGATGAGGTGTAGAGGATTGTCCTACCGATGTGACTGCTTGCCATCTCATCCAGACATGCTACCTGTCCCATGGTGGCAAGGTAAAATGACACAAAGCTGTCCTGGACCTTTTAGGTGGAAGCCATACCTTGTGTGCTCCAGAGTTGAAAGAACTTTCATCCTTGATGCTCAAATAGTTAGCGAAAATCTAAATGAAAACAAATATTTGTTTTTGCCTAATAACATAAGTTCATTAATACTTTAGGTTTTGTGTCAGATCATAATGATTTTGTTTTCTCTGCATCAACCTACTCTCTCTGGCTGCTAATCTGTAGATCATTTTACTGTATCTGATACTTCAATCTTTATGTATGTTATTGTTATTAATCTACAGCTGTGCAGCAGTAAAAAACCTGAGTAATTTACGATTGAAATTACTGTAGTTTTTGTTACTTGTGCACCATAGGTCGTAAATTCTAGAGTTTAATAGTAAATGATTATTCTGATCATTTATTTAAAAGATGTGCTAATGATTGTATTCTTAAATTAAGTTTTTGTCTTATGCCTTTGATGTAGGAAGTGAAGACAGAAGTTAAAATAAATAGGACACAAACTCTGTTCTCTGTATCGCTAATTTTTGTTTCATCTAATTTTGGTTTATAATTTTCGATAATCAACCCCTGTAATAAAAAAAAAAAAAAAAAAAAAATTGTCCTTCAATCCCAATTTGTGAGCTTACGTTTCAAGATGCTTAGAACCCAAATTATGAATAAAAAAAAAAACGCTGCAGATTATTTATTGCACAATGGTTTATTATTTCCAAATAACAATATTAGGGTATAACTATTTATAAAGCTGTAGATGGGCAATTAAATAATATGAAAAGCAACCAATAATTCAAAGGAAAATAGCATATCACCACTGCTAATTTCAAAATGCTACATCTCTGCTAGTTCTTAACCAATTTCAATCTAGTTCCAATTTGTCCAATCATTTTTGAATTCTTTAAAACTAAATATATAACTAACTTCCTAAGTAGACATGTGTGACTTCAAAAAAGATTTTAACTCTTCAGGTTGCTGCCTGTTTGCCCTGGGCTCTGTATATTTAGTGTTTCATAACAATTAAATTTTAATGTACCATCATTCCATCAATGTGGCATAAGTATATTTTAATTTTAATTGCAATATTTTGGAAACCAATATAATGTATATTTTTTGTGTAGCCTTTGACCGAATCTTATCGCAACAAAGATGAATTCAGTATCAGACGAGGTGTTGATGGAAATGATAAAACAGTGGGCTTCTTTGTTGGAAGTCCTGCAGAAGGAAATGTAGTTTGTGTTCAACCGTCAAAACTTATCTCCCTTAAAGACAGTCACATGTTACTTGCTGAGGTATAGGTATTGTTTTTATTCTTCTAATATTAATTTTTAATATTATTTCTATTTATTACTATGTATTTTTACTAATATTAATTTCTAATCCTAATAGTTCTTTATTAACTATAGGTATTTCAACAACTTATTCGTGATTCGCCTTTAAAAGCTTGTCATGATTTACATGATGGTGGTTATTGGAGAAATTTCATCGTGAGGTCTAATAGAAAAAACGAAATCATGCTAATAGTTGTAGTACACCCTAGAGGAGCTTCAACTGCTGAAATGGAGGAATCAAAGTACCTTATGAGGGAAAGGCTTTTAAGTACAGAAGCAAATGTCAAGAGTCTCTATTTACAAGCATGGTGAGGTAGTTACAGTTATTAATGTTATCAGTTAGTTGTTAATTAAATTTTCCCTAATTATTCATGTTTAAATTATTAATTTCAGTCCACATGTAAGATGTAGTAATGAGCAAGCCCCATTTGAATTATTATACGGAGACCAACACTTAAACGAAACTATCCATGATGTCACCATCAGGGTCTCTCCAGATTCATTTCTGCAGGTGAACACCGATGCAGCAGAAGTTCTTTACGACTCTGCTTTGGGTTTTGCCAATTTAACAAACCAGACTACTCTTCTAGACTTGTGCTCAGGAACAGGTTATTTTCTCAAGCAATGTATTTACTTTATTTTTAGGAAAAATATTGAATTATTGTTCTAATTTTGGATGATTTTATAGGAGTTATAAGTCTTCTTGCAAGTAGACAAGTCAGAGGTTGTGTGGGAATTGAGTCTGTACATTCAGCTGTTGATGATTCTATCTTTAATGCCAATAACAATAGTATAACTAATTGCACCTTTATCCATGGTCGAGTAGAAAAGGTATAATATTTAAATTAAATTTTAATGACTGTTTTAAATTAATGATACTTATTATATAGTTTATTGGGGAAGTGGTAAATGAAAAGAAAGGCACTAATGAGAAAACTAATTCTAAAATGTGCTGAATTTTGTCCTAAATTTTAAGCCATCAGAACAAAAACAAGATAAGAGTAATAAACTATGCTAACAAAATTTGTTTAACACCATTTAATGGTATAATGAGAATATAACTAAGAAGTCTGTTATACTACTGTTTATTTATTTTTAATGGTCCTTATTCTGCTTTTTCTTATCCCTGCTCTAGGTTTGTTTGTTTATTTATTTATTTAACCTCACTTTATGCTACTTTGGCTAATCAGACGATGCTACAGTGGGAGTCCTAAATTTTGCCTATCCAGGTTTTATTAGGATAGTGAACTTTAACGAGTACCTGACATAGCACAGGCTCGGGACCACCTTTTAACGTCCCCGCCGAAGGACGGCATAACTAAGGATTTTTTACTCCCATTAAAATCCTAGGACCACCTGCGGGTTTGAACCCATGACCTTTGGCTCCCTGCTCTAGGCATAAAATTATACCAAAATGTTGGAACACTATAAAATGTTTTATTATTGGTTGTATTGTCTTCTTTGACTGCATCCCTTACTAGCATCTCGTATAAATTAATATAGCAAACCAGCCCTACACCATTATTTTTGTATATATAAATGATTAAACTGAATCGTAGATGCTTATATGAAGGTGTATATTTGACTGTAGAATTTAAGTTGCCCCAATAAAAATTGCTTTACGTAATTTAAAATATTGATATAGATGTATGTTGTGTTTTATATGCATAATTCAATGTATAGAATGGGCGTAATAATCTCGTCATTTATCGCCCTAAAACACCATCCATACTAACCTCAATGTATAGAAGTATAATGTAGTTATAGAACTATTTTTTTAAATTATTTGTTCCTTTAATGTTGATGATGAAATATATAAGACAGGCTTTCTTAGTTGTAATGAATTTTCATTATCTAGTGTTTTTAATAACATATGCTTTAATGATAGGTCTTGTACATTTATTGATTGAAAATAAAATTATGAAACAAAATTTTTTTTTATCCAAGGTAAGTCATGTTCTTTATTTCAAAATTTTATGTTAGTGGTTTTCCCATGTGAAGTTATGTATTTTCGCTATTAATTTCTATGTTTTTTATTTATTTATTCATTTAATATCCTGTTTTATTTCACAGACATTAAAAGGTGTCATGAAAGACTTAAAATTTGCTTCAGATCTTGTGGCTATTATTAATCCTGGTAGGGCAGGAATCAGTAAGTTGGTTTTTTTTTTTTTTTTAATTAATTTATTTAGTTAGTTGATTTCTATTAATTACTTTTATAAAAATTAATCATAGTTTAAATTCATAATTATTTATAAAACATTGTTGATACAATGGATAGTTGACCC
Organism: Piezodorus guildinii; assembly: GCA_023052935.1. Lineage (NCBI taxonomy): Eukaryota > Metazoa > Arthropoda > Insecta > Hemiptera > Pentatomidae > Piezodorus > Piezodorus guildinii. The sequence goes on from CM041296.1 coordinate 92,210,281, forward strand.
TTTTAAGAAATATTGTGCAAAACACATGACTTTCTCTTACCTTCTCCGTTTCACATTTCACACCTATATATGTGTATATAGCTGTCAGGATAATTATTGTTTTGTGAATTCTAAGCTTTAAGTTTGCCGACAGAAGGTGCGAACTGAGTAGTTTCGCCACTGAATAATTTTTATATATTTTCTATTCTATTCTATATTATAATGTTTCTATAGTATTCTATATATTCGCCATTCTGACCTTTATATGCCATCCCACAGAACTAAAACCTTCGATCAATCCTTTCTTGCCCGTTCCTTTACATTCTGGAGTTCCATTCCTTCCAATATACGTCATGCTTCTTCCTTATCCACATTCAAATATCGCCTTTTCCAACGCCTCTTATCCCAAACTGACACTTCTTGATCTTTAATTTTAAATTAGATTTTTCATTAAAATTGAATCATTATAATGACTGAATATACTATGTTAGTTTACCTTTTTTATTTTATTTCATATATATGTATATGTTATTTTTGTTTGTTAGTGTGTTCAAAATTAGTTGTTTTTTACTTTCCATTTACTATTTGTTTACTTTACTTTTTTATGCTTTTTCTTTTCTTTGGTACATAGAGGTGTGTATGTACATAAATTTATTTTTCTACCTCTTTTACCTATGTATATAATTTTATCTATCTAATGTTTTCTGGCCAGATGTGCTACCTTTACTTGTAAATTTCATGTTATTCTTAAGGTACAAAGTCCCAGAATAAATTTTTTTTTCTATTCTATAATTGAAAATTATTTTGTACTATTATTCAAGGAATAAATAAATTTTTGAAAAGTGATTAACTGCCATATTGTTGTATATTTTTAGTATACAATATTTCTTTTTAAGTTGACTTATTATTAATGAAATTAGTTTTCTTTAGTAGCATTCGGTAATCCAATTTTTTGTGTTTACATCCAAGCCTTATTGGTTTTATTAGTTTGTATTATAGTTGGTAGATAATTAATAGAGAAACATTTTGAGCTTAAATATTATTAAAAACTAAAATATTTTTCACAAGACTTACTCCTGGTTATTTCAACAGTCCATGACCATACATCCTCATTATTACTTTCACATACCTATATATGAAATTTATAGTAAGGGAAAGTATTGCGATCGTGAAAATTTTCGAATACCAGTTTTCAACGGAAACACACGTTTTAGAGTCTCCTGAGTTCAATTGACCAAGTCCAGCAAAAAGGTCTGTGTGTGTGTGTGTCCATGTGTTTGTGGTCCAGCACAAAAACAAATAGAACGAAACCGAAATTTCATATTTAAGACAACTATACACCCAAGACATTACAGCGCTTTTTTCACTAAAATTGACTGACCGGAAGGGCTACTTAATACCATGCATTTTGCACATTTTTACTATTTAAAAAAAAAAAAAGGCTCAAATGATTTTGATTAAACTCGGTATATCAATGTAAAATTTAATGGGTTTTAATATCATGTAGGTTTTATTCTGATTGAAATACTCTGACAGGGCTTAAATGCCCATATTTTAAATTGTACTCCTCTAAACTTCCTTTAAGTTTGTACGTTCCAGAAGATTAACCATATCATCTTAATGATATTGATAAAGGATGGCTAAATATACAAGTTAGACAGATTTGATGACCAACTAAAGGATTATAGAGCAAAACTATTTTTTTAATGTAATTTTTGTTTTTTTGATAATAAGAACAGTAATATAGACATATAATATAGCGTCGGAAAGAGAAATATTTTAGAAAAATATTATCTGCTACACAAAGTCGTAAAAGGTAATATAAAGTAACGAATGGGGACTAAACTTATTACTAACTAACAATTTAATATTATTATATTATTTAATCTAAACCATATATTTCCAATGAAAATGAATACACGTTTAATTAAAATCAGCTTAAAATATTTTTAAAATTTCAAATTGAAGTATATTTAATAGTTTTTAAATATACTCTTAAAACCATTATTATTTTTTGGATATCTATTCCTTACACCCAATATCTATTTAAAATATTGTTATACATCCCCATGTTATAAATTATTACATTTTTTTTCAGGCCACCATATCGTTAAGACATTAAGAAGTAATCCTCTTTTAAGAAGAGTCGTCTATGTTTCTTGCAAAGCTAGACATGTGAATTCACTCAGAAATTTTGAAGACTTCTGTTCTCCTAATTTTGATAAGTCAGAACCTTTTATGTTAACTGATGTGCAACCTATAGATTTATTTCCACTTACAGACCATTGTGAACTTATTTTAGTATTTCAAAGGTGATTTGAATTTAGTTTAAAAAGTGATAAAATTGTAGGTGGTACATTCTAACCTCTCGATCCAGTATGATTTGGTGAAACAGTTTGCGTATTTGAAGCTGTGTACTGTTTTTGTCTCTAGCTCTTTTTTAATGATTAAATTGATATAACTTTTTTAATGTATGAACTATTCAGTAATGTATTTTATTAATTCAGTATCCTATATTTTTCTCCACTTCATACATGTATAAGAGTTTAAAAATTAATTTATTAAAGACCTTCTTCATCAATTAACAATGTAGACCTCAAGGTCACTGTGGAAGAAAACTATTAACCTGTTAAGGTTTGTATTCTCAGAACATCTTACTTAATACAATTTTTTTTTCCTCTCAAGTCCTCCATTTATTTGTCCAACAAAACATACAATATACAATAAAATATATCATACATTCATAATGTTTTATAATATATTTTGACAAATCTCTGGAATAAAAGTTATAGGTCATTAAATTTGACAAACATTGGTTCCAAGCAATTGAACCTAGTATCCTTGTTCTGGAGATAACTCCGGAGAGTTGAAGTCTAGAATGAGTGAAAGTTGAGAATGTTACGATGTTAACAGTAATATGGGTTTCAACTGATGTTAACAGTTGAGGGGATGTCGGCAAATAAGGATGTCTGTAGGGTTTTATTAATGGGAAGGGCGTGGTTAGAGCACTAGTCTACTATGCTCTGGGTTCTGGGTTCGAATTCCAGTGAATATTATTTATTTTGTTATTTTGACTGTGAGGCGACCCTGGGGTATGGAGTCCCTCTTGGAGCACACCCAGCCTCTATTAAGTGGGTACCCAAGATGTAGGAAAAACCCTGACGTCTGTGGATGAACTCTGCCTTATCACCTCATTGCAAGGCCGTTCTCCTATAAACAGTACGAATCTCTATATGTTCTGAGCCCAAGACCCTTCATGGGTTGTAAAGGTACAGGTGGAATTAAGGATATCCAAAAAAAATTAAAATTATTCAGAGATTAGTGCAGTGTGTTTTCAGAAAATTTCTATATAAGACCATTAATCCATAAACAGATGAATTCATTAATAAGCAATTTTTAAACTTATAAATTAATTAATCATGGACTAAATAACTCATAAAAACGAATATCCTTAGATATAAACGTTTCCTGAGGAAGCGTTAGTATTCATTCTGTCATAGGATTTTGTTCCTTGTTTTAAGATCTTAATTACACATTTTCAGGAGGTGTGTGCTCAAGGTGCATGATAGTGTTCTTAACATCTTCAAGCAACTCTGATAAATTCATTTCCCATGATTAAAATTGTACTGTTTGATCATAGAATAACATAATATTTAGGACCTCAAATTGGTTATCTCCGGTTCTATGGAAGCTTTTTTCAATGGCTTAGAATCAATTCTTGTATCATTTAATGGCCTACAACTTTTTTTCTAGAGATTTTGCTGAAAAAGTGATTTCTGAGAAGCTAAAAGTTCAGGACTTTTTTTTCTTTGTTTTGATGTCCATAATTCATTCCTGAAGTCTAGCCACTTAACCCTGAAACATCCTGTATAAAAGCAAGAATAAATTTATGTCAAAACGTCGAGATATATATTTTACTAAAATTAAATAATTTTTAAGTAATTCTGCCATAGCTCTGAATTCAATTAATGTTTAAAAAAGAGAATTTCAGGAGTCTCAACATTTTTTCTTCCACCGTCTTGCGGTTTTCACTTTGCATAAGGTTGTGTAAAAATCTATAAGGGTTGTTACTTTAGGTATATAACTGCACAACCCTTAAAGTATTTAGAGATAATGGGTTGTGTTTTGAGAGGTTATTGAGTTCTATACACAGGAAAAAGTGTTTTGAAACCACACTTGTATTAAGTGCATACATACACTTAATATATAATAAATTAAATGAGTAGCCTGGCAGTAACAGTTTCTTAATGCTTGTATTTAAAATAGGATAAGTGCAAAATAATGGGGGATTCCTGATTTTGAAAGGACAGTAAAGCCATTGTGTGAGTGAACAAGGTAAATCATATGAAGTATTGTTATTATATATCTATTAAATTACAATAATTCATATTGAAATATATGCTTAGCTGTTCATATTCCAATGTTATAATATGTTTTCTGTCCTTTTCTTTTGGAATCTTCCTTTAATACTTTTTAAAAACTAGCATGACTAATGAAATGTGTAAGTACATCAGTATCTTCAGGACCTTTGTGATCCGATAAACACTCTTTCTCTCCAAAAAACCTCTCTTGAGTTACCTTTTAAGAGAAAATATTTTATAAAAAATAATTATAATTTGTTTTGGATTTATGTTTGTGATAATATTATTTTTTTTTAAATCTAAATTAATTATGTTACCAAAAAAATAGTTTTGTATACACTCAGGTGAAAAAAAAGAAGGAAAAATTGAAACACCTGACTAATTGAAATAAAAAATATTAAAAAAAAGAAGATATGTTTCATTAATTTATTATTGCTGAGTTATAATACTAATATTTCAATAAATATTTGAGTTTTTGTTATGATATGATAAAAGTGGAAAAATGAAATAAAAAATAGATTGATAAAAGGCATGCTTCTTCCGAAATGGATGAAAGCATGCAAATTTCTTCTCTTACCCATGAAGAGGCAAGGACTATGTTCTCAGGGAATTACCAAGAGTGATTGGTTAAGCTCTAATATGTCTTTCCAACATGTTCATGATGTGTTGGTTTAGATTGAGGCCTGGGAATTGTACTGGCCATTTCATCCCGTTTATTATCCAGCTTTCCAAGAACTACATGATGTCATGATAAACACAAATATTACATCAATATTCTGGGTTATTCCTGTATTATGAAGTACTTGGAACCCAGAATCTAGAGGAAACTTTAAAAGGCACCTTCTTTTTCCTGGCCTCCCCTAACTTGATTTTGTCTACCTTTGAAATAGATATATCTTCATTGCTCCTTTGTCTAACTGCTTGAAGAGAGAAATGCAGGACATCTGCCTGATGTCAAGCTTAAATCATTGTCCCTGTCTTCTTGATATAGCATGTTTGCTTGATAAATCGGGAAGGAGTTGTTGTGATCGTACAAGTGTTCCTGCCCCTACAAAATCTTTAACTTATTCTCTTTGTGCCTAATCTGGGCACTCTTCTGCTTTGTATCTCTCATTTGTGTTACATACCTTCATCCTCATGGTTTGGAATTGACTGAGTAGATGTTTTTCATCTAAATGAAGGCTCTAACAAAGAGACAGAGGTCAAGTTCTTTTTGAGGAACGAATAATTTCTCTACAAGTGATGTTATGAGTTTTCTTTCTTATTTTCCAGTCTAATCACTATGGAAAAGTGTAAGCAAAGCCATAAGATGGTGACAATACGGCACTGATAATATTTAGTGATAATACAATAAGTTTACTTTTAAGTTATTAAACACTTATCACAAAATGCTTATTTTGGTTTATTATTATCAATAATGAACCTATGAATCAACCCCTTCCCCCCAAAAAATAATTTTTTTTTGTATGGCTTACATGTCAAGATAGGTAGAATCTGATTAAAAAAAAAATCTGTTTGTCCACCATTCCTCATATGCCTTATGCCGTCTGCGGCTTTACTCCATAACTACTGGACGTTTTTCTTTTTTTTTTAATTTGGCACAAAAATACCAGGGTCCTAAAATACTGGACAATAATAACGATGATCATCCTAACATCTAGACATTAATATTAGCCAATTAATTTTAAAATGGTGGCCCATTAAAAATGGTGGCCCATTAAAAATGATTTAATTGAATAACTGAGTATTTTTTAAGATAGAGAAAAATTCTATCGAGTTTTAGAATAAGGACATCGCTTTTAATTATAAAGCAAGAAAAAAAGAAAAGAAACCAATTCAAATTTTACCTATATATACGCCCACAACTCAGTTCTTTTTGAAGATATAGAAAAATATGTAAAGACTTTTAGGATCAGTAAAGCACAATTAAACAGAAAAAAAATTGATTTTTGTATTCAAGTCACAAATTATAATAGATGTAATCCCACCAAAATTTGGTTATTACTGAAGATTAAGAAAAATCGAAAACTTTTCAAGATCAAGACAACCAAGAAAGAAAAAAGCAAAATCTTATATGGTCAAGCCACAACATGTAAGATATGTGATTCCCTGATAACTTGGTTATTATTAATGATAGAAAAAAAATGTAATGTGTTCTGGAATCAGGAAATTTTATTTGAATTATTTGAATGGAAATCGAAAGAAAAGAAAAGGAAATAGTAAAGAAGTCTAGTATAAATGCTTTTGGTTTATTATTTTCAATAATGAACCTTTCTTATCGACAAAAAAAAAAAAAAATATCCCCCTCCACTCGAAATTTGAGGGCTTACGTTTCAAGATAAGTAAAACCCGAATAAAGAATAAAAAAAATCCGTCTCCGAATTAATAAATACCAAAAGAATTATAGTATAAATGCTTATGGTTTATTATTTTCTGCTGTTAGTGTTATTTCATAGAGAAACAAATTTCCTTCAAATCAAAAAAGAATCATCGAAATTGGTTCAAAAATAACATTTTAAAATTAGCAGTGCTGATAGGCCAATTTCTTTTGAATTATTTATTGCTTTTCATTTTAGTTATTTGCCTATATAAACAGCTATATAAACTGTTATACCCTAATATAGTTATTTGGAAATAATAAACCATTGTGTAATAATTCTCAGCGTTTTTTTTTTTTTTTTTTTTTGCAAATGACTGTATAAATAAAAAATGTACTAAATTTATGCCTTACTTTATTTTTTCCCTTGTTTGTTTGTTTATTCATTTAACGTCACTTTATGCTACTATGGCTAATCGGACGATGCTACAGTGGGAGTCCTAAATTTTGCCTATCCAGGTTTTATTAGGATAGGGATCTTTAACGAGTACCTGACATCGCACAGGCTCGGGACCAACTTTTAACGTCCCCTCCGAAGGACGGCGTAACTAAGGATTTTTTACTCCCATTAAAAAATCCTAGGACCACCTGCGGATTTGAACCCGTGACCTTTTGCATGGGAGCTGTTACACTAGCCACCCAGCTACAAGTGATCCCCTTTTCCCTTGTTATGTTTTCCTTCTACTTCCTGTAGCATGAAGTTGTACCTTTATTTAAGATCACTTTTCATCGAATCATTTAATATATGATAATTGAATTTTCTTGTTTACTGCATACTGCATGTGATGAGAATGATTGATGGTGTTTGTGAGGTGAAATATGTAAAATAATGCTTGTGTTTGTTTATTGTGTTATTTTCAAAATTACATTTTACAATATTATAGTGCAGAACTAATGGTCAAAATACATTTTCTTTTATTTTATATTTTGATATTTGATATCATTACATTATATATATATCATACATAAATATAACCTGAATGTACATAAATATATAACAGAGGGATCTTTTACATATAAATATGTATGATTCTTAATACTAAGTGCGGTACGGTAGTTGATTCTGAATTTTACATGTACTTCTAATACTCCTCAGTATTTACATAATAAGTCATTTACAATGTTTTTAATTATTTCAACCAACTCGTACAATGAATTACCTTATTTTAAATAAGTTTCCAGCGCTGTGTATGTATTAATGATTATTTAATAATTTGTCCTATTTTAAAAATTGCCTAACACTACATATGAAAAACAATATCTAGAATATTTTTGGGGACAAACATTATCACAAGCACCTATCCTAGGGTAAAACATTTTAAGGCCACTGTTTAAGTTTTATATGTTTATTTGTTTAGCTTTGTTTTTATTATTTAAAAAACAAAACAAATTAAGTTGTAATAATTCTGGTAATTGAAATAATATAGAATTCTCTTAGAGAATTCTATATGAATATATTATTTTTATAAGTGTTCCCTCCATTTATAATTCATTTGTTAAAAACTATAACTCAAAAATATATTGTTATTTGTAACAAATATTTCATTATTGGATGAATACCTATATGAAATAGATTCATTTATCCAAATGGGTGGTAGTCAAAAATAATTTGTCACATATAAAACATATTCAAACATATAAAAATATTTTTATTTATTTAGAATTTTATGACGCTTTCAGTTACATAATTATTTTTTTTTTTTTAATATATTTTTTATATTTAAGTTGATATATTTCATATACAATTTAATTGTATTGATTTATAGTAATACCATTTTGTTTTAATTTGATAGTTATTATGGGATCTTATGAAAATACACAAGTTTTGTCATGGAAAATCAAAAGCTCGCTGTAAAACAACTATGGTTAAATAATTAGATTTAGTAAATAATTTAATATTGATTAGTATTAAGTCTGGCAACTATGATTGTTACATTTCAAGAACTATAGAAGCAAAATATATACACTTAATATGCCATAGCAATTATAACCCAGGCTAAGAATCATAATGATAAAAGGAAGCCATTTTTTAATTATTTACTTACAGTAAAAGGCAGTTCGCTAAGAATATAATTTAGTAATTATTAATCGCAAAACATAATATATGCATGTATCACGTTATAATACAAAAAAAAAAAAAAGAAGAAGAAGAAAACTACTATTTAAATACAACTTATAATAATAAACAAGTATTTAAATATTTAAATGGGTTAACAATTATAAAATACATAAATGAAATAACATCATACAAACTATCTCATGGGAATAGTGTATTTCATACCCGAATCAGCTAACTTGTGTTCTGGTAGGCTTTAAGCGCTAACTATACCAAATTAAATACAATCTCAGTTTCCTCATACAAAACAATTCTATTCCTTTAAAACACTTATTAAGCTGAAGCAATGGTATAATAAAAAGGAAATGTAAGAAACAATAGTCAGAAATAAATACCTACAATTAAAGGACCTTAAGAAATTAAACAATAGAGTAATAGAGAGAAGAAAAAAGAATGAGGGAGAGGGAAGACATAGCAAGTGATTAGAAGCTATCTGGGCAGTTTTGACGGTCTTTACATTAGTTTCTGCTTGGCGCATTCTGTGCACAGAATATCCTCTGCGTCAGTGATGAAACCTCGTCCGACTAAGGATGATCTGCAAGAAGCGCAGATGAAGCAGTCATTATGCCAGTGTCGATCTTCGAAAGAAATGAATCGTGTTCCACCGATACCTGTAAACAAATGTTAAAGGTTATAATTATTCATAATTCTTTCCTGAACATAAGTTGTTTTTCAATATACAACATAAGGGAATAAGCAAACGTTGTTTATCATAATGTTAACTCTATTCTCATTATTATTAATGGTGGTGTGTGACTCTAAGCATTCAAGTCAAAACATTACCAATAAGAATTAATGAAATGTAGGACTTTGTGTCATGTTAGATCAAAAGAATAATCTTGAATATACTTTAAAAATTTATTTATTTTAATATTTGGTGTTAAATGTTCATTCCTACTCCATTTATGGCAAACAGTTTAAGTTATATTGCAGTTTATTGTGGGTGCCAAACACCATCTAATCTAATAGAAGCTAGAGTATGGTGTAGACTACATTAATAATAAAAACAATATAGATTTAATAAGAATGGTTTTTAGAACAGGAGCTGAAATGATATTCCTAAACTGTTAACCATGGATAAGGCAAATAGTTTACACATGCTCAATTTGTAACAGTAAGGATGATAAAAATATAACTCATCTTTTAGGTAAGAGTAGGGCATTTAATTATTTTAGGAAAAAGTATTTTGGAGAGAGTATGCTAACCAAAGACAATAATAGAAATAATTGGAACTCATGTAGATTTATGAAATGTGCTGTAAACTATAGAGATTTAAAAAAAAAGGAATTCAATTACAATAAATAAATAAACTGATAATAAGTTATATTTATAGTTTGTTTATTCAATATGGGAAACAAGTATATTATCCCACTATCTTTTGACAATAGTGTATAATTTTTATTTTATTTTTTGTTTTGTTGATTGTAAGTTTTTTAATAATATATATATAAATAAACCAACTTCCTGGCAGACGGAAATCCATGCCAGTATTCTTTGTTCTCTAGAAACTGTAATGTAAAATGTATTAATAAAACACGTTTATCTATCTAACTACTGTAGTTTATTAACCTAAAGATTGAGATTCATTCTATGGCCTTCCAACATAATCGAATAGAAATTTGCTTTAGTAATGAATTGAAATATTTGTATGGTCCATTTTATTATTAATGTGAACTTATTCTTTTTATATTATTTTTCAGTTATTATTAACTATTTATTGACTAAGTATATGTTAATATTTCTTGAATGGTGTCTTAAGTGAATGAGTATATAGTTACTTATAATGCTAATAATCTGTCAATCTAACCTTTCATAGAATGGAAAAAGTATCAGAGTAATATTTAAGAAAAAAAAAATATGGAAAAAAATACCAGTTATAGGTTTGCAGCATGCTGTGCATCTCTTAGCAAAAAGTTCTCCAAAGCATTCTGCGCAATATGGCTTCTCGTCTCTAGATGTAAAGCGCTGCCCAGCTAGGGATGTGCTGCAGTTTGTGCACGTGAAGCATTCTCTGTGCCATGGCTCATTTTTGTAAGTCACACCACCGCTAGTAATGATCTGGAAACATAAGAATGTCAAAATGAAAATTATGTAATTAAAAATTTAATTTAGTTCAGGCTGATGAAAGTTGATCACGAAAATTAGTTGATGTGTATTCTATCAAAACAGGTTGTGTTAATGATTATAATTTATCTCTAATTCTGTCATCTAATGATCTTCCTTAATGGTTTGCACTTTATATTTAGCTCTTCTAAAATATTTATAGTTTTGTATTGGAGAGTTATTTATAATTGCAAAAATGTTTCTTGCTTAAAAAAGTATGGAAAAATAGTCAATCTCTAAATGATCAAATGTTGATTGTTGTTCCATCATATCATATCAAATTAATGTTTTATAAGTTGCTCTGAGAACACTTTTTTTAAGTGTTAATTTTTCAATAACCTGTTTTAAATCCTGACTTATAAAAATCATTGTAAAATAGGGTGTATATGGGATTCTAATTTACAACATTAAAAATGATATTTTCGCACCAATCTTTAAGCATTAAAAGCCACTATCTTAAAAAGTAACCTATTATAGAAGGCTCTAATAAGTCCATTCATAATTTCTTAAATAAGAAAAGTTTTTTACAAGTATTTTGACAGAAACCTTGTTATCTTAAAGAACTCTTATATAACTCTTACATAAGAGTATATGTATATAAAATAATTATTAATTAATTTGCTATAAAACAAAAGTCTTGCATCTTCCGTCTTGTTGCTTATCATAAAATTACTATTATGTTAATCACGATTCCCTTTTAAAACTTTAAATTATATAGATAACTAGTGTTCTATTGTAAGACTCTTCTTAGTTTTGTTCAAGTAGAACACTTGTATCCAATTATTTTTAATTGCACTAACAATTAGTGCAATTATTAGTAATCAAATTATCCATTCATGGATACGTAAATTTGTCAAGTTAATAAATGCATTAACTCTAATGCCTTCGAAGTACTGTGTGCAAGTTAACGTAATCTTTACCTAAGCATTGTCTTCTTTCTGTGAGCAATTTTTAGGAAAATTAGTAATAGCACATAAGTGCTAACATCAATAACTGTCAGATTCTTTCTTGGTTAGTATATATTTTTAAACCTTTTTTATTTACACCAATTCTCTAACGACTAGCATTAGTTGATATGTTTTGTTTTCTCTTTGACACTATACATTCTCATAACTTCTCATAGATTCTCTCATAACTTAATTGTATCTTCTCCTCTTATGGGTGTGCTTATTTTATTTCTTCAATCTTATTTGAAATGATTAGTTCACAAATGAAACGGCTGCTTCGGACCAATCAGTGCACGAGGAGCTATATTTATTTTCCTGAAAGAGACTGTACATGGAATAAAAATGGTGACATCCTGGAAATTGTTTCATTAACATTAAATTAATGTTTTTTAAGTTGCTCTGAGAACACTTTTTTTTATGTGTTAATTTTTCACTTTGTTTTTAAGTCCTGACTTGTAAAAATCAGGAAGACCTTAGTTTAGTGAAAAAGTTATGGAGTTGAATAATAGTTACCTTATTGCACTTAACGCAACGAGTAGCGAATTTTTCTTCATAGCAAGTTGCGCAGTAAATTTCCTGTTCCCTAGGAATGAAGCTCTTGGTTCCAATTGCTGTCTTGCACACACAGCAGCAGAAGCATTGCTCATGCCACTGTCTGGTCTTGTATTCCATCTTCTTTGTTCCTGAAACAAAATAAAGAAATCATAATTTTTTTTATTAATCAGTAGTGATAATTTATATAAAAAATTGTAAAACTGTATATTTTCCTCAATGGTGATTAACTGTAAATTACCAATAACATCAGTATTAAAGAATAAAGTATTGATTGTGAATTATTTTGCTGAATTCGCATAGATTAATTTTATTGTTTTGAAACTACGATTTTGATTATCCATCCCTAATTCCCACATCAGACTAAAAGTTGATACCATATAAATTACAGTGTCTTGTCTCGTGGTGTGAATTTTGTTGGGGAGTTATTTTAAAATTGTAGTATCTTCTAAGATGTTAATTGAAATTAAGTGATGTCAAGGATAATTTTGTTCAAAATTAAATACTCTTAATAAACAACACATTTATTTGGATAAGGATTAATATTATTACATTGATAAAACTCTTTGGTTAATTGGCAATAATACATTAATTTCGACTAAATTTGATTACCATAAAAAAAGGTTATAGTGAGTCAAACTTAAAAGATAGACATATAATGTCGCGGATATTTTTTAGATTAGGAATAATTCTTTCATACATATTTTTTGGGTTACTTGAACCGTTTATTCAGCGCAGGCAACGGAAGCCCTCAAATATGAATAATTTTCACCGTTTATGCAACATTTTTCACTGATGCTTCGCTCCTATTGGTCGCAGCGCAATGTTATATATCTTAAAGCCTTCTTCGGCAAATGGGCTATCCAACACAAAAAGAATTTTTCAATTGGATCTATCAGTTCCTGAGATCAGCATGTTCCAACAAACAACTGAAGCCCTCAAAGATGAATAATTTTTCCCGTTTTTTCACTGATTCTTCTATGGTCGCAGCGTGATGTTATATAGCCTAAAGCCTTCCTTGATAAATGGACTGTCCAACAAAAAAATAGTTTTTCAATTCGAACCAGTAGTCCCTGAGATTAGCGCGTTCAAACAAACGAACTCTTCAGCTTTATAATATTAGTATAGATTTGGAAATTCATATCATCATGTCATGACATTAACTAACTTGATTATAATTGTTTCAAATTATATTATGCAGTTTCTCTAACCCAAGGAAAGCGACATTTTAGTCACAAAGTCGGATTTCTATTTTGGTAGTCGATTTTCCAAATAAATTCATTATATTTTTACATATCGTATCCTTGTCGATTGAAAAAATGGTAATGGAATTGGTACGGAAAAAAGAACCTTGCTGATTAATGAGAAAATAGAAGCATTTTGGAAGAGATAGGTTTAACATAGGAACCCACATTGAGCGATAAGAGGCACGCGAACTACCTATCACTCGCCACACCTGCTATTTCAATGTTGCTTTGCAAAATTACTTCACTTGATCATGATCTCCATCCCAAAGCCAGATGGATGAACATTCGTAATTCTGCACGCTATTTAACAGAACAATAAACACCTGGTACTACCTTCATAAACCTTCGGGAAAATCTGTTTGTTTTGTAGAGAATAATTTAAATAATCTGGTGCGGGCAACACACGACTTTCACTTACCTCCGTTTTTAGAACCGATTAAAGAATTTTCAAATACAGTAAGAGATAAAAATGAGTGAAACCATTAAAGAATTAATTAAATGGAATTTCTATAGAAACATGTGTTTTATTAAAAAATCTATTTAGTATATTACTATCTAAAACAATCACTTAGTTTTATCGGATTTTCATCACTTTCTACTAGCTTTTGAAAGCTTGTGTATGAGATAATATTTTTTCTAAAATCTTCAAAAACGGTATATTATACATGTATATTACTGTTCTTAAATCTCTCTCAACATGCAAATTTAGCTGTTACTTATCAATGCTAACAAGATAATATGGTTATTTTTATGAAATCTACAAATTTAAAGGTACTTTAGAAGAAGAAATTTTAAAATATTAACATTTAAGCCCTGTCAGACAATTTTAATCAGAACGAAACCTACATGATATTAAAGCACATTAAATTTTACATCGATATAGCGAGTTTAATCAAATTCTTCGGAGCTGTTTTTGAGAAAATTATAAAAAGATGCAGTATGCATGGTATAAAGTGGCTCTTCTGGTTAGTCGATTTTGATGAAAATCACCTCTCGCAACGCTATATCATAAGATTTTTATGATTTAGGGGATTCTTGCCATTAAGGTGAATGACTGAAGGGGTCCGCGAAAATTTTTTGTTGGGAACCATTGATCTAAATGAAACCTGTATGAAAATAGTCATTAGGGCGCTACAGTATACTAAACCGCAACTCTTTTAGGCTGTGCGTTTCAATATTTTTTAGGAGTTTTGGAAACAACGTGGATTAACATTAATTAGTTCTCTCGTATAGAAAATTTACCTAGGTATATAATTTTGTTTGTAATTCTATATAATTTATTTTAGACAAACTTTCATATTTTTTTTCTAATATAACAGGAACAGCATTGGTCGTATGTAGACTTTATTATTTAGCAGAGCCGGGGAAAAAATATCAATGCTGTTTACAATTATAGAATCGGATTTAAATTATGAGTACAAAGCTTATAGAATTTTATAATTCTCAGAGTATTTTAATGAATGTGTAGAAAATTTATTTAAATGAGTTTATTACAATGTTTTCGATAAATATAATAGTTTTTGAGACATTCACGAAAAAAAACTATTAAAAATATATTTTTCCTCTACTTATCCCAATCATCCCTACAAAACCCTCAATCCATTTCTAGCAGTTACTATCAAGGAACTAAACACTTTATATGAAGCTTCAGCTGTGTTTCTTCAAACCTCGGGTTAATGTACATAAAATTTTTTTTCACACTTTTGCATATATATAAAGCAAGACGGGATGTATCCTTATCAACATTAAAAAAGTAAAGCTATAAGATGAAATTTGTCGAGACTTTCCTAGCTCTAATACTTTAAGCACTTTTGTAAAGAACTGAAATTTTCAAACGCGTTTCTAAATGTCTTGTGTTTCCTTTAGATGACGGGTTTCGATAAAACTAAACGATTAGAATAAAAATAAGTAAATTGTAAATCTTTAAAAAAGTTCTTTACTAAGCTCTTTTTCAAATCTCAATCATCGAATTGGTTGAATCGAATTTAGCGGACCAATAAAGTTTTGATAAAGTGTAGGTTATTAATAAAGTGATAATTAAAGATGATAGGTATACAGTAATGCACGGACTGACACACGGAGGACACGCCCGACTGACACATTCCTACCTTTTTGCTCGCGAGCTTGTACCCTTGTGCCAACATTGCAATGGAGCCCTCTCGATAAATCATATCATTCAAGAATGCCCGTATTATACGTCGCAGCTTCACAGAATGGGGCTCATTCCAGATACATCGAAAGTTCTGTGAGATAATGAGGATTTAATTAAATTAATCTTTAAATTTCTTCGGAAAAACTCCTTACTACCTAAATTACAAACTTTACTATCTTCCTCATTGAAAATTTTTTCCCAAAAAAAATAATTTTTTTTTTGTTACAACTTTATTTATTTATTCTTAATTAGTATCTCGCAACTTTACACTTAATTTTATAAATTAATTTTGTCATTCATAATTAATTGATTTCCCTGTTTATAACGTTTATTTATAATTACTATTATTTATTTATTTCCTCCTTCTTCTAAAAGTCTAATAATTATGTTAGCTTTCGTATAGGCGTTGATGACCTTTGATGTTTTACGCCTTAAAGCCCTAATTAACAATAACAGTAATGCACGAAAATATTCTTACAAAGCATATGTTATACGATAGAAACTCAATTCGGGTTCAGAAACTGCATTTTCCAAAGAGGAACGATGACATTAATGAACGACGCAGTCAATTAAGGGCGCTAATAGCAAGGTTTGACTAACAAAATGATCGACTCCTCTCAATTGGGGTCAGTATGGCCAAAATAGCTGAATCCGCCAGCTTTAGCCTCAATTGACACCTACATAACTTTCTTCTTTGTCGCCTCAGTCATTTAGAAATGAGGCCAAAGCTGTTAATTTTCACTCGAATAAAATTCGCAATGAGATAATGAATGCCTCTGTGGATCATTTCTAAACTCGTTGTTACCGTATTAAAAAAGTTATAACGATATTGAAAAAATATGCGGACATCGCGATGCAGCTATCTACGTATTTTCATTTTAATAAAAGGTAATATTCCACGTAAAGAAGTTAAATTAAAAAAAAAAAATCAAGTATAGAACATCTCCACATTACAGAAGTAGTAAATATTTACATACGGAGGAAGTAAAAAATCAGAGTTCAATATTGATGTTTCTCCTCTTCCTTTAATAATTTATTAATACATAATGAAACTATATTGTTTATTGATTTATTATCATTGGGTTATTTTTTATCCTTTAAGAATATATAATGGATTTACGGGTGTTGGGTTGGTTGATGGTACATCAAGACAAACACACTGATGAGATAAACTTATTTTATTGTTTGCCGACGTTTCGGCCTACATTTTGGGCCTCCACCAGGGCTAAGAAAATCAAAATAACAACTAATATAAATAAAAGGCGAAATAATAATGAGTTAAGTACAAAAATAAAATAACATTAATAAAATATGAAAACAATCATTAATATAAATGGTCGTATTGGAATGAATATTATCATTTCAATATTATATTTCCTACCAATATCACAATTTTATATTAACTTGAGGATTTATAGTCGACTGTAGAAACTATTATATGTGGAATAGTCAGGAATCAGTCATTTTTTGAAAAGTTTTTAATTTTGCCAACGTTTCGGCTCAAGCTTGTGAGCCATCATCAGGGCATTATTGAGCCATGACCAAGCATAAACTCACATGTATTTATGTATGTATTATATGAAAATAATTTTCTCGATATTTGTGCAAAGCCGTATCCTTACGTTGAACATCAGAACTATAGTGAATAAACAAGCTTCAATGTTATAACTGATTATAACTATTATTAAAAAAAATATATTATAAAAAAAGGTTGTGTTAAAAAAAAATATTTTTCATCAATTTGACATGAATTTAATTATAAAAATAAAATCGTCTAAAAAATATAGTTTTAAGTTTATGGTCTGAAACTGAATACCGTCTATAACTTATTATCCATATATTTATTTAATTCACAATGCATAATACGGGTTTATAAAACAGTAGAAAAAGGTATTAAATGACATAAACATTTTCTAAATTTTAATAAAATCTCATAAATTAATGGGGAAACGTGTCAAAAGGAAAATTTAGACAAAGAGTAAAGGCGTGTTTAATGAGCTTGTTAATTTAAAATCATTACAAAAAAAATTAACGTTTCACGTGGCGGATTGAAAAAATCTGGATGAGGGATTTCAGTAGACATATATGTGTAAAAAGATAAATTAAAGCCACTATTTGGTAATTGTTCCTTATATGTTAGATTATTCCAGTTTTAGACTGTTGAAAAAAATCTTTAATAAATATTATTTCTATAGTTTAAAAATTAACTAGATATGATAAAATATCTTCCGATTATTCTATGAAATATTTTCTTGTGATACTATGTTAATTTTTTTTAGATTTTTTTTTTATAATGGGATTATAAGCGTTATAAAAAAATGCTTAGCAAAACATCTCTATAAAGTGTCGGAGTTATACTTATTTAAGTGCTTTGTTAAATAATTTAAACAGTTTTAAGTAAAATTTAAAACGCCTAAAAAATAATAAATAAATATCAATAATATAACATTGGATTTTCTAATATTAAAAAAAAGTTTCAATAAGCATTGAGATGGGTTCCTCATGCACAGTGAAAGTGGGTCTGTTTTTTTTAACCACCAGTCCGCTACGTAATATGTTCGTCTGTGAGACAAGCATTTCCAATATCGATCGGTACATGATGATATAAACGTTATTTTGTATAAATTGAATTCATAATTCTTTGTTCTAGATCATAATGTGGTTGATACATCATTTGTAGCAGTTCCTTTATTATTCTATACATGTTTAATTTAATTTATTTTTTTATTTCGACAATTTATAAAGTGAAATTTGATAATAACTATTGTTAAACATACTATAAAGAAAGAAAAAAGAATCGCAGTCATTAATCTTAACAACATAAAAATCATGTAACGATCCCAGAAAGAAAAAAAGAAAAATCATAATAAGAGATAGAGATTTATTAATATCTGTTAGTCACCGCTATTTTAAACTTATCATTCTTTTGACCTTCATATCGTGTCCGACTGCCTCATTACGTATTTATAGCTTAGTTTTTTAATTATTCATTTGTTGTTAGACAAATCAATGAAATTTTATTTTTCTGATATCAGAGATTAAATATTTTAATATCCTGATGCATTGAGGAAAAGTATTTACTATGTTTTCACTACTTCATTTTATGTTAGATTTGTCTTATAACTCTGAATTAAATAGATATATTATATTCTAAATTAAAAAAAAAAAGTAAAAGTTGATATTTCACAATTACTTTTTTTTTTTTTTTGTAATTAGAAAAGATAATATAAGTTGATTGCAAGGAAATAACTCATTCACATTACAAGATACTAGGTTAAAATAATTAAGTCGTTGATTTTCAAAAGGTTACTATTAGTTAATTAATTGCAATTAATTAATTCTTAAACTAATTTGTTTTAAATAGGATGTAAATGACCCTTGTGGTTGAAAAATTCTAATCAATAAATAAATAATAATTTATTTTATTATTTCCATATTAAAATCTATAACTCTTTTTTACTACATTAATAGCATTATTTTAGCTTAATGAAAAGAAACTCTTAAGTATGGTTTAGAAAAAATGAATCTAATTAAATTTAAAGCACCTTTTGAAAATAATTGCACTTTTAAAGTATTCATTTTGATGGAATAGGATAGCAGCTTTCGCACCAATTAAACAATTTGAACATAAATACGTCAAAAAATATCAACTTCTTAAAAAAATCTTTAGTTCCTTTTGGAAAAAACGTCACAAAGTATGACGCATAGTCGGGAACACTTTTAAAAGAAGTCGTAAAAATTGTTGTAAGTTAATGGCTTGCTCTTAGAAACGCTCAAATATCTAAACGGGTTTATTTTAATTTTTAATAATCTGTATTTTTAAAGGAAAGTTAGGAAATGGTAAGGAATTTAACTGAGCTTCATAATTTGAGATTTATTTTTATATGGTGTTATAAATATTTGTTCGATTGCGCTGAGTATAGGTACCTAGTCTAGTTATTGTTCGCCAGGAATCCTGGCTGTAGTAGAAAGTTATTTATTGTGTTACTTCAGCCATGGGACAACACAAGGGTATAGAAATCCTCCTAAAACACACCCGTTTTATCTATATAAAGTGGGTACCCATAAATGGAGGAAAATTGGCGGCTGAGTAGTGTGATCACGCCCTAATCACCTCATCAGAAACAACACTTTGCCCAAGACCTTTTACGAGCTGCAAAGGTATTTTTTTTATATAGTTTATTGGATACATAATATGTTGAATTATTTATTTATTTACAGCATTCACTAATAAACCACAGTTCAATTATTGATGGTTAACCTTGAAAAATATAAAAATAACAACGCACATTAGTAATTGTATTGTATTATGGATTTAACAGATAATTTACTTATTTATTTATATAAACACACAAAAAAAAACTTCTCCGCACAAGCTTGCGGTTCTAACATGGCAGGTTGTCCTAAGATTTTTTTAATGCGAGTAAAAAATTCTTTGTTATACCATCCTTGGGAGAGGACGTAAAAAGGTGGTTCCGAGCCTGTGCTATGTCAGGTAATCGTCAATGTTCCCTATCTTAATAAAGGCAAAATTTATGACTCCAACTGTAGCATCGTCAGATTAGCCACATCACCATGAAGTGATGTTAAATTAATAAACAAACAAACAAACGCGCAGAGAAAAATATTAATGTATAATATTGTAAAAAAAATAAATCTCTAATAAAAAAAAAAAATTATAATATATATATATATAATATATATATATATATATATATATATATATATATATAAAACAAAAACAAAAATCTTGAGATGGCATCATGCGAAATTTTGTTGAAACTGAAGTTAGATCCCGATTGGTGAAATTTAAACATTTCAAAACTCTTTTACACTGAGCAAGATTTTAATGTAAACTTTAAATTATTTTAGAAAAGGAAATTGTTGTAAACATTTAAATATTTTTATTTATTATTTTATTTTTATTTTAAACGATAAAGGAATAATTATGGTTGATATTGAACTTCTTAAACTGTGAGCCTTTACGAAGTATACTGTTATAAACGAAATTTATTTTAATATGTCTTTTTCGATGTCACGATAACAGATAATCACTCACGAATAAGTAGTAATAAAAATAAAAATTATTAAAAAAGAAAGAATTATAAATTTTAAACATATTTTGAACCTGTCAGTAGTCGTACAGTAATAATCTTTTTTTTTTTATTTATTTATTGATAAGCATTACCTTATGTGGACTAGCGACACCTAAGAGAATATTAGGCAAGAACTGCTTTTAGGCAAGTACAATGCATTAGCAACGGAGGAAAAGAAGGGAAGGTTGCATTGACATTTCTACAAGAGATGGATCGGGAGATCAGAATGGATTTCTAAGGCTATCTCACCCACTCCTAGTTCAGAAGGTACTTTGTCTAAAAAAAGCGATTTCCCAATGTCATCGCTAATGCTGCAGAAAGGGTTTTAGTTGAAAAAAGAAATGCCCATATGTATGTGTATATAAAGTTTTTAACGTACTTGAGGTTCAATAAATAAATATATAACTATTATTTGGCAACTTATCGAGAATTTATTGTTCTCGTATTCATGCCCTAACAGAAAATATAATTAATTAATAATTATGTATGAAGTTATCAATGCAAAATCTGGTACGCGCGACACACGTCTTTCACTTACCTACGTTTATAAAACAAATTTAAGAACTTCCAAATAAGGTTATAGTTAAAAAAAGGTTAAAGCACTATATTGGCTTTACTATAGGAGTATGTATTTCAGATTTAATAATCTAAGAATAATTTTTTTTATCTGCAATAGTTTTATCCACTTTTCACCACTTCCCATTAACTTATACAACTTTGCTTAACATTTTTTTTTTTTTAGTCTGACAGTCCACTATACTACCGAGGATATATTTGAAGGAAATATTTACAAATATTTTATGTATACATATATTATTTTATATGTTTTTGTTTAAAAAATAAATGAAGGATGAGAAAAAGCAAAATAATCTTAAGCTTTCCAGCGTTATGTAATACATCTGTATTACTATTCTTATGTTCAAAGAAGAAAAAAAAAAATGTGCTTTTCTCCTTCAGTTTTCATCAAATTCGTTCAACTTGTTTATTTATCTTATTTTTTTCAATGCTAACAAGATTAATTTTTAATGAAATGATTAATTTTTTCGTATCTACAAAAATAAAATATAATTTTGATGAAGAAAATTTAAAATATCGGTATTTAAGCTCTGTCATACTATTCCAATCAGAATTAAAGCTAAAAGATACCAAATCAAATTAAATTTTACATGAATTTATCTATTTAATTAATCTAAATATTTAGAGCCGTTTCACAAAACATCGTAAAAAGGTGCAACATGTGTGGTATATAAACATTTTGTTGACAAATTTCCTGTAACATCTGATGCATTTCTAAAATAAGAAATTTTAGTTTTACACAACCTATCGATTTGGAGCTAGACTTGCAACACACATTCACACAGACCTTTTTTTGCTGAATCTGGACTCATGGCACCCTAAAACATGTATTTCCGTGAAAACCCAAATTCGAAAATTTATAGTATTTCAGTACTATATATTTCATACTTGTGTTGCTGAAAGTAAAAAAATATAATGCACAAAAGATATGCAGTGAAGAGACAATACCGCCATTTCGAAACGCAGTGGCTGATGTTAAAGCCGAATTTCCAGGATTATCCAGTGTTGATCATGACTTTGCTACAAATTTATTAAAAAAAACGGCTAGCGATATCGAAAAAAAAACTGGGTGGCAGGAGGGTTGATTTTTTTTTTTTGTATTTAGTTTAAATATTGCGTATTTTGAAACGTGAATATTTTCTATTCCATATTTAAACGAAAGGGGATTTACTGTTCTTATATCTGTGGCGGTCGTGAATAAGTGGTTAAGTCAAAATCTTTCGTTTTACAGGTGAGGACTTAAACATTACGTAATACCCAAAATAGAGTAATTAACATACAGCTTTATTTCCACCGAAATTCTTACAAGAATTTCTTTAACCAATTTAACACGACGTGGGAGACGGTCTGAGGGATCGATATGTGGATTTAAACCTCATTTTTGATATAACTCGAGTTATCCAGTTTTTCACGACCGCCACAGATATATTATGAGAAATATTCATAATAAAAAAACTGAAATAAAACATCAGACAAATTGTAGTCGAAACTTCTAATTAATAAAATAAAATAACCACAAATTAATTGATAAAGTTTTCATTCAATAAATATAAAAGATAAATAAAACAGTTATAATTCAATATAAATGTAAAATAGACAAAGTTGAAATTATAAATGATATGATAATAACCATGTTTTATAATTAACACCTTTTAAAAGATTCACTTGTATTAAACATAGTAATAAATACATTGCAGGTATGAGATGATATAAATAATCACAAAAAAAAAAAAAAAAAAAAAAAAAAAAAAAAAAAAAATCTGACAACGAATTAACAGAAATTATTAGAGAATCAAGATAGTGAGGAATCATTTTGACTATGTAAGTTATGATTAATCAGTTAGATCTGTATTACTAGATTATTGAAAAAATCAATAAGCATTTCCATAAAATTACATGATAATGAATGGGTTGGAGTGCAAAAAAAAAAACGAGATATCCAGAATTAATTCAAACGACATAAATTTGATATGTAACGACGCAGTATCGAAATGCAAATCTGTGAAGATAATGGAAATATCATAAATCTTATAACCAAAGAAGGTTTGCCCACACATTTCGGGGCAAGCTGTAACCCATATCCATGTAATGAGGGCCATTTGGCCATATAGAGTATGGATTTTTAACAACATTCATTCCAAGGATAAATCAGCATCAGATCCAGTCCAATGTCAACCACAAGCATTGCATCTCTTAAGCTTAACCATTTTCGTGAAGGGGAGCTGAATGAGATTAAAAATGCTGCAAATTATTACATGCTGGTTTATTATTTAGATATAAAAATATTATGGAATAACTGGTTATGGGTAATTAACTAATATAAAAAGCAATAAATGATTCATAAGGAAATGGCCTATCAACACAGCTAGTTTCAAAACGCTATATCTCTGCTATTTCTGAACCGATTTCAATGATTCTTTTTTCGTTTTGTAGGAAATTTAATCCTCTGTCGAATAACACCAACAGCAGATTTATTTATTCGATAAAAGAATAAACGGAGGTGTTTGTCGTTAAGTTGGCAATAATTATATAATAATTTTTTTAAAGAAAATAGGCTTAATATTTATAAAACACCCAATTCACTTCCTAACTGGAGTCAATTAAACGAAAAATAAAATTATCTATTTATCAATTCGGATAGACGGATTATTTTATTCGTTGTTGGGTTATACGTATCTTGAAACGTAAACCCTCAAATTTTAAGAGGAGGGATAATTTTTTTTGGTCGATTAAAAGGTTTTATTATTGAACATAATGAACCAAAAGCATTTATATAGAGTTCTTTACGATTTCCTTTTCTTTTCTTTCGTTTTTCATTCAAACACAATTTCCTGATTCCAGAACACCTCACATTTTTTTTTCTATCATCAATAATAACAGGATTATCATAGAATCACATCTCTTATAAGTTGTGGCTTGACCATATTAAAATTTTCTTTTTCTTTGTTCATTCGGTGTCTTGATCTTGAAAACCTTTTTGATTTTTCTCAACCTTTAATAATAAACGAGTTTTGAGGGAATCAAATCTATTCTACTTTGGGACTTGAATATTTTTATTTATTAATTTATATTTTATTTAAGTTTACAACTTTATATAACATAAATGCAACAAGTAAAAGTTTTGAATTATATAATAAAGGGCGTGAAAAGGCTTATGAAGAAACTACCCAGCGGTAGAACTTCAATTTTTATTTAAGTAAGTGTTTATTTAATGGGATTATGTAAGTTTTTATGCAATGTTTAATTAAGATCCCGAGTCCATCTTCTTTTCAATCACCTCGGAGGGCTATCAGGAATATGTGAGGTTGATAGTTTGCAAACAAGACGGTATATGTGGGTAGGGAGTTTGGAATTGAAAGTGGTATATCTGGTACGAGAAAGGTCTGCAACAAATGTGATATTAAGGATTATTCTATTTGTGACGATGTAAGGAGAATTTAGGATTTACTTGAATATTTAAATCAACTTTTTTTATTTTTATTTGTTCGTCGCATTGTCCTAATGATCCTATAATCCTAAAACTCAGTACACTTTTTTCCAAGTTATGAGCGTTGTAATGGGTACAATTTAAATTTTTTTGTATAATAAGTAGCCTTGGTATTTTTTCCTAAATTAAAAAAAAAAAAAAAAAAAATGGTCATTAGTTTCGGAGATAAAAGTTCGAAAATAACACACAACGTTTATATTTCTGTTGAATATGAGTGTTAAAAATGTTCGCATTATTTTCTCTTGCTATGTACTTCATTGAAACGGTTTTAAATCGAGGAATCATGGAACAGTCAATTGTTCAATTGATTTTCCAATTAGCAAATTAATTTTTTATTAATTAAAAAAAAATATATTCACAGAAAATTTAAAAGATGAATATGTGTACATATATAGTGTTTCGGATGGGTACGAGGTAGAGGGAGCATTTGTGCTTTAATGAAACCATGACTCAGAGTGTCCCTTCCATAGTCTCAAGCTAAATTGACTATAAACGTAAACAGCAACTGCGCAATTGTTTAAGATGAGCTCGAACAAAAACCTCTTGAACGTTTCAAGTAAAATTAAACCTACTGGATCTGACATGAAAACAAACCTCGTAAATAAATATAATATTTATAGAGAGTAGAAAAATATAACTGAAAGAAGCAATGTTTTTTTTTTTTTCACTTATAGGAACTATTTTTTTTAGCTTGAGTGAATATAGAACACTCCTAGAGACAAAACGTGACTTTGGCACATGCAGCTAAGAATCTATGCAAAAACATTTCATGTAGAACAAAACAGATACAAATCGTTAAATAAGGAATTACAATTTTTTATAGATTAATATTGAATGGATCAATTATAAGATGAAAAAACGGGATCCACTATCAATAATGTAAGTAATCTATGAGGCCATAGTCATCGATATAATGTAAATCAAAGGAAAAATTGAAACTCAAAGTGGGAATCAAAGACGTTCTAGCTTGGATACAGATGGCTTCATCAGTAGATGTTTCTGTATTAGGCGAAGATAAGACGAAAACCGAATTTCTCCCGGACTAGAAAAAACAAAATATCATGAATTTGTTAATCTATAATCTACTGATTTTACCAAGCAGGAAGAAACTGAGTTTGGGGAAGGACCGGCGGTTTGATGATTGATTGAAAGAAACAAAATTGACAGAGAATAAGGAAAATTTACGTAACTTTTTTTCATTCAAACCAATAGAGCTCCTAAATGTTAGGTACTAAAAACAAATGTTATATAACAAATAAATATTATCGACTAAATTCATGAAGAGGAAACAGTCGTAAAAATTGTGATTATAGCAACAGTAACTGAGATAGAGCGTTACAAAGAAGTGGCAAACTAAACAAATGTAGGAAAAATGTGAATTTTACATTTAAAATAGGCTTTTGACCGAATCTGGCATCCGGACTGCTTTACAAACTTCGAAAATTCCTCCCTCCAACATACTTCCTCATCATCCTTTCTCACCGACAGATCCTTCAAAATAAATCACAATAGTTCCTATTCATCCCTTTTTGTTCAGTCCGCTGGCGTCCCACAAGGCAGTATCCTCGGACCCATTCTCTTCACCGTCTATACAGCTGACATCCCAACCAATCCTAACACTTTCCTTTCCAAGTATGCTGATGACACTTGTGTGTTATCAGTCAATAACGATCCTACTATTGCCTCTCAAACCCTACAATCCCACATCAGAGACCTCCATTTATGGTGTCAGAATTGGAGAATGAAAATAAATTCAAAAAAATCCCACCAAATTACCTTTACCCTCCGTCGTAAACCAATGACATCCTGTCCTACAGTATCCTTTAATAATATTCCGCTTGTCCCGGCTGAACAGATCCACTACCTAGGTCTCCTCCTTGACAAACGTCTCACATGGAATCGGCAAACAAGACTGAAACGACAAGAAACTGCTCGCCGATTTCGATTACTTCAACACTTACTTGACAAACGCTCTAACCTTCCACTCAACTACAAAAGACTCCTCTACATGACTATCATAAGGACTTTGGTCTCGACTAAACCATCAAATTCTTCCCTTATCCAATTCTTACAATTCAAAATCCTTCGTAAAATCCTCAACGCTCCTTACTTTATCTCAAATAAACTCATCCATAAAGACCTAAACGTTCCATTTGTAACTGATCTGGCTCGAACCAGATATCACTCCTTCCATGAAAAACTCCACTCCCACTCTAACCCACTAGTTTCAATCCTAGCTTCCTCTTCGATCCCTGACAATCCTCCGAGGCGTCTGAAAAGAAAATGGCCTCGAGACCTAGTTTATAATAGTTACAGGAGTGGGTAGTTCTTCTACAAGTCTTTTTCATGTCATTTTTCTTTTATCATATTTACTTATTGTATTATTTAGTACAGTTGTAAATTTCCATAAATTGTGTTTAAAAAAAAAATTAAAACGACATAGCTCTTAAACAGAATACAAATATTATATACAATAACTTAATAAATTAAAATTTTCATTGCGAGCAACACAGCTTTTTTAACACACAGCGTGTCAATAAAGCCACAACACTTAATAAAAATAGCAAAACATGACTTTTTTCATCCAGACCAATATAACTCCGTAACGACAAAGTGAAAACGTTATATAACAAAAATATTCTTCACTTGATTCCTGATGAGTGAATGCTCGTTTCCATCGATCCCAGCAACTCCAAAAGAGATAGAACGCGTCAATTAAAATTAAGACCCCAGATAAAAGATATATCCATTTAAAAAAAAAAAAAAAAAAAAGGTTTTTATTCAACAACACTAAGGAACAACCAGATTAAGCCAAATGTAACCGGATTATTTGCTAACATATAATATAGAAAAAATGTTTCTTACTAATACCAAATAAGTAATAGATTTGGAATTTAATTATTTAATTAAGCAGTCAATGCGTTGAATGAAATCTCAGTGATACCAAGTATAGCAAATAAAGAAATTAAGTGAGGTATTTCACTACTTCCTTCCAAACTATAATTGATTAAATGGTCCGTAATCAGACACTCCTGGATACAAAAGGGTAACACTCCCGTTCGGAAGGATGTCATGGCTTCGAGGAGATCGTCAGCTGTTCAATGACTTACTGAGAGCATTAGACACGAAGAAACAATAGTAATTGTCGAGGAGGGACCTAGTAAATCGCAGGCGTTTAGGATCGGGATTTTGAGCCATGATGTCATTTTCGGATCGGAAAGGACGTGATTGCCACGGAAGCTTGTTAAGGCTCGTAGGAGGGCAAGGTCGCTTTTGGAAAGTTGCTTCGGCCCACGGAGCTTCGGGAAATTGAGTTAATCTTCGTAGCCTGGAGGTGTTTGTCCTTAACTTGGCAATAATTATGTAATTATTATTTAAAGAAAATAAATTTAATATTTATAAAACGCCCAATTCACTTCCTTACTGGAGTCTAATAAACGAAAAATAAAAATTTTCTCAACAGCATCAAACCGACTGACCAAAAGCGATTCACCTTGTCCTAAAGAAATATTTCGCAGTTATACTTTTCTAAGAATACAATTGTTTATGGTACAGAGGTGAAAAAAAGGTTAAAGAATTAATTACATTGGGTTTCGTTATAAAACTCCATTAACTTTTACAATGTTGTGTATAAAATACATATTTTTTTAAAAATCTTTAGCTTTCCAACGGTATATTATAAATCCATATCAAAGCTCACATGTTCAAAAACACGAAAATTACACTAAAAACGGTTTTCTGCTCTTTTCTCCTTGGGTTAGATTTCGAATTCGTTCAACTTATAATTTACCCGGTTTCTATAAATGCTATGATGAAGTGGTAAATTTTTTCGAATCTACAAAATTAAAGGTACTTAAGAAGGAGGAAATTTTAAATATCGACATTCAATCCATGTAAGACTATTTAAGGCCGAAAAAAACCTATATGTTATTAAAGTCACTTAAATTTTACATTGACATAGCAAGTTTAAACAAAATCGTTTGAGCCGTTTTTGGGAAAAATCGTAAAATTAAAAGGTTCCTTGATTACTTTATAATAATTATAAGTATAGCTATCAAATTGAAATTTCCTGTAGTTATTTTCATTCTAAAGCCATCCTAATGGAAATTATACATAAAAACACAGCTCAAACCTTTATTTAATGTCGCCTAGCTGTGCCGCTATGAAGATCAAACCAAAATAGCAAGGTGTCAATGCTAAACTATTATGAGCTAGGACAATGGCTCTAAAAATAAAAAGGTATACGACCGCAAGGCTTTAAATAAACGAATAACAACTCCATTGAGGAGGTTCATGGTTACGATGCAAAAAGACTGAATGAGCGAAAAATACAATTTATACTAATTAATAAAATACATATTATATGTATATATGATATATAAATATTTTATGAAGTTTTAATTTACAAAAAATTAATGAAGAGAATTAATAAAGAGCTCATAATTAACTAATGGTGGACGAGAGATGTAGAGCGATGGCACCATTTCAGTCAATTACTATACCACGCGATCTTTAGGTGTTCTTAATTAGGGGAAATAATTCAAGTTATTCAACGGACAACAAAATACTTTCACGTGATGATACATTAAATATACGTAATTAATCAATTAATAAACAAACATGACTGTAGTGCATTTCAGATATATGATTTTTCGAAATGACTCTCTTATAAGTATATTTAATTTAAATTTTAGTAGAGGAGAAGATAGTTGAGAGTGCAGTCAAATTAATGCACAATTAAATATAAACTTAATTTAATAGTGCCCAAGTTTCGGCCTTCTTCAGGGCGATTGAAGGAGTGAGAACATAACAATAACAAACACACAGCTAACCATTCTCACTTCACCTAAATTTTAGTAATTGAGAACAATAAAAATAATACTTCTGCATTTACAGAGAAGAATTTGTAAGTCGAAAAATTATATGGGTTAAAATTATTGTTTTATTCCTCCAAGCCTTGGTGGTAACATATGATCACGGTATACTTTTTAAGATCAACATTTTTATTGTTCTTGAAGTGCGAAATTGGTCCTTAAAATTTTCTTGT
The DNA here is from genome assembly GCA_023052935.1 of Piezodorus guildinii. Classification (NCBI taxonomy): domain Eukaryota; kingdom Metazoa; phylum Arthropoda; class Insecta; order Hemiptera; family Pentatomidae; genus Piezodorus; species Piezodorus guildinii. Next base: position 92,240,321 of record CM041296.1, read on the forward strand.
TTTAATCTGCTATACCCATTATAGATTATTAATTATATTTCTTAATTGATCTTTAGAGAATTATAACGAATTAGAATTAGAACGTTGCATAGGTTACTTTGAATCTACGTTTTATTTACAATATTAAAAAAAAAAAAGTCAGATTGGTGGTGCTCCGGGCTGGATTTAATGGGTATTTTTTTTTGTAAAAACTATTTATTAGACGAATGAACACGCAAGACAAATTTATTTGTTTTGTTGACTTGTCAGTCAATCCGATTTGATTTATAACTCGGCTTATCATGTGTCACAGATGACGGACAAGAGTGTCTGTTATCTACTGTCAAAATTGAAATATGGGGGCCGTCTGGTGTGGTAGGTAATGGGCCTAACAGAGAATGAGAGGGAGTAGACTAAGAGAGAGAGAGAGATAAGAAGGTTCTGAATGGACTTATAAGTGAGATAATTGTGAGTCAGAGCCGTGCCAAGGTTAAGTACCCTTGCAGCCAGCAATTAGTTCCTTTGAGGCTGCCACTGCATCAGGTCACCAGCTCTTATCTCTCCCGGCAATTAGGAAGTTTACCAATGCTCGATCATGTCTAGTTCTCAAGGCTTTTGCTAGCCTTGTTTTAGTCCAAATTTTTCGGTTTTATATTTTCTTCAAGTAATTTTACCCGTGTAAATAGGAAGGATAGTAAGTACTAATACGCGTATAATAAAACACAGCTATATAGAATAATGTCTAAAGTTCAGTGATCAATCACGACACGAAGATAAAAACACTTAAGATTTATAATTTATCTTCAATGAACCATAAAAAAAAAGACATTACAATGAATTTTTCTAAATCGTAAACATAATTTGTATACTTTCTTTTATCCTTTACGACTTAAGTAATTATCTATGTATTATATCGTTAATACTTTAATAGGTTTTAGATATAGAATGAAACTAGACATATGAAAAATTATATATGATGCAATTATATATGCATAAGTATGAATGCGTAGATTTATATTAAAACGTCCCTAGCTTCTAGAAAATTCATTTCAGTTAAGAAATATAGACTTAGCCAAGGAGCATGGAGAAGAATGTGACATATATTGGCTTTAGCTAATATTTTATATTGAACGGCACAGTCGATTACCTACATATCACCATGATATTAATTACATTTAGGAATTTAATTTTAGTATCTGTAGGAAGACGGCCGAATGAGAAAGGAAATGGATGAAAGATCGGCTGATTTAAATTAGCAAAGAAATCCTAGTAAGAAGTGCTGCCGAGTACTTTTCTTCTCCATGCCTGACATGTCCGGATAAACGACTTCCACCAGCGCATTCGCTGATTATTTCTACAGTTTGAAAAGATTAAAATAAAATCCTATTCTTACCTTCTTATTTTAGCTTGGTGCTTCTTGGGTTTTCAAGAAAAATCATAAACAAACTAATTATTCGTTAACAGTTATTTCAACATAATAATCGTTCATAATTTAGTTAAATGGTTTAAGGTCCCTATTAACGGTTCCTCAACGAACGCTGGTTAGCGAACCATCACGAAGATTCGTGCTTCGTGCGAAGATCGTACAGGTAAAGTTCACTTCTGGTTTCCTACACGTTGAGTAATTTTATAAACGAAAACGAATTAAAAATTAAAATGCAGGATTTCTATCGTTTACAACTTTAGAGGGTAGCTTACATTGAAATATACATATAAAGTACAAAGGTGAATAGAAGCAATGGACATATAATTATGAGCTCCGGGTTCGAAACAGTCTATTGTAGAATTATTATTTGTTCTATATTTCAGCTGTGGTGGACCTTGGGGAGAAAGATCTAGGCTCAACCATCCTCTATAAAGTGGCTACCCAAAAATAAGGGTAAAAAAAACGCTGAAGCGCAATCTTGGTCTCCTTGCACGACCGTGATTGGCCCTAATAGAGAACGAATCCCTACAAGTACTGAACCTAAAACCCTGCATGGGTTGTGTAGGTACAGGTTTATATAAAATCCTTTTCGGTACAGCTACTGAGGTCATGGTAATATGAATATGCTCTCTTTGGTTAAATTATGGAGTCGACAGGTATCGGAAACGATATGGGAATCTATAATCAAGACAAATTCCGCAATTATGTCATTATTAATGAGGAAGGAAGAGGGCCTTGACACGGTTCCCTAAAGGAGCCTAAGGCCTTTGATACCGCCTGGCGGCGTCACCCCTTTCTATCCATCTTATCACTCAATCCCTCCTTCCCTTATCATTTTTTTTTTTTTTTTTTTACATAGTTTCCGTTTATATTTTAGATTCATTTTCATGTCATGGGAATGATTAGGTCTGATTAGATAATGGAATGGCCTTATACCACTATCTACATATTATTTATTAAAGTTTAGATAATTTATCATGTATATTTTAAATATATACACTTGGATTCGTGTTACTTTAGAATTATTTTTTAGAAAACTGTAATGATACATAAGGATAAGTCGTTATTATTAAGAGACTTTGCAATGGAAATATTTTGTTATTCCATCCTAGAAATGTGGCGCCCAAGCAGTTTTTCTTGTTCAAATCAATTCGACGTTTTCTTCCATTGGCTATTACAGCTTCTGGGTATTCATTCGACTTTCGTAATCATTTAAACATCCACAATGCTCATATACATGAATACATTTTTATACTATAGTATTTATTGAGCATTATATAATTTATTATAGTAATTATAAGGCAAGCTTAGGGAAAAAAATGTTTTGAATGCCTAAATAGTATTGTTTCTATTTCTTATTTTGAGGATGTTAAAATTTTTTAATGAAGTTTCTGACGACATATTACTTTATGACTACTTTATACACATGTAAAAGCATTTTGAAATATTTCATAATTAATGAAGATTGTATGAAATGCACACAACATGAAATACAAATTTTGTTTGGTATTTATAAAAAATTCACAAAATGAAACCAAATCTTATCCCATTCATTTTGTCTATGAATATATTTATTCATACTTATATAAAATGAAATCGCGATTTTTTTTTTCGCGAGCTCCTAAAACATGCAACATTTGTTTTCACTATGAGTTAGGGCATTCTAAGCATATAAGTCTTAGGGTTTATAAGTAAAATACGTTGCAATCAAGATTTTCTTTAGATAGGAAAATTAAATTTTCTGTAATTAAAGCATCAATAATCCTGTCTGACGTGCAATTTAGACATGTAATATATTGTTGGAAAGCGCAATATTTAAAAAAAAAAATTTAATATACAATAAAAAAGTCGCACAAGTTAATAGAATGTTGTTATAAGCGCAGCCAATCATGAACATATGTTATTTGTAATGTTGTAATGAGAGAGGATTCAGTGTTGCCACCGTACAGTATCGCACAAGATATATTCAAGAATCCAGAAAAAACAGTACGTACTAAATGGTAAGTTAATTACAAAAATAAATGGAATATTATTATAGATCTATAAACTACCATTGCAACTATTTATTTCTTCTTTTATTAGATTATTTTATCAAAAAACACGTGTTTCAAAGTAAACTAAATGGGTCTACCATGAAAACTAAACTCAACATTTAAAATGAAATTTAAATAGTTTACTTGGAATAGTAAAATAATAATAAACATATTAAATTTTCTGTTATCTATGCTTCATTTATTACTAACACAAAATAAACTGAAACAATTTTGATTTATTGACCAATTTATGTTTTATGAATAAAATTATATTAAATTTAGATTATATAAAATAATTATATAAAATTAACATATTTTTTGCTTAGTGCACTTTCCGTTATGATGAACAAGCAATCTCTAAGCGATAAACCATAAATAGGTAAGAAACAGTTTTTTAAAACACAAATGACAACACATTTAAATTGCACCTATGCAAAGCAACGACAGGCCTCTAGTTAAATGTATAAAATAGAGTGAATTAGTACTTGATACCTAACTGATTTTTTTTTATAGTTCCAATATTGTTTTTTTTCATGCACTTAAGTTATAATTGTTAATTAGGGTTGTATATGGAAGTGTAATTTTGATTGGGATATGAATCAAGTGATTCCTTGACAGCCTTATTGGGTAAAAGGAGAGATTCAAGTCCCCACCCTTGGGGCTCTATCGGTTTTTAGTAACACTGCCTCGACAATCCATAAAAGGCAACAAGTCTCCACGCTAACAGCCTTATACTTCGGTTATTCGTATAATAAAATTGAATTAGAGCCCTTTAAAATAGCATAAAGTAACATTTAATATTGTGCCAAAAACAAAAGTTCAAGTGGAGAATATAGACCACGATTTAATGACTTTTTGTAATATTCCACATCCAAAATAAAAGGTGCAGACTTATAACCAAGAACCTCTAGGATTTTTTACGGGGAGTATAGATCCTTAGTTATGCCGTCCTTCGGAGGGGACGTTAAAAAAAGTGGTCCCGAGCATGTGGGATGTAAGGTACTTATAAGATTCCTATTAAACTTAGATAGGCAAAGTTTATGACTCCCACTGTAGTATTGTCGGATTAGCCACAGAAGCATAAAGTGGCATTAGATGAATAAACAAACAAACCAAAATTGAATATTGACTACATTTTCTCCATTCTGTGGTTTGAGATCTTTCGGATGACCTGAGTTTAAATATTCAAAGTTCTCAAGCTCATTATTCGAGTAGTTTTTCATCAATTTTTTCCTATCCACAAAAATAGAATTATTACTTTCACTTACCTATATATGAAATATACGAGTATAGTAAGGGAAAGTATTGCGATCGCGAAAATTTTCGAATTCCAGTTTTCAACCGAAATACACGTTCTAGGGTCCCCTGAGTCCAAATAACCAAGTCCCGCAAAAAGGTCTATATGTGAGGGGTAACTCCCGGGCAAAAACGAAAAGTCCTATGAAACTGAAATTTCATATTTAAGACAACTATATGCCCGAGATGTTATAGCAACTTTTTCTTCAAAATCAGCTGAACGGAAGATCTACTTTATACTATCCATTTTGCACCTTTTTACCTTTTTTTCTAAAAAACCGCTCTAACGATTTCGATTAAACTCGAAATATCGATGTAAAATTTGATAGGCTTTAATATGGTGTAGGTTTCATTCTGATCGAAATAGTCGGACAAGGCTTAAATGCCGATATTTTAAATTTTGTCTTCCTCTAAAGTAACTTTAATTTTGTAGATTCTATAAAAATAATCATATTATCTTGTTACCATTGGTAAAAAACAGGTAAATATATAAGTTAAACGAATTCGTATCCAACTGAAGGAGAAAACTGAAAACATATTTTTTTAATGTAATTTTTTTTTTTAACATAAGAACAGTAATATACATGTATAATATACCGTTGGAAATCTAAAGATTTTAGAAAAAATATTATCTTTTACATACTGTTGTAAAAGTTAACGGAGAGTTTAGAAATGTTTCCATATAAATTTGAAGTAATATTTTAATTAATTACTTTTATAAAAATCTAAAATCAATGAAGAGATTAATAACGAATTCATAATCAACTAATAAGAAAGATAGAGATGAAGAGCGATGACACCGTTTTGAGAATTATCAAGCACGTCTTTTATTAGTAGATTAAATATTGTTAATCAGTATCACATTAAAATTTGGCACGCTCAATACACAACTTACAATTAATTACCCCCTTCTTTAAATAAAGTTTTAAATAATCTTAAAAGTGAAACAAACATTGATTCGATGTAAACATTTAATTTAGAATAAACAAAAGATTTTATTATCCACAACAATAACTTAAGTTTATGCACGTTATATTACCCTTATAGCCTACATCAAACTTACATGTTATGGCAGGTAACTTTTTATATCTCTAGCTTTTCATTGTTATGTTATGAATTTATAATACTTATTTAAAAAAAAACTGATTTGTTTTCTCGTTCAGTTGCTTATCTTATTGTTTTATGTTTCGTATTCATTGATTTAGTATTTATTTTAACAAGTAAAAATTATATCTGATTAGCAAAATATAAGGTATTTCAAAAAAAGAAAATTTGAAAATACTTCCCTTACAAGGTACACGTCATTCAATTTTTTTAATTTTATAAAGTTCAAACAAAGTTAAATCTATCTAAATTTCTTGTTTCCCTAACTAAGAAAAAGATTTTTTTTATTGGATTTTAACCTACTCATTCAACTAACCCAATATTTTTATTAAAACTTAAAACAAAAGAAATACAATGACTAAAATATGACTTGTGGAGAAACTAAACGCAGGTAGCTTATAATAGCAAAAGATCTCGGAGCCAATTTATTTTCAATTCGTCTTGGATGATTATAAGTAGTATATTAAGAAGCAAGGTCGCGGATAATGAATTTGCATCGGTACAGAGTTTATATTGAAAACAATAATTCACCTTTTTCGAACCATGTCTGAAATATTTGGAACATAAATGTTTCAGAATTTTGTACATTATGGATTGTTGTAAAGATATAAGGAAAAAATTGCTACACAAGAATCAGCAGCAAAAAAAAAAAATAAATAAAAAAAAATATATATATATATATTATGTACAAGTTAAGAAAGCACTATAATTTTTCTAAATAAAATAAAATAAAAAAATCAGCCCGTAAATATACCTTTAAATTTTAAAAGAAAAAACCCGCAAATAACTCTAAAACAGGAAGATATGTATACAAAACTAAATTAAAAGTATTTTGTCGTGTATTTGTCGAGAAGACCTTGAGTTTAGTTAGCATCTTTGTCTTAAAATTATCACTTTTTTAAAAAATGTCTTTGCACTTCGTCTGCTTTGAGAGGAAATGAATTTATCTTATCGCAACTCGTGCAGTTCACTGTTTTCTTCATCGTTTAGATAAAGCATTGCAAAATTAAAAGAGTTGACAAACATATTATTTTCTTAATAAGATATATATAAGATTAAAGTGGTAAGAGTTTTAATATTGCTACGGTCAAGACAATGACGGGTGGACCACGCCTGGAGGGGCCTAGATGAGGCTAGAGACTTCTGGACCTGGACAGTCCTCGAAGTGCCTGGAAAGGCCCACCACCCTACCTGCGCCCGGGTCTAGAAGATTCGGCGGTGGTACAAATAGCTGTCCCCTGACCCTAGGTGGGTCAGTCTTAATCCGGCTCAACAAGCATCTGGGATGTATCAGTGAACAGTGACAGTGAACAACTCGTGACAGTGTGACAGTGTAGTGAAACTGTGTGTCAAGATTGTGATAACCGGTCGGTGGGAAATTAGAAGACTGTAGTTTATATATGTGTTTTATAGTTGTAAGTTCTAGAATAAGTCTAACAGATTGTATGAATTTACGTAAGTAGTTTATTTGTTAGGAATACCTCATTTTATATGTATACTGTTTAGTAGTTAAGCTAGTGATTCCATTATTATTGTTAATATAGTGGTTAGTAATCCCTTTGTATTTGTGTTTTCTGTATTTAATAAATATTTGTAATTTGTAAACTGGAGTAGTTCATTTCTCACACCCCGTAGCCCGTAACAATTTGGTGTCAGAAGTGGGATCATTGTAAATGGTTATAATTTTGGTTTTCTTGTTTTTGTAATTATTGGGCTACTGTGTGGAAAATGACTTCTCAGAGTGTTAGACTGAATGATTTAAAAGTTGCAGACTTAAGACGGGAGTTAGAAGAACGAGATCTGGATACTTCCGGAACGAAATTAGTACTGCAACAACGCTTGCGCCAATTTTTTGTTGATTCAGGGGAAAATCCAGACGAGATTACGTTTGAAAATGATTTCAGTAAGTTGTCTGCAACTTTTAAAACTGAATTAGGCACTGTTAAAAATGAGTTAGGTACTGTTAAAAATGAGTTAGGTACTGTTAAAAATGAGTTAGGTAATGTAGAAAAGAAGTTAGGTAATGAATTAAGTACTGTTAAAAATACATTGGAGGCTAAGTTAGGCAATTTAGAAACTAAGTTAATGGAAAGTGTAGATAATAAGTTAGCTGATGTAGAATCTAGATTAGGAGAAAAAGTAGATTCAGTAGAAAATGAACTTAGGGTAAGAATAGAAGCTCTAGAAGAACGTATGAGCAACCCACCGACAATCGACACCGACCAACCCTCTGAGAGAAGCCCTCACAACACCATTCCCTCCGCCAATGCTGGGATGCCACCAACGCACAACACCATCCCATTGTTCGACGGGAAGACGCCGTGGGAGGACTACATGACTCTCTTCGAGACAGCAGCTTCGATCCACGGGTGGTCAAAGGAGACGCAAGCATCAGCGTTGTGCCTAGCCTTGCGTGGAGACGCATTAAGAGTGCTACAGGGGATGCCCATGTCTGAGCGGTGCAACTACGGTGAGCTGATGAGAAGACTGGAGATGCGTTTCGGCCATCGCCACATGGACCAACTATACCGTTCCCAGTTAAAGAACAGGGTCCAGAAGACCAACGAGACGCTGCAGGAATTTGAAGCAGATATCGCCCGGCTAGTGAGGAATGCCTACCCAACGGTCACCGACGACGTCTACGAGAGCTTGGCTATCGACAAATTCCTGGATGGACTTCGAGACCCGGAAACCCAACAGGCAGTGAAACTCGCACGCCCTAAAACTTTGGGCGATGCATTGTCGCAGGCCATGGAATTCGAGGCTGTCAGGCAGTCAGTCCGTGGACATGCACGAGTTCGAGCGGCAGAAGCGGAGCGTAACGCGGCCTCCACCATCGAGGGCATAGTAACAAAGGTTTTGGAAGCCCTCAGGACACGCAAAAATGAGATACGCTGTTGGAGCTGCGGTCAACTTGGACACCCCAGAAGCAAGTGTCCTACCAGAAAGCCGGAAAAAGCCACAGGAAAACTAAGGAGGGTTGATGGGAAGGGGCAACTGTCAACCCGTAGCATCGAAGGCCCCAGGGTCGCCGTGAGAATCGCGACAATAGGGAGCAAGACAAATAGTTTTTATGTGGATGGAATGGTGAACGGGCAGCTGCGGAGTTTTCTGCTGGATACCGGCGCAACCATGACAATACTGAACCCGAAGGCAGTTAACGCTGAGAAGATGTCACCTACCACTTGGGCGTTACGGACAGCCACAGGACAGCCAGCCGAGGTCTACGGGGAGACAGTTGCCACTTTCTTCATCGGGGGCCAACGTCTAGAGCACCGCGTTCTCGTGGCGGAAATAGATGAGGAAGTCATCTTCGGCATGGACTTGATGATCAAATACGGGATCAAGCTGGACATGTCGAGAGGTGTGATGACGCTGGGAGACGAAGAGGTCATCCTTCGGCAGGGAAAGGACCTCTATGCACGAGTACTCCTACTAGAAGACACCACTTTACCTGCACGGAGTCAAATTCTGACGCATGGGACGATCAATGGACGACTACCGGAGGGTCAATGTCTTCTACTTGAACCTGGGAAGCACGAGGAGCAGGAAGTCGGACGCGGTGTTCTGGTTGCAAGGTCTCTCATCAAGGTCGGACATACCACCCCAATCCGACTGATGAATCTGAACAGCTTCCCGGTGACACTAAAGAGAGGAACACCAGTCGGAGAATGTACGGCCGCTACCTCAGTAGTCCGACAGCTACAACGCAACCCCACCGAGCAACGAGGACTACCCGAAGAATTAAAAGGATTCGTGGAGGAATCATGCAGAGAACTTTCGCCTGAACAGAGCGAAATCGTGAAGAGACTGATTACCCGATGGCAGGACATTTTCGAGATCAGCTCAGGACCACGGGGTAGAACGAACATCGTCCAGCACAAAATTGACACCGGGGATACAAAGCCCATCCGACAGATCCCGAGGAGGCTGCCGCTAGCTAAACGAAAGGATGCCGAGGAGATTATTAAGGATATGGCGAATGATGGTGTCATCGAGCCCTCGAGTAGCCCATGGATGTCTCCTGTCGTACTGGTGAAAAAGAAGGATGGGACGACAAGATTCTGCGTAGATTACCGTCTTTTGAACAACGCCACGAAGAAGGACAGCTACCCACTCCCAAGGATTGACGACACGCTGGACACACTAGAGGGTTGCAAACTATTTTCTACCTTGGATCTCCGCAGTGGTTATTGGCAGGTTGGATTGGCACCGGAAGATAAGGAGAAGACGGCATTTTCAATCGGCACTGGCCTCTGGCAATTTACGGTAATGCCATTCGGGCTTTGCAATGCTCCTGCAACGTTCGAGAGGCTGATGGAAAGCGTCTTAAGAGGCCTTTCTTGGGAGATATGCCTGGTTTACTTGGACGACATCATTGTACTGGGAAAATCCTTTACTCACCATCTGGAGAATCTGGAGCGGGTCTTCGAACGGCTGCGTGCAGCCAATCTAAAACTGAACCCGAAGAAGTGCAATCTCTTCCGAAGGCAAGTCAACTACCTGGGGCATGTTGTATCAGACAACGGAGTTGCTGTTGACCCAGAGAAGATTACAGCGATCACCAATTGGCCAGCACCTCGAGATAAGCACCAAGTGAGAAGTTTCCTCGGACTCTGCACCTACTACAGGAGGTACGTGAAAGGATTCGCCAACATCGCAAAACCTCTTACCAGGCTCACTGAGGAAAAACGGACTTTCCTTTGGGATCGCGAGTGTCAGGCTTCATTTGAGGAGTTAAAGAAGAAATTGAGTAGTGCGCCTATTCTAAGCTATCCACGTCCCGAGGGCAAGTTCATTCTTGATACAGATGCCAGCAACATTGCTATTGGAAGCGTCCTTTCCCAACTCCAAGACGGGGAAGAAAAGGTTATTGGGTACTTCAGCAAAGCACTGTCGGCTCCAGAACGCAACTACTGTGTCACAAGGAAAGAGCTTCTGGCAGTGGTTAAGTCCATAGAGCACTTTCATAAATACCTGTATGGAAGAAGATTTCTACTGAGAACGGACCACGCAGCTCTAATGTGGCTGCTGCGATTCAAGTCACCGGAGGGACAAGTTGCACGGTGGATCGAGCGCCTTCAGGAATATGACTTCGAATCTGCTCATCGTTCTGGAACGAGTCACCGGAATGCGGATGCGCTCTCAAGGAGACCCTGTGATGGGGAATGCAAGCATTGTTCTCGACAAGAAGAAAAGCAAGCAACAGTGTTGCGGACTACGGTCGTTACCGACGGTTGGCAGGACACACAACTGGCAAAGGAACAGGACGAGGACCCGGACTTGAAACAAATAAGGGAATGGAAGCTATCAGGCCAAAGGAGACCAAGCTGGCAGGATGTTGCTCCAATGTCGAAAAATATAAAAACCTATTGGGCTCAATGGAACTCCATTCTACTGGACAAAGGTCTGCTGAAACGAGCATTGGAGAACACAGAGGGAGATCAGCGGAGACTACAGCTCATCGTACCAAAGATTAAAGTGCCCGAAGTACTGAGGGAATTACATGATGGAGCATCTGGTGGCCACCTTGGAGTTCACCGGACATTAGAAAAGGTTCGTGAACGCTTTTACTGGGCAAACCTCAAGGACGATGTGTTAGATTGGTGCCGGCGGTGTGCAACTTGTGCCGCCTCTAATGGACCGATAAGGAAAAAGAAGGCACCTATGAAGAAATACAACGTAGGAGCACCATTCGAGAGAATAGCGGTAGACATCGCTGGCCCTTTTCCTGTGACAGATAATGGCAACCGATACATTCTCGTGGCCATGGATTATTTTTCAAAGTGGGTGGAAGCTTACGCCCTTCCGAATCAGGAGGCCGCCACGGTTGCAGATGTTCTCGTGAAGCAGCTCGTCAGTCGGTTTGGGGTGCCCATGGAACTTCATGCTGACCAAGGAAGAAACTTTGAGTCGGCAGTCTTCACCAGGATGTGCGAGGCTCTAGGAATACGGAAGACCAGAACGACGCCTCTTCACCCTCAGTCCGATGGCATGGTAGAGCGCATGAACAGGACGATGGGTCGATATTTGGCCAAGGTAGTTTCCGACCATCAGCGAGACTGGGACCAATATCTTCATCTGTTCCTGCTAGCCTATCGTAGTTCAGTTAATGAAACGACAGGGCAGACCCCCGCCAATGTCGTGTTCGGCAGGGAACTACGCTTGCCTTGCGATCTGAAATTCGGTTTCAAGCCTGATGAGGAGGTCGCCGGAGAAGACTACGTCACGAACCTACGGAAGCGAATGAACACTATTCACGAGAAGGTTCGCACAAACATCCAGGGAGCGAGTGACAGAATGAAGGAGCGTTATGACATCAAGGCAGAGAAAGGTGGCTTCCAACCTGGAGACTTGGTCTGGCTACACGATCCTCGAAGAAGGCAAGGCTACTCACCCAAACTTCAAAACTCCTGGGACGGACCGTATGAGGTCATCAAGAGGATCAATGATGTCATCTATAGGATCAGGAAGCAGCCCAAAGGAAAACCCAAGGTAGTCCATTTCAACCGATTGGCTCCATACAAGGGAAACCATGGCCCTACAGAGGAACAGCAAGTGAGGAACCTCACCGACAAGGACCTAACTCCCCATCCTAAGGCGCCAGACTCCCGTAGGGTAACGCAGACAGTTTACAGAGACATATTCTCGTTACCGGTAGACTATGCTCTAGCACACTGTGTCGCCGAACATCTGAGGAATTCCCGGGGGATTGCGACGGTCTTCAGGAAGAAGTTCGCTGGAATTGAAGAGCTGGAACGCCAGGGACCAAGAGTTGGGAAGACTCTCCATCAAGAGCATGAAGGCCGGCACCTGTTTTACTTGGTTACCAAGAGTTCATCAGAGCAGAAGCCGACATACGACACACTGCGCCGGAGTCTTGACGACCTGCGGAGAAAGCTTCTGGAACTGCGTGTCACCAAGCTCGCCATCCCGAAGTTGGGTTGTGGATACGATGGCCTGGAGTGGAGGATTGTCAGGAACATTGTAGAAGAGACGTTCGCCAACTCTGGAGTCATCATAATGGTATGCACGTTCAACCCCTGGAAAGACAAAACACCTACATCGGAGGAAGATCAGCATCGCTCAGCTTCTGCAATCTGTGCTCTGGGGCAGAGCACGTCTAAGGAGGGGGTAGTGCTACGGTCAAGACAATGACGGGTGGACCACGCCTGGAGGGGCCTAGATGAGGCTAGAGACTTCTGGACCTGGACAGTCCTCGAAGTGCCTGGAAAGGCCCACCACCCTACCTGCGCCCGGGTCTAGAAGATTCGGCGGTGGTACAAATAGCTGTCCCCTGACCCTAGGTGGGTCAGTCTTAATCCGGCTCAACAAGCATCTGGGATGTATCAGTGAACAGTGACAGTGAACAACTCGTGACAGTGTGACAGTGTAGTGAAACTGTGTGTCAAGATTGTGATAACCGGTCGGTGAGAAATTAGAAGACTGTAGTTTATATATGTGTTTTATAGTTGTAAGTTCTAGAATAAGTCTAACAGATTGTATGAATTTACGTAAGTAGTTTATTTGTTAGGAATACCTCATTTTATATGTATACTGTTTAGTAGTTAAGCTAGTGATTCCATTATTATTGTTAATATAGTGGTTAGTAATCCCTTTGTATTTGTGTTTTCTGTATTTAATAAATATTTGTAATTTGTAAACTGGAGTAGTTCATTTCTCACACCCCGTAGCCCGTAACAATATCTTTAAATTTCAGTATGGGGTTAGTAAGCATAACATTTAAAAAATGACTCAAACAGTTATTGAGATATTTTTCAAAAGTACTTCAAGCAATTTGAGTAAAATTATAAAAAAGTACGTTGTTTTTTTTTTCTAATATTTTCATAGAAAAAAAAAAAACGCTTTCTAATATTACATTCTAGGTTTAAATTTCAAATAATTCCTCAAGTTTTCTACCATAGGCAATTTTTTATAAAATTTAAAATTGATCAGCAACAATAGATATTTCCATAAAAACATCCAAGTCTGATAAAATAAAATCCATTGTACGACAATAAATACAGCTAATGTCATTTTCAATTTTTTTTTGTTAAGGCTTTGATAGAAATTGTCCTAAAAGAAATATATATATTATATATATATATATATATATATATATATATATATATATATATATTATCTTTATCATAAACGTTTATAAGCCCGAGCCTGTGAGAAGTCAGGAACTCGTTAAAGATCCCTATCCTAACAAAACCTGGATAGGCAAAATTTAGGACTCCCACTGCAGCATCGTCCGATCAGCCATAATATTATAAAGTGGCGTTAAAAATAAACAAACTCCAGTTTGCCCTGATGAAAAAATTAAAATATTCAAAAAAGGACTAACTACCGATTATTTCTACCAATTCAAAGGTATGTGAATCAAAGAATAAAAACATAGATCGGAAATTTTTTTTTTGTCAATTAATGCTAACATTTTGAAGTAAAAACCCCCTAAACACGACAAAATAATTTTGCGGTGTAAGTTAATCCGGATTTTATGGAATTATTAATAAGAAACGTACATTATATCAAATAAAAATATATAGAATAATAAATTGAAATTTTAAAATTAATACTAATGAATATAAAGATAATTAATTAAAGAAGGATAAGTTAATTAACTGAAAAAGAATGACTGTATCTATTAAAAATTTTAATTTTTTTAAATTGTAAACATATATATTTATAAAAAATAAATGCGGATATATAGCGATTAAATTTAATAATTATTTGAGAATATACGGACATAGTACACAAAATAGTTTTGGTGCTTTACCTACATAAAAAAAAAAAAAAAAAAATACAATACAATACAATGATGGATTTACTGTTTAAAGGATGTTTTGATTTCAAATCAAACTTCGTGTTGATTATGACTAAATCAAAACTGGTTTCCAGATAAACAAATCCTTGATATTAATAAGCAATAACATTTAGTATTGAGTGCATCTCATATCTTTTAAATCGTGGAGTTATTAATGTGATGCCAATGAAGAAAATAGTTTTGAAAGCGATGACATCACTCCAGTCCTCCTTGAGCTTTAGATAAAACAGATGTACTAAAATCTGACTGACACAACCATCTTTTACATGCTCTTACGGCGTAGTGTAGAGGAATATAGAGTCTAAAAAAATGAAACGTCGATGAAGATTCAATTAAAAATATAACTAAACTAATTGCAGTAAACAGCAGTTTTATATTCATAGATACAGATATATTTTTTTTTTTTTTTTTTTTTTTTTTTTTTTTTATCAATGCGTATTTAAATGTTCAACACCATTATATCCTCAGGTAAATAAGACCTCATTGATTTTTAAGAACTTAATAATGCCACATGGAAGATGAAAATTATTAACAATTACGAAAGAAGTAAGGGATTCGAATTCAAGGGAAAAAAACTACCTCTACAACCCATAAAGGGCTTTGAGCTCAGTACACATAAAGATTCGTACTGTTTCTAGGTAATCAAGATTACACTCATCTGCCAGATTTTCCCCATTTTCGGGTACCCACTTTACAGAGGCTGGGTGCGTCCCAGGAGGGTCTCCATACTCTATACGGCTGATATCGTGGAATAAATAATATTCTTCCAAAGTCTGGACTCGAACCCGGGACTAGGATAACAGTAAACTAGTGCTAGCCATGGTTTATCATTCCCTATAAATATAAAATGATTAAACGTAATTCGATTTTTTTTTTCAGTTATTCCCAAACATAAATATTATTCATTTGTCTTCAGAAGCGTAGAGAAATCTTTAACAGATCGGTGTTTCAAACCAAAACTGATGGTAATGATATATATATATGTAATCGTAATTATGATGATGTTAATTTATTTAATTGCGTTTTGAGGTTTATCTTCATCTGATTTCTGTGACATATCTAAAAATATATCTGTACGATCAAAAAAAAGCAGTGAAAGACATTTTGTCTTTCTATTAACGATTTTCGGATTTTATTTATCTCTAATCGTAAAAACTCCAACGATAAAGAAAAATTGAACGCTTATTTCCAAAAGGCACTCAACGATATTTTTTTTACAAAATTGATATTTAAAGAAATATCTATTCTAATCGTTTAGCTCTATCGATACCAGCTATCCGGCTAAAATAAAAACTCAATTCATTAAAAAACAATACAATTATTTCTGATTTTTTATTTTTTAAAGATTATATATAAAATATAATTTTTATTCGTGGTTCACTGAGTTCTTTCTAGTCTTAATTTATTTCGTTTTAAAATTAATAAATTATAATAAGTTCATTAAAAGTATTTTTACTTTATTTATATTTTAAAAAGGTTACATATATTTGTAATCGGATTGGATACATCCAAATTCCTATTTATTTGATAGAAAATTTCAAAGCCCATTAAGTAATTGTCTGAAATCACTTTAAGTTGATGGTAGTTTCATATTTCCAGTTGATTGTCATCGTTTTAATATAGTGATGATGGATGGGAATATTATCTGGTGTAATAGGGTAGCTATTGTTAGATAACAATAGCGGTTGGATCAGTTTTTGAGAAAATTCTCAAAACAATATAAACTTGCACTTCTGGTAAATGGAATTTTTTGTTCCTTTAACCTTCCACCAACCATATACACTCAAATTCAGACCCCAAGGCACTTATTTCTAAAGAAAACTATGATAAAAAAAAAAAAAATCAGGATTGCAATACTGTCCCAATATATGCGTGATAAATGAAAGAAAAAAAACAGTTAATTAAAGTTAGAGAGGAAAAAAGGTCAAAGAAGAGTACCGATGGAAATATATGTTCCTTATAAAATAATCTATTATATTAACATCTACAACAATGACATAGTTTTATCCGCTTTACATCTCTCTTCCTTATTTTAAACATCTGTGAGTATAAGATAACCTTTTTCCTAAAATCTTCAGCTTTCCAACGGTTTATATACATCTCTATATTGCTATTCTTAAGCCCCTCCCCCCCACCAAAAAAAAAAATGACCTAAAACAATATTTTAACTCTTTTCTCCTTTAGTTGGTACCAAATTCGTTCAACTTATATATTTACTCATTTTTCATTAATTTTCTCAAGATGATACAAGTAATTTTTTTTAATATACAAAAGTAAAGGTACTTTAGACGTATCGGCATTTAAGCACTCTCATATTATTTCAATAAGAATGATATCATAAACATGATATCATCATACAAATCATTTAAGATTACATCGATATAAAGAGTTTAATCAAAATCTTTAAAGCCTTTTTTTGAGAAAATCGTAAAATGATGCAAAGTGCATAGTATTGTATAAAGTGGTTCTTATGATTCGCCGATTTGGTTTAAAAAGTTGCAGTAGTATCTCAGGTATATTCGCTCCTAAAATCTGGAATTTTCGTAATATACCAATTATTATTTTAGACTTAACACAGAGATATTTTTGGAGGACTTTGTCATTTGGCATGTAAAGCATGTATTTCGGGTAAAAACACGAATTCCGAAATTTCCACGATCGCCATACTTTCACTTAGTATGTATCTCATATACAGGTAAGAGGAAGTAAAAATATACTTGTTTTTAATAGTGAAATCTAGTATTCACTTGGCATTTATGTAAGGTCATAGGTAACTCTTTTCTGAGTACTACTAAATGAGCAAATATTAGCAATGACTTTGACATAATGCCAGGGCGCAACACCAACGCACGACTCCCAACTAATTATTCTTAAGCATAAATTAAAGGTAATGAATGGGTAAGGTAATGAATGGCTATCATTGTGGGCGAGCTTACTTTATCAACACTATGGATCGAGCCGGACTTAGTCCACATGAGGTATTTTCAGACCTGACATACGCAATGCAGACAGTGATATCGAATAATATTTTAGAAACGAAATGAAAATAAACATTCCGTGATATAAGTGTAGTGAAAGCCACAATGGACATATATGTTCCTGAAGAAATCCCATTTTATTGGAACACTTCATCACTCCTGGACCAATCAACTTTCTCGCGTTGAAAGAAACATGAATGTATTCTACCAAAGGGGAAAGGAGATTGCTGAGGAAAAATGGGGCAGAATTGAAGGAAATAGTTTTGGTACTAAATCTCGGATGCAAAAATTTTCGTTCAGTTCATTAATGGAACAAACTAATCCAAAAAACTATAAAAACTGTCATAACCATTCCAAAACATCAATGACTTTTAAAATATTTTATTTTTTCATTAATAGGAATTTATAACAGCAATAATTATTACAATGAAGAAATATGCACACTGTAAAATTTCTTTCAATCGGAGAAAAACAAAAAGCATTTAATATTAAAGGTACTACGGGAGAACGTAAAATAAATTAAATATTGCTTGATCGATTAGGTTATAAAGCAAAATATGTAGTTGA
The DNA here is from genome assembly GCA_023052935.1 of Piezodorus guildinii. Classification (NCBI taxonomy): domain Eukaryota; kingdom Metazoa; phylum Arthropoda; class Insecta; order Hemiptera; family Pentatomidae; genus Piezodorus; species Piezodorus guildinii. The sequence continues at coordinate 92,258,534 of CM041296.1, forward strand.
GGTATGAACTTCGCTACTGATGGAAAAGTTACTAATTAAGGGTACTATTTTTACTACTAGTTACTAATTTTTTACTATTTAAAGTTATTAAATTACTATTAGTCAGTATTTTGTTTTGTATGCAATCATAATGGCCCAGTGTACCATGAGTTATAGATTTATAATAATAGATAATAGGATAAAAACTAATTAATTATATTAATAAGACAATCCATAAGTAGATTCCATACAGAGTTGACAATACCAACAATTAAGAGACAGAGTGAAATCTGGACAGCGAAAAAAGTTCTATTGTTGGCGAAAAAAATTCATGAAAATCTAATCTTCACTTCGACACTTTATCAGCCTTCATGTTGTCATGACAATGAGTTTAAAAATCTCCTAGTTGTGGTTTGTTTATTTATTAAATATGCTAATCGAAGAATACAACAGTGGGTGGTTCTAAATTTTGTCTATGCAGGTTTAATTAGGATAGGGATTTTCTACGAGTACCTGACATCGCACAAGCTCGGTACCATCATTTTACGTCTTGTCCAAAAGGGACGGCATAAGCAAGAATTTTTTACTCCATTTAAAAAATTCTAGGGCCACTTGTCGAGTAAGAATCTTCGATCTGGGTCATAAAGTGCAGTTATGCTAGTCACTACTCTACAGGTGACCCTAAAAAAACAGTCTGGCTAATAGAAAAAGATTTATTAAACTAAGATTAACAAAGACGGCTAGTTATGCTAATTGAATATCCAATTTAAACAGCGAATTAATATCGTAAATCTTAACGAGATACCTTAGTCTTACAGTGCCTGGCAAGAATGACAAAAACAAAACCCGAATTCCTGAAGAAAACTAATTGATCTCAATCGGTTACCATCCAGCGATTTGAAACAAAATAGAACTAAACATAACTTTCTCAAAGTTTATAAAAAAACAACATAGAAACGTAGTTGTGGTCAATTGCGGAAAATAGACAGCGCAGTAACTAGACCACAAAAATATTATGAACAGTTTAGTTACACTACAAAATCTTCAGCGTAATATCATTATGCAAAAATTATCATAAAATATAATATTTTCCCATAAAGATTGAACTCGAATCTTATATGAAGAGGAACTACACAAAAAATAACGATTTATCGGTAATAATTTACAGTGGAAACTAATCTATTTTACGTAAACACCATAGGAAGTTTAAAACTCCTACTAACTTAATTGCCAAGAAATTTATTAAAAACTAAATAATAACCAATATCATTTATCATTCATTAATATAATTAAACATTAAAAGGTATTAATTGGATAAACTGATATTTTGAAGAATATTTATTAATACTTGATTGTCAATACAAAAGAGCAAATAAGTCAAAGCTAAGCATGATGTGGATATCATCATTCTATTAAAAAAAATATATTCAAGAAGTAATTATTCGATGGTTAAATATAGAAAGCAAGCAAACCGGCCTCAAAACATTTCTAGTAAAATAATTAGAATTTGAATATTTAAATTTCATACTAAAATATACAACATATGATCGTAATAATTAAGCAAATAAAAAATATATTTACAATAATTTACGTAGAGTATGAATGCGGAAATGTAATGAAATAATTGTGATTAGTATTTTAATAACGTGAAACAATGTCAAAACCGTGTAAATAGCAATGGCGTTGAAAAACACTTTAAATAATTAAATAAGGAGATGAAATCGATAAAATATTTAACGATACCGACATGTATCAATGATGATCTTAATAATAATATATATTATTATTATTTAAATAATATATTAAGAAAATAATAACTAAATAAAGTTAAAGAAAGTATTACAGTGTGCTTGTCGTTAAATTGTGAAACTTATATGACTTTCTACTTTATTCTTTACATGTAGATAAAAGTTTTCAATAAACATAATGTAATCAGTGCAGCATAAAAATATTTGATCATATAATAAGCGAGTAACACTGGTTGCTCTGAGTGTTTTTCAATAATTTAACCATCTATTTGACGCAGTAAGGAAATTAATATGGTTGTAAAAACTTTCAAAGTTGAGTTTTCAATGAAAATAAATTTTTTGAGGTCCATTGAGTCAAAATAAACATGTTTCGGGAAATGGTAAGCTCGTGTGTGTATGAAATACGTTTACCTCGTAAACTAAAAGTCGTATAAAACTGAATTTTTTTATTCAAGATAGGTATAATTAAAGATAGTACAGAATTTACACATAATAGGCTAACCGGAAGTGCCATAATTTTATCCATTTTAACAATTATTTCGAAAAAAAACCACAAAGAATTTTTCAATCTCCTCATTTCCGTGTTTAATTAAATGATCTTTATTTTTTGTTAAGTTTTATCCTCATCGAAACATAAAACACACAATCTCTTGAACAGCGCGTTTGAGAATTGCATTTTTCCAAAAGTTACCTTGATCATATTAAATTACATTGCAGAGCATTCTTAAACGTCTGCTTTCAATAAAAAAAAAAAAAAAAATGTAAATCTTCAATGTAAAAGTCACCAAATAAATTGAAAAAAAAAACAATAGAATATTTCCTAAAATAGATATAGTACCTGCAGCAAATCATCATGTAAATTTACTGGTGTTTGGACAAGTGGGTTAAATTAAGTCACCATTTTTATGAAAATGAGGTTTATATGTTTTGAAATAAATAATATTTCGTTTAAGTTTGTATTTAATATAAATAATAGCCTCCATATGAGATAATATAGTTACTCATAAATAATTACGTACTTAGACAGGATTTAAAATGATTTTTCAAAAAAATCGTCCAGCAAACCTCACATTTCTAGACTTTTGTCCAATCATCAGAGAATTTTAAGGTGCATCTGACTGACAGAGTGACATTTGTTATCGTAATAATGTACTAACGATTTAGGGACAGCGATTGAAATAAATTGTTAAAGATATTTCAATGGTAGTATTGCTAAGCATAGGCTCCAAGAAACAACAAAAAATCTGAAAACATTGTTCTCAGTGCATTACTAAAACTTAAAAATATAATATAATTAGATTTTTGCAATCAGTTACATCGCGTGATTTTTTTTTCATGTCCTGTCTGATTTTTGTTACAAACCGAAGGCTTGGTTACTTGGCAAATATTGCATTTACCGCCACTCGGACTGATTTCCACCACACGATTTCAGCGAAAACTTACTATCGATTTTGTTACCAAATACTAACAAATATTATTAGGTTTGGAAGTAAACGAAAATTTTGTGTCGAGATCTTTTGAGGATATCTTGATCTTTCTTGAATTATGGAGCAATATGTATGCAATTGGCTATCGTGAGGAGTTTTATACATTTCAAAATGTTTTTTAGTATAAACAGAAATATTTGGATAAACTTCAAATTAAATGTTAGTTAGCGAAATCTGCAGAGTAGTGAAAATTCAATTTTTATGTACTTTTAACCAACTTCAGATAAAGAAGCAAACAGTTTGAATTAATATTCCGCTTTGGTTTTGCCATCCTATAACTATATTTGTATAATTATTTTGTTGTTGTTGTTTTTTTAATAAAAAAGATATAGTTTCAAAGTGGCGGCATTTAAAATATTTATATTCCATTTCGTAAAATTCCATTTTCTACTTTTCTAGATATATATTATGACAATCTAGTAGCTATTTGTCGTCCTAAACCTCCTGCCCTACCTACATTATATGTCACGCCAAAACTGATTAAGATTTCGGCACTTCCGCATCGCTCTCCTCCTGAAAGATGGAAGAATGGCTCTCTTACTCCTACCAACCCCTCAATCCAGACACCCTCTAAGAAGACAAGAGGACTGACCTGGCTTGGCGAGCTTGACATCCCCAAGACGACACTCTTTCCTAGGGCGCACTCGAAGGGCCGCTGGCTGGAGGCGGTCTGCCCTACCAGGGAGGGCGGAAGGAAGGTGGACAAGATGGCGATGTCCTCATCCGCCTCCCTCGCCTTCCTCACCCTGTCGTCCCCTACGATCCTCAGGCTGTCCATCTTCGAGCTCAGCACTGACGTGGCCATCTCTGTCGGAGTCTAGCACGGAATTGTCCCTACCGGGCCCCATAGCCGGCCGGCCTCCTCCACGCGCATGCGCCTCGCGTACGTAGGTAGCGGGGGTTTTCGTCTTCGTATTTGAATTTGTTATATGTTGTTTATTTACAAAGTCTTCACCGACCTTGATTAGAATGTCGCATTGTTTAGGTGAATAAATTTCATATAACTCATGTTTCGTGTTGACAATGTTCTTTTTTACGTGGTAAATCATTAAAGATTTGATGTATCTATCTTTTCTGCTAATTGAACCCGAATTCAATTACTGTCAAAGCTAATTAATCCAGAACTTGATTTAATATCTCATATTGTTCAAGAGACGTAATAAAAAATCCAGTGCGCCTAACACACGACTTTCATAATACCGTTTCTTGAAATAAAGTTTTAAATAAACTTAAATAATTTATAAAAGAACTAGCTGTGACACACGGATATACTCGCGAATATTTTTTATTTTGTTAATATAATATTTTAACGTATATGGTAAGAGTAACTATGAGCAGATCTTAATCTGTTATTTACAATAACATAAAATTTTATGTTATTGTTCATAACACTAATTAGAAGTAAGCACGTAAATAATTACTCAATGATTTAGCTTTTATGTAAACATATTATTGCATATCTTCACAATGCGTTTGTAAAATAGATTTAATTTTTTCTCATTCGTGGGTGAATTTTTTTACCTAAAAAAAGAAACCAAAAAAAAAAAAAAAAAAAAAAGGGAAAAAAGTTTTTCAGCTTTTAGAAATAGGTTCACTTGTGTTCTGCGAGGTAAATGTTTTTATGGTACGAAACAATTATACTTTAAAATATTATTGTAATAAATTTTGTATCAATTTTAATACTGGTCCAATTTTGTTTTCTTTATTTAAGAAATTTAATCACCTATTAAATGAGTACTTATAGGTTTATAGGAGATGTATAGCGTTTGAGTTATTCGATGAAAAATTTCAACCACTTAGAGGATGATTCTTTCGGAACCCAGCCTTACTGCAAATCTGGATGGCAAGATGAATCTCCAGGAACTATTTGAGCTACACGACCATCGTTTTGAGAACTATTTATGAGATACTGCGATGACAAGAAAAGTGAGTGAAATAGTACTTTCATTTATAAATAAAGACTATATTGTTTAGATGAAAGCATTTATTTTAAATTAAATAATACGTTAATATAAATTGTTATCTACAATGAAATTAAAATAAATTTTATTCAGGAACGAGTAGATCCCAACGAATAACAAAATGTCTAAACTTCTGTGTAGAAATGGATCCGATTTGGTAACAACGACTTGTTTTCATCTTCACCTTTAAATATTATAAACCTTTGGTATTGGTAATTTAGGACATGGAGAAATAATTGATGTTTGAAAATGGTCAATGATAAGGCTTCAGGAATGGATATAGGCAATGGAAACCAAAATAAGGTAGTACGAATGAAAACAGAATTTTTGAATGAGACGAATCTTTGTAGTATATACAAGTTTATGTGATGGGATCTCTTGTTTATTGAATGGGCAGAGGAACACGTGATAATCATATCGAGTATACATCGAGTTTTTTTTTTAAGAATCTAAAAGGACAGTCGCCAAGGAGGTGTTGTCGTCGGAAAGAGGAGTGGAACAATTTCGACTCGGTGCACCTACTAGGAACATTGAAGCATCTGGGAATTCAACATATGAATCAACGAAAGAATTCATTTGTCTCATGTCAAACTTTTCAGAAAGGCTGCCATACTCGAGGCAACCGAAAATGAGAGAGGAGACTAGTAACAGACGGTTTTTAGGTGGAATGGAATCACGATAATCACTTTATTTATGCCCTTTCATCCCTTTGCATTACTTTCCACAACTTCATGTATTATCTAATTTCTTTTCTGAAATCCTCGGCTTTTCAACGGTTTTTTTTTTTCGATTAGACCATTTTGAGATCAGGATGATAGACTAATTCGAAGCACATTTTGATTTCTTATTTGTTCTTCTCCTTTCCCAAGAAGCCTTCATCTGTTCTGAAAACCGCCGTTTCGTTCTTCCGTCTACTTGCTTCCCGTTCTTACCTTCTTGTGAGCGACTTGGAAACAACCCTTCATCACTTTTTCTCCAAATATTCTTCTGTTCGTTATTTCTTCAATTCTCGTTCAGTCAGCTCGTTCAAGATCTTGTTTTACTTCCTTAACTCAGGTTAGAGTCGTTTTCATTTCTATCTAATTGTTTCATCTATTGGCTCATTTTTCCGGTAAATTTCTTTTCAACGGTATATTATAAATATATATTTGTATTATTCTTTGCGTGGCAAAAAAAAATAATGTTGAATAATATTTTTGCTGTTCTTTCCTTCAGTTGATCATTAAATAGTTTCAAAATTAACATTCACCTATTTTGTCTCAATGGCAACAAGCTGAAGTGATTAATTATTTCTAATCAACAAATTTAAAGGTACTAAGGAGGAAGAATGTTTTATATATTGTTTTAAAAAAATGTGTCAGACCAATCCAAAGAGAATAACCTACATGAATTTGAAGCCCAATCAATAGTGAGCTTAATCAAAATCTTTAGGGTCGTTTTTCTATAATTATTTAATTAAGATAAACGAGTGTTGGGGAGCCCGTGGCTGAGTGGCTAGTCACACGCTAAAGATTGTGAGTTCAAATCCCAGTCCCGACGGGACTTTTATAAGGATGTAATTAAATGGGGATTCACTAACAGTGGGTATGTGAGACCCGTCAGCCAAATGGTGGCCACTAACAAAAATAGGCGAAGGGGGTGATGACCCTACCCTATAAAATTCATCAAGAAACGTGGTGAGTATATTCTTCCAAGAGATTGCACCAAGCAGTCAAGAGCCTACTCAGCCTGTCGCGCCAGGCGTTAGATCACTCTTATCTGAGTTGAATATAAACTAAGAATATTTTTAAATAATTAAATAATTTTTCTTTTGTGTGTGAGATTGTTGGACATAGTTTTGCAAGAATATGTTTCTCATCCATTTAAAAAAATACAAATTAAGGTATTATAATTTAAAATCCAGAGACATCAGCGATTCGTCATCGTAAACATTAGTAAAAATCAAAGTCGTAAAAGGTTCATCGTATACCTCGGCTATTCCTGGGTTATTTTGACTGTAAATACAATCCAACCAAGAAAAACAAAAAAAAGTATTGTAAACAGATCTCAATGCCATTCCAAGTGCGATATAAACAATACCGTCACCGATGGGATGATATCAGCAGTTAACATGCAACATGGAACCGCCACAAGTCGACTATAGAAATGCACCTACCAACCTTCTCCTTGCATAGAAATTAAACAGGGTCGGCAATGAATTTTAATATATATATTTTTTTTATTTGCAGCCTATCTTCGAGATCTTAATTTCTGAATACACAACCTTGAACTACTTGCGTGCATTAAGTATTCAAAAGAGAAGCGATTGTCTTCCGAGTGTAGAGCTTCCGTTCTGGATGACCTAACTTACCAGCAATCTAATCGAGAACCTATGTCGTAGTAGACCATACATTTTCAAATGTATCCTTTGCAAAGGTTTTCAATTAGGGAGTAATTTCCTTTTTCTATTTTCGTGTTTTTAATACGTTATAATAATTATAGAAATTCTGCCGAAATGATTAACTATTTGGTGTTAGCGAATTTTCTAGTCCCAACCTAAGCCTGAATAGTTTCCTTCGATGACATTGAGTAGTATCTACATGTACATGGTATCTCATAAATATCTAGTCATGTTGTAGGAGCAGATACTAAACCTTATGTGGAACAAAAAAGTTCATATGGTCCATAGTCCGATCTTTAATGGTTAGAGAGAAAAATCAAATTTTGAGCATTATAGGTTATGAAGTCGAACCCTGCCAACCATGCCAAAGGTTCCGGGTTCAAACCCGCAGATGGCCCTAGGATTTTTTATTAGGAGTAAAAAATCCTTTGTTATACCGTCCTTCGGAGGGGACGTTAAAAGGTGGTCGCGAGCCTGTGCTATATCAGGTACTCGTTAAAGATTATCGTTAAAGATCTTAATTAAACCTGGATAGGCAAAATTTAGGACTCCCACTGTAGCATTGCCTGATTAGCCATAGCAGCATAAAGTGACGTTAAATAAATAAACAAGTCGAACCCTCAAAATAGGAAAGTGTCACATAAGTCATTCATTTAAAATTAAATTTTTATATGTCAAAGAAAATTCTGACATTTTAAGAAGCTATTACTGTTATATCGTTATGATTTAATTTTTCCGGATCTCTAAAATCGTTTTCATTTAATAAGATTTGAATTGGTGCAAAACTAACCTACCTTCATTAACCAATCAAGGATGCGAGAAGGCAAGAAGTAAAAACAAAAAAAAGTTCCAAAGGAAAATTTGTTCTTAATAAGTAACTCAGATGTCTAGCCACATTCTGATAGCAAATACTAGACCTCAAGAGAAATAAAACGTTTATATGATCCAGTCAGGGAAGAAAAGTAAATTTTGAGATACCACCCTTGGTTTTTATCAGAAAAACTCAAATATATCTACTTGATGTACACGCACAGAAAAGTAAGTATTGCCAAATGAAAGAATAGAACATTTTCCAACAGGTTAAGAAATCGAGCCCCGTCTTATGAACGTTTTTGTACCTCTTATATGATTAGAAATTAATGAGACAATCTGTATATTAGAATCCTTGGTAACAGATCTGGATAGGAATGGAAGCAATTCCTGAGGTACCTACCCATTGTTTACAAATCACTACCCGATTTGGTCTAAGGCCTGCAGTGCAGCGGCTCTTGTGATATATACCAGTATGGAATTCGTACATCTGCCTGTCCAAGGATAGAGTTGCGTGTAACAACATTTCTAAATTGAAGGCATTTCTTTTGATATTATAAATTAGTACATTCCTCAAATAACAATTAGTCCTAAGGGATATAAACAGTAAGGTGGAAAAAATCAAGAGATATGATCTCCAGAAAGTATTGATTGTGAATCCCCTTATAAGACTCACAATAATGGCCTTAAGTTGCTCGACTGGAAGGTCAGCTCATTGGCCATTGGAGGACCCGAGATATGATTGAAAGTCGATTACTTGACACTGTATTGGCAAAAGTGGGTGTCGGAACCCACGCTGTAATCCCACCTGGTCAGGTAGCTATGGAATGCAGGTACTAGCTGGCCCTGTACTGGTCAATGTTATCTTACGGGCCATGGGAGGGTCTCGTTCAACTTGAGCTATCGTTGCATATCAGCAAATATTATTCTGTCCTTTACTGCAGTGACACGAATCCCGAAGGGATGCAATTCATCCATCAGTCTTTTTGGTCGTCTTGAGGTCGTTCATAATTCAAATACAGAATCACAAACATAGTAATTAGGTTATTATTTTTAAGCTTCACCCTTAGTTTTTCAAGATAGTATAAGGTATCAACGAGCTCGGGATATTAATAGTTTTCATATATGCTCCGAAAGCGTTCGAATTCGAGCCAAAACAAGAACGTTCTGGAATCTTATCAACCAGTAAACAAAAAAATACCTATTTAATATACAGTCTTCTCGACTAAGAAAAAACTTAATCAGTACGTTTGTCTTCGTATGGAGAACAAGCTATATGAAAATACGATAAGAAATCAGAAGGCTGATAGAGGACGAACGGATAATCTTCAGGTCTTTCCAGTGCTAACATTTTTCGTCCTCTTGGAGAATCATCTGGAGTGAAATGGCAAAGATTATGGGAAGCATAAATTAGCTTAGTAGGCTATTTAATTATATTTAATATAAGTATCCGAATTTTTCCCGTAAACGTACTGTTTTAAAGTTATAAAAAACAAAAGTAAACGGATTTCTTAGGACCAAATGCCTTTTTATTTATTTAATTAGGTATAGGAGTTTTGACAGTAAAATGAGATTTTTTACCTGCTTAGTCAATAATAAAATATGCTAAGAAGTGATATGGAAGTGCAAAACTACATAAGATAATACAAAATAGATGAAAAAAACAACAAAAACAAATGAATATCTGTATATGAGGTCTCTTGGCCAGCTCCTTGATAGTCTTCTGGGCAGATTATAAGAGTTCACGGAAGTAGATAGGTGGATAGGACCAAGTGCAGAGCAATACGTTAATTTACAGACAGATAGCTTTAATGGTCAATTAGCTGTTGTAATTTTTGACTTATAGAGAATTCGAAATTGAGAAACGACAAAACAATGGCTGAATATGTGTATTTCAGACTCACAATTACAATATTTTCTTAACTAGATTTTTAAAAAGAAAAAGCATGAGATGTTTATGTCAATTCCGTTTTACATAGTTTTCTGGGCTCCGATTTTGTTTCAGTAATAATCTTAATGACTTATGTCCCTGATTATAATATTTTTGTTTACTTCTTCATTAAAGAAAATGATTTTGTTGATATGTATGTAAGTGTTACATTGATATGTATATTTAAAATAATTAAAATATTTTTGGTAAGCTTATTATCTCATTTCCTAAATCGATTTGCAGGAAAGAAATAATTGCTGACCTCACGCCACATTGTCAAAAACTTTTACTAATTACTATAATTGCATCAAATGATACCCGAAATCCTTAGCAATGCAGTCTGTATGCCAAGTCTCCAAAACAGAGAGAATGGGACATAATTAAGGTTCCTTGAGACTGCTTTCTTTTCGCTCATGGCAAACAACTCCGAATGGAGGTAAATTCCTGCAATATTAACATCGACGACATTTTTTAAAGAGGCAGGTTTTAGCGTGATTTATTTGAAATCAGCGTAGAAGAGTGAGTGGGTGACGAACCAATGGTGACTCACATACTAGAGTTAGAGAATATTCAAATTAGTCTTTCAAGGGATGTATGGCTTTCTATGGCTATGGATATCTAAATTTCAAATTACACAACTAAAAGAAGAGGTTATATAATACTGTGATGAAAAATTCTGTAATCGTAGAGCAACAAAAACTACAAGATACATTCTTGTCGAAAATATGAATCGGATCAAGGAATTAGCCGGAATCCTGAAAAACTGAAGAATTGAGCACAGGTGTTAAAAAATATACTTAAAAAAGGAAAATGATAGGAATAAATGAAACGTGTAGTAGCGAAGCTAGGCAAGATTTTTAGTGTTTATAGTGTAAAAAAATAACCATTTCTGCCTTATCTTAATTTTTTAATCAAACCTTCGATGTGTATACGCAAACATACACATGTACAAGTTATCAAGCAAGATCAGATGGATAAAGTAACAGTGATTGATGAATCAGCTATGTGGGAGGGTAAAGCCGTTAGACACGACTTGGGAGGAATCGCTAGAAAGTTAGATAGAGAGAAAGGTTGAGAATACGTTTGGGGATAATATTATATTAGTGACCTACAAAGGAAAAATGTATAAATACTGAGCCAAAATTAAAAAAAAAAGTCTATTATTGATCTCCCTTAAGTCCGATAGACATCACACAGCCCCTCCAGAACATTTTGTTGATCACATCACGCTTACAATAAAAATTGATCTTAATATTTAGTACTTTAGAGTACTAAGTACTTTATAATTAGTACTTCCTTCATGTAGAATAGGTATAAATTAAAAACTAAAACTATTGACAACTCAATAAAAACTTCTAAATGAGAAATTCTATTTGCAATTTGCTTCAATGTTTCCACTTTAAGTGGAAAGAAGTACTAGTAGTTTCGATAGAGAGAAAGATTGAGACTCCGCTTGGTGATGTGTTACCCTAATATGTGTTGTCCTAATATGTTACTTATTAACAAAATGGCACTTCTCGAGTATTTTTCCTAAATTTAATTATATATATATATATATATATATATATATATATATATATATATATATATATATATATATATATTATATATATTACTATTTGTTGTCTCTTCTAATTTGTTTATATATTTATTTATCAAAACATATAAGACTATGATATATATTGAGTCTACATGATAGTTGCAAGTACATAGCAACAAAAGGTTGAGATAATTAATATGTGACTATGAAAAGATAAATTATAACAGAATTATTCATATCTAGGAACTTAATATGAATAATACTACAATAGTAATTGACCTATATTAGGATATAATATGGAAATAAATATGATATTTGAAAATCTGAAGATGAGGCATAAGGTACCTCGAAACGTAATGCTTTAATAATATATGTTTTATATGTTTTGATAAATAAATATATAAACAAATTAGAAGAGACTGTTCCGAATAATATATTCATTATATATATATATCAAATTTATTAGCTTGCAATTCACACCAAAATATTTTGTCAAATCGGACTTCATCATGTTATATTATAGCTGAGTATCATGTTATAATGTAGGCAATTGCTTAAAATTTAAATCAGAATCAGATTGTACAAGAGATAAATAGTTTTCAAGTAATCAAAGCCTATTACGAAAATTTTCGTAAAGAAAAATTTACGAATCCTAACTACTGATTGTTCAAAATTCAATATCTGCGATTATTATTAACAGTATTTCAATGATTTGTATTGAAATAAATTACCTATTGAATATCTATTTATGTATTTAGTTATTATAAATTTATTCGACATTCGAGATTTTGGTTTCTATCATCATTTTTTCCCTTCACCTATTACTGGAAATAGGTCTCCTATTGTGGATTTTTTAAAAACACTTTAAAATGCTGTTTTATGGGAATATATTACAGATTAATCGCGTTCGTGTATAAAATATAATATCTAATTATTTATTTTAACCACCTCGGTATACTCAATACATTACAGACTTCGTGTATTGAGGTTATAAAATTGACAGAGTAATTATTTAACCTTTATATCAGCTGTTGACCGATATTAGGGTAATGAGGTTATTTTTGGTTTACACACTCTCTATTATGAGTGCACTTTTTATGGTGAAAAACCTTGCTTGCTTAGAAAACATTATGAAACAGTACGGCCCTTGCTATGTACAGAACATTTCATGAGTTGTAGTGACACAAATTTCTTTTAGTTATTATTTCCTTATATTGGTTCTAATTTTAGGAGCTATTGACTCAGGAGAGATAGATAATCTGGAGTTATCATTTAACGTCAGAATTAGCTGGAATTTCCAGCTCCTGTAACGGGAGCTGCCATTGGCTCATGTAGAGTTGTCACTCACTTGAAGGAGAGTCCTATAAATAGAAGATGGACGGATGATCTCAGGACTCCAGGAGCAAAAACAAGCTCTAATGTTTACAGAGCTGGGGCAGGTTGCAATAACTCCAATCTGGAGCGATTAGTCTCGCGGAGTTACGGCACAGGGCACTCGCTGAGTTACGACAGTAGCTGTCGAAAGATAAGGTAACAAGGCGTAAACATCTCGCCAGCCTTCTCTCTTATAATGCCTCTATTAAACGACCCACCACACGTAAACTAGTAATCGCCTACTAAACACCATATTTACAACTCGGTTACTACTTAACAAAAAACACCTTATTCTATATAATATATGGTATACAAAATAGTCATTAAGTGCTATAAACATTTAAAACATTACCATTAAAAAAAAAAAAAAAAAAAAGAGCTATCAACTATCTACAAACATAGCCTCATTCCGTAAAAGAGTAACTTCCTAAATGCATTAAACATAATTTTCGAAATTATAATTTAAGTTTTCGTTCCTGTAGAATTATATTAATGACCAGCAACATTTGGTGCCGACTAGGCATTCTCTTACAACGAACAGGAATTGTATATACATTTATAATTTAAATTGAGTCAGGCTTTTTGACATCTATAATTAATATTCATGCATTTCTAATAATAATACTATTTAAAGTTTACAAAATCATATGCTCATCACAATAAAATAAAACAAAACAATATATAATAAGCAGGGAAAAATATTACATTCTGTCAATTGGACGATGGGTTATTCCCAGTAAGTGAAATAATAACATATAACGGAACCACAATTTTTGTATTTAACTTAGGTTAAGTTTCTATACTCTATAGTTTTAAAATATTTTTGTTTTTACATAAAAATCTTATAGAATTGGCCTCAATGAAAACATTCTTATTTTTTATTAAGTTTTCTGTTTAATTTAGTAACGACATATTTATTTCGATTATTTATCATTTCTGCTGTCATATACATATAATAAATCAACTTACGAATAACAATTAATAATACATGAAATATGCCTTAATGGAATGAATCATATAGACCTTGAATATATTAACTTTAGAAGGAATTACTATAAACAGAAATTAGTAATATATAATACATATATATAATACACAAATGCATAATACATATAGAGAAAATACATATATATTTTTACTTCAATAAATCTGTAGCGGTTTAATGGAGATACATTTATAAGCATTTTGTTGATTAAATAAAAAATTAGTCCGGGACTTATAATTAATGATTTCCTAAATAAATAATATTTTCATAGTTTACACTTAATAAATATATAAAAAAAAAAACTATTAAAGAATTCGAAAAAATATTAAATAAATTGCAGGACTTGTGAAACCTTCCTGAATATCGCGAAACTTTAAATTATTAATTAAAAATTTTTTTATAAAGATACGTATATCAAGATTAACCTAATAAATGAATATTCTTGTCAAAAATATATTTCTATGATCAGCTGTAACCAAAAAGTAATAAATAAAAATATATTAAATACAATATCACTTTCATTTAAGTAGATAATAAGTGTTTTAAAAAGAATTACCATGCAAAAGAATAATTAAAGTTGGATCCAATAATAAAAATAATAGGAGTGAACAATACACATTTGAATAATACATTTTTTGGTTCTTTGGGTTGTTATTTTTTAACAGCAGCTTTTATGGTTAAAAAGAAACATTAAATGAAAGTAAAACATAAGACATAAAAAGAAATATTAACCTAAATAATGAGGTTTTTATTAAACTATTTATTATTATTTTTTTTTAACGATGATCAGAGCTGATTATATTCTTTTTGTAGTTATAATTACTAACCATAATGAAATTAAATTAATTAAAATTTTGCAATTTATTATTACATCGTTCGTAAATGCGAAGATTTTTTTTCTACTGTCATCATATTTTTTTTTTTGTTATTCTGAAAAATATAAAAACCCTCTGGAGCAAAATGATCATATTCTAAACCCTTTAAATAACTCTAATTACTCATTTTTTTCTGATAAACTAATTCCGACGAAGTTACCCTAGCTTTGCGAACTTCAACAGCGTTCCAATGCAGTTGGATTTAAAGAACGTGCGTATATTGAATATTAAATAGCAATAAAATTTCTTCTAGTTTATAAAAAAAAAAAAATAATAAATTGATATAGAAAGATGCACATATAAGTGCACCAGAAAGACACGGGATGAAACGACTAGGTAAAAGTCCAGGAGGCAGCAAGGTTATGACCCACATCCTGTTATGGACAACGTCGCACCTTTTAACACCTGTTACCAATTATCTTCAATAAATTGTAACATTAAAGGCTATAAGAAGAGTGAAGTATAGATATTTTTTGCCTGGGGTACATGTAACATTTCTTACATCCGTTTTTAGATGGAATGACAAAAATTCGCCATTATTGAAAAAAGTCTATCTTGTAAAAGATACAATCTAAATTTTAACTACGATTTTTTTTTTTTTTTAATTTTTAATAACAATAAAATAGGAATATCATTATCAAGTATATTTAAAAAAAAATCTGGTGCGCGCAACACACGACTTTCACTTACCTTCGTTGTTAAAACCAATTTAAATAGTTTTTAAGAAGAACTTTGAAATACACTTAGAGAGAAAAATAAATTGCTAATTGAGAATTAATTAAATTGAACTTCAATAGAAACATGTGTTTTATTAAATAATCTACTATATTATTATCTATGACCGTCAGTTAGTTCTCCATTATTATCTCAATCACACTCCGTTAACTTTTACAATTTCGTGTATAAGCTAATATTTTTTCTGAAATCTTTAGCATTCCAATAGGATAGATATTAAACGTCTTATCCATTACTGTTTTTATGTTTAAAAAACACCCAAATTACATTTAAAACATATTTTTGGTATTTTCTCTTTTAGTTGGATATCGTATTCGTTCAAATTATAGATTTATCCGTTTTTTATCAATAATAAATAGATGACATAGTTTTTTTTTTATAGATTCTAGAATATTAAAGGTACTTCAGAGAAAGAAAATTTAAAATATCAACATTTCATCCCTGTCAGAATATTTCAATCAAAATAAAACCTACATGATATTAAAGCCCATTAAATTTTACATCGATGTATGGAGTTTAATCTACATCATTAGAGCCGCGTTTGAGAAAACGTAAAAAGGTGCTAAATACATGGTATAAAGTGACACATACCGTTTTGCGGGACTTGGTCATTTGGCATGACACTAAAACGTGTATTTCCTTTAAATCTAAATTCGAAATTGTACGATCGCAATACTTTCCCTTACTATATATTTCATTTATAGGTAAGTGAAAGTAAAAATCTACTGCACATCATCCAGATTTTATTTGAAATAAAACTTGAAAAATATTTATGCTTATGTTGATTATAAGAGTCTTTCATACCATTCAATATTGTTTATTACTAACAATAATATATGGTTGTTTATTTCTAATAAACAAAATAACAGGTAATTTAAGATGGAATGTTGCTAATTCGGAATTCAATCCCAGTCACATTATATCAATGAGGATAAGACCTATCTCGGGGTCACCTGTGGTATAGTGGCCACATCCGTTATGCCCAAAGGTTGTGGGTTCAAACCTGGCAGATGACTAGGATTTTTTAATGGAAATGAAATATTCTCAGTTTTACCATCCTTTGGAGAGGAGGTAAAATGGTGGTCCAGAGCCTGAATGATGTCAGGTAGTCCTCATGAAAGTTCCCTATCTTAATTATACCTGGATAGGCAAAATTTAGGACTCCCACTGTAGCATCGCATGATATGCCACAATATCATATGGTGATGTTAAATGAATAAACAAACTAACAAATAAGACCTATTTCATATTAAAAGTAATTAGATTGTACATTGATATAACAAGTTGGATCAAAATAATTAAAGCTGTTCCTGAGAACATGGCAAAACTGTTGAGTTTACACATTACATATCCCATGTATAGTCTACCTTAAATTCGAAATATCAGTTTCGAGGGGCTTCTCTTTTTTTAAGCTAAACTTACCAAAAAAAAATACAAAGTTTAATAAAAAAAATTCTTAAGATCTTGGATTAAAAAACTATTACAATTCAATACTTTTTCTTACATCATATTTCATACATAGGTAAGTGAAAATAATAAAAAGTTAACGTACTGCAAAAATAATTCTTTTGTAATACAAACTTTAATGATCAGGTTAGTGAAGCTTATATAGAAATACTTTAAGAAATTGCTGTCAATTGAGCTAGGTCATCACAGTTATTTCTTTACTTTTCATCTAAGAATTACTTTTTGAATGTATAAAATAACACATGGTTCAAATTAATTTCTAGCATATTTAACTATTAATGCACCTTATCTAGAAACAGTGTATATAACAATTACAGTTTAACACATTACTTAGTTCTTTAATAAATTAAAATATTTAGGTGATATGGGTTTACAAGTGGAAAGATTTTTAAACATTACACAATACATATTGAATTTAAAAAAAAATTAAAGAACTTACAAAGTTCTTTATCCTGTGTCCATGAAAAATATATGGATCTAATCATATTTTACTAAGGATTGCATCTTCCGATGGAAAAGGTTTTGAATTCTCTTAATATCAAATCTATGTTTAAAAATAAATGAATATACTATCACATTAACATATTTAAAAATAAATTGATTGAAGAATACAAATATTAAGCTCTTGGGAATCGATAAAATCATTTACAAAATGGATAATCATTAATTAAGAAAACGAATGGGTCTATGATAACTCTTCAAAATTATTATTCTGCTCTAATTACAAATCAATAATTATTTACTCGTTAATGTATTCTTTAGTTTATTCATGATACACCAAGACATCCAACTAAATAAACAAAAGCAAAAAAAATGATCGTAATTGTCTTCATTAATAATTTGTTTATATCACTTCCAATATGGTCATTTCATTAGACATAAATAGATCTTCATTTATAATGAAAATTAGTTATTATATACACAAACTAAAAAAAAAAAAAAAAAAATATAATATATATATATATATATAAACAAAGTTGTATGAAATGAAATACATTAAATTCAACTAAAAAGAAAGTTTTTTTTTTTTTTTTTATTAACATTCGTAGACATACGGCAATAAAAAACAAAACATTGAAGTCTGAATTATCAATTTTCTTTGAGTCTAATAATAATATCATAAATATAATGATAAAATATAATTAATAATTAATATATTTTAATTAATAATACAAGTAGGTAATTAATTAATGGAGTACTAAAGTAAACAAACAGCTGTAATAAAATAATTTAAGTAAGTAAATCACTTAGTATGATAATAAAAAAGAAACAAATAGTAGCGTCAGACACCGGTTAACTATTCACTGGTTAGTGTAACCAATCGGACCATTAACTCCAGATTTAGCTAGTATAGAATAATTCAATAGTTTTCAGAAAAAAAGAGTTATGAAATTAAACTAATAATACTACAACTAATACATTATAAAATGAGATATTTAAGAATAAGATAAAGAATTAGTACAAAGATTTAAATATAATATACATAAAAATGATAATTAAAATTTTCACATAATTTCTATAGTTCATCACAATAATTATTTTATTTAGCAAGAGCTACTACTGTTGTTTAAAAATGTTTAAAATTCTTAAGTAAAAATTTTCTTTTTTATAAAAGAATCTTGTTGCAAACAAAATAAGTTGTGACGGAAACAATGAACTTTTTTATCTTCTCAAAGTCATCTCTGAGATCTGTTAATATAATGAGGTGGCCTCAAGTTGGCTCTATTTGGATAAGAAATGAGCTCATTAAATAATGTGGTCAGAGGGAGAATCTCCGTTATTAATCAGTAACCCGAATCAGTTACAGAACAATCTAATTAATATCTTTTGTCTCGGATAATTGGAGAAAGAGGAGCCCACCGTGTCACACAATGGACAGTCCTTGACATCATTCCGGCCTACCCCACCTGTTTTATCAGTGGGCGATCAAAAATATTTTATTTGACTGGACAGGGAGCAATCATCTGCATAATTTCAACCTTACCAAGGATCATGAATAATACAGTGAGTGAAATAATGATACAAGTCCCCTGAGATTATTCCAACTTAGAACCCATTCAGTCAGATTATATCTTTTAATTAATATAATAAATTTAACCATATTTAAACACATAGAAGTATTCAAAACCTAAGAGAGTTAAAACCATTTTAACCTAAAACAGTAGGTACCAACCTTACGTATTTTATGTTTATTAGTTTTCATTCATATAAGTCTTTGAAAAATATATATTAAAAAATGAAAATGAAATTTGCTGCCAGTGAAACATTTTGAGTATATCAATAATACAACTCATATGTATATTGTATAGTAGTATTTTTATCATGTATATTATTTTAAGGTAAGGAAGAAAACAATAGTTGTTGCTTTTTGAGTACAAATTAAAGTAGTTGGAAACAGAATATAAATATAAGCAGTACTAATTGGTTTTAAAACTGAATGGAGACAGTTCAATAAAATAAACATTAAAAAAATAATGTATCTTGTTAAGCATTTTTTCCAAAAAAATTTCTACTTCTAGTCTAGTCAAAATCACAACCCATCACATTGTTGCTTTAAAAGATAGTTAAAACTAAAATTTGAAACCATCTGTTCGAAAATTTGTAATGAGGGCATTTTCACAAAAATAATGAAGAATGTAGCAATTCACAAAGCACCATAATATTGTATTTTGGCTCTTGGTACACTATTTTAATTGTATATAAAATATATTCTTGATATACGATAGATATTAAACTCAGTCCAATTAGAGTAATATTTTCAAATTCCAATTATATTACATATCGAGGAGAAGTTAATTTGGAGTGCAGTCATCATAATACTATCATTAATTATTTTATTTATTTATTTAGCCATCATATTATTAAGTAAAAACTTAATGGACTGCACTATTAAAACACTTAATTAAGTAAAAATTTAAGTAACTGCACTATCAAAACACATAAGTAAAAACTTAACTTACTGCACTAGCAAAGCAATAAAGTAAAAATGTAACTTACTGCACTATCAAAGCAATTAAGTAAAAATTTAACTGACTGCACTTTAAATTAACTTCTCCTCAATATCTATATACAGTCAACCATTCTAACATCATTATATTATATAATCAGTAATGAATTATATTTTTCCAATTCTTTAGTTTAATTAACTTACGATAAGCATATTTGCAAAATAAAACCTCATAAATAAAAAATATAGGGTCCAGAGTAGTAAATAGACAGATTTTCTAAACATTATTCACAGGGGAAAAGTTAAGTTTGACGATATTTTTCAGTTTCCTAAAAAGTTGCTCTTTTCATATTTGTTATGAAAACTTTTTGGTCAAAAATAAATTCTACTGTATTCAAAATAATATCAAAAGGTATAAACATCTAACAATATTGATGGTTGTAAAACATTTTTCACAATTTTATAAAATATTTTGTAAAGAGAACAATATGTGGCTTGTATTACAATGTTAATTAAGAAAAATACAAATTCTTTTTCAAACTGTGGATGCTTTAGAAGTGGCTTATAAATTAAAATTAATACTTCTCTTCCTGTTGATAACTAAATGAAGATGTTCTCTTCTAAAACCAGTATGTTTTTTAGAACACAATCTTTATATTAGTTTACTAAAAAAGCAAGTGAGTATAGATTATCAATGACAGATTCCAATGATAACTACAATAAGCATTTAATTCAAATAAAGCTAACACCATCACAGAAATAAAACGGCATCAAACTCATGAAATGTGACAGTAACATCTAGGTAATATTTTTAAAATATCAATTGCACTTCATAAATTTGAATTATAAAAGCAACACATCTAGATATAGTTTTAGTTTCTAGAACTTTTAACAATTATTTTTTTAATTCATTAAAAAGAAAAATAACCTAATATAATTTTGCTACATAAGTTTTAAAACCATAATTTTAAAGTAAGGTTACCATTGTTTAACATATTATCTTAACTATTTTCTGTACTATAACAAAAATATTTAATTTATTTGGTAAAAGCTTTCAGATAATTAAAATTTATTATAATATTATCCAAAAGAAAAAAGATAATTCATAAAGAACTATCTATCTAGTTAAATCTAACTAATTCAATTGTACATTGAAAAAATCATAAAAATTTCTTATCTAACAGCTAAGAGGTGATAGCACATAGCCTCAAAAATCAACCCGCTTTGTATGCATTTTAATGACTCTAAAAAGGGATGATAAAATACTTTTTAATAATCTTATATGAAATTTACATACAACTAAAACATGTTTTCTTAAATGTTGTAATTTCAGTAAAGAAAACATTATACAAGAAAAAATGACTAATTCCTTAAATATACTGAACAATTAGAGATACAATATTGTAATTATAATTAACAAAGATGTAGTTTAGAGGCAACACATGAACACCAGTATGTCACTAAATATTGTATTAACACCGTTGAAGAATAGGTCAAGTGTTTTACATTTAAATACCATTCCAATACGTTTTCCATTTTAAGCATAACATTTTGTACCCACATAAAATTTAGTGTACAGGTTATTTCAAGTCGGTTGATTTTATTAGCTAGGTAGCACTAACCCTACCCAAAACAGTTGTATAAAAGATGAACTTAAGATGGGGTCCAGACCTAAATATCCCATTAGTTGAAGACTTGGCCCGTTACAGATATACCTCTTTTCATTCCAAACTCCCTGCCCACTCAAACCCGCTTATCCGTGACCTCTCCTCCATATCTATTCCCGACAACCCACCGAGGCGCCTTAAAAGAAGATGGCCAAGAGACCTTCTAACATAAGACATTGGAGTGCTACCAATGGGTAGTTTCTTCTCAGGACTATCATGTGTACTAATCATATATAAAGCCTATTTACTTGTTGTATTTATTTAATACAGTTGTAAATTTCTTTAAATAAATAAATAAAAAAAAAAAAAAAAAGATGGGGTCCAGAAAACAAACTGAAGAGTTCGACAATATTGACCTGGAGAATAGAAGAAGGAAGAAAATATGGAAAGAAAATTGCTGTAATACTAAAATTTCTCATCCAATATTTAATTAAAGAGACAAGAAAAGTAAATTCTTTCCCTTCAAAAAGGACAAATCGTTCTCAAAAAGAAGATAAGATTTGATATGTAATTTATTTATTTTTTATACTTGTTCAGGTTATATACTGACATAATTTATTTATTTATTAATGTCCTATGAGGAAATATATGCATACTTAGTTATTGATTTGTCTATTGTAAAATTAAAATTATATAAAATGAGCTTACCTGCCCGGAAGATCTGGCCACATCCATCACAGCGAGAAGCAAATTGAGCATCGTAACAGTTACCGCAGTAGATCTTGTCAGCTTTGCTTCCAAATTGCTTGTCTACTAATGAAACTCGACATTTGGAGCATAAGAAACATGCTTCATGCCAGTGCTTATCCTTGTACGACAGATCCTAAAAAAAAGAAGGTAAAAATTATTATTAATAAAAACATCATACATCTATTTGAAAACTTTAATTTTCAATAGCTGGAAAGTGCTTTTAGTCATCAGTTAGAGTGATAATCCATAATTTTGGAAAAATATTTTGGAGAAAACAAATATATATGGATTATTATTTCTGCATGATATTGACTAGATTATTTTTATTTTATATATAAAAATCATGAGAAACCATGGGACTTTAGGAAGGGATTACACATTAAAAGGAGGCAATAATTTTTTACTTTAGAAATGGTAAAAATTCTCTGTTGTAATCATTATACTGAGAAAGGAGAATAACTTAATGACACAATATTTAAATAGCAAACTTTTCTGAACAAATTTATGCAATTTCTATATCTTATATAAGTACAAAAAGACATGTTTCAGGGATTAATCTATGTTTTGAAATGCAATATATGTTGATATAACATATGTTGTAAATGGTACCTCCTGAGACCAAAGAATAGATAAAACATGGTCATAATGATATTGATTTTAACTTCAAAGAGATAAAAAAAGTTAAAAATTAATAAGATAATTAAATTTAATGATTTTGAAAGACACATTTAAAAAAAAAAAAAAAAAAAAATCTGAAATATAGGATTGAATCTATTTATTCTTTACTATTTTACAAAATAATAATAATTTCTTTTAAATAATAGTAATGGACGAATATATTTTAAAAAATTATTTTTCTTTTTAAAATTTCTTATTTTTTTTTTGGAACCGTGGCTAGCGCGCTAGCCTACCACGCCAATGGGTGTAAGTTCGAATCCCAGTCCCGAAAGGACTTTTTCAAGCATACAACTATATAGGGATTCATTCACAAACTCCCAACGGGTATGTGGGACCCATCAGTCAATTGGTGGTTGCTCACAAAAAAAAAGGCATAGAGAGTGATGACCCAACCCTATAAAATGTCAACGAGTAATAATAATTTCTTGAGGAAAAATCTTAAATTAAAACACACAATTTTAATATTGAAAATATCTTCAGGAAGTATTGTATATCTCATCCCAATAAATGAATTTAATACTTAACAGTAAATATGAACTATTATGGAAAATTTAAGGACTACAATCTCCAACAAATTTGTAAAAATGGAAATTTTTAAAAAATAATTTACTCGCAAGGATGATTGTCTAAAAAAATACAGACAGGCAACTTAATTCTCTATTAGTTCATTTGTTTTTAAAGAACCTAGAAAACAAGATATTTAATTATTGTTCTAAATATACGTGCCAAAAAGTGTTATTTATCAGAAGATTTTTCGTCTGTTATTTATATTTGGCCCTCTACCAATTTCTACATTTATATATTTTCAAGGTTAATGTCAACCATAGAAAAAAAAATAAGGCTATTTATCCCTTGGTGGTTATTTATTTAATTTACCTAATTAGATTATGGTCACTATGATAGAATTATGATTATGTACAATTTACAGATATTACTTTATTGCTTCAGAATTTGGATGTTACACAGTAATCTATGCTGTGTCGTCTTAAGCAATAATATCTAAAAATCATTATGCGACTACAAAGAACATTAAACATGAAATAGGTATGTTTTTAAAAAAATAATTATTGCTATCCTTTATCTTATACATTGTCCATGCCAAAGTATTAAACCCACACGGATATAAATGTATATTTTATGTTAAAATTCAAACCTTAAATAAAAAATTTAATCAGAATAATTTATAACGCCATAATCCTCGTTTATTATCAATATATAGCTCTACTCATCTATCTTCATGAATTCATATTTATTATTCATTCATTTAACCCCAGAAAATGAAGAGGATACTGATATTTAGTAAAATATGAATATCGTAGAATAAGCAGAAGCAAGTTTCTTCATTAATGAAGTGAATATCAGCAACTTTTAAATCCTTATTCTAATTACTACTGGAATAGAGCACTCTAGTCTACTGTTCTCCAGGCCCTGGGTTCGAATCCCGGCTATGACAGAATATTATTTATTCTGTTTATTCAGCCAGAGGGAGACCCTAGGGTATGGAGACCCTTCTGGGGCAGACTCAGCCTCTTCAAAGTGGGTACCCAACTTGGGGAAAAACCTGGCGGCTGAGCCTGATCAAAGCCTAACCTAATCACCTCATTGCTCTGCCGTTTGCCTTAGAACAGTAAAAATCTCTATATGTACTGAGCCCAAGACCTTTCATTGGTAATGGAGGTACAGGTTTTTTTAAAATTTTATTTAATTATTTTTTTAAAAATTTTAATTCTAATTACAATGATTTCTAGGTAACAAGTGGGAAACAGTTACTAAAACAGTCTATTTCCTACCCAAAGAAGGTCTATTGGTCAACATTAATTTAATCATCTAGCCCAGTGGTTCCCAAAAAAAAATTTCACAGACCCCTTCATACAATGATTTGACAAGGAACCCCTAAATCCTAAATATTAATATATATTTTGATTTTTAGTCGGCTAAACCGGATCACGTACATTGCAAGCGAAATATCTCTACTGAAACTCTATATTCTAGAAATGGAGATGTGTAAATAAAGAAAAAGCACCAGGCTCAAGGAATTTACTTCATTCCGCATAACAATGAATAACTGAAATTTAATGTTGAACCTGGCAGATGGTTCTAGAATTATCCAAAGGGAGTGAAAAAACCTTTGTTATCCCATCCTCGTAGGGAACGTAGAATGGTGGTCCAGAGCTTGTGGTAAGCCAGATACTCGTTAAAGATATCCATCTTAATTAAAATGGATAGGCACACTTTACGACTTCCACTTTAATACTGTCTGATAGCCACAGTGGCATAAAATGATGTTAAATGAATAAAAATAAGATAAAATTTAAAACTTATATTTATTCTAATTCTCATAAAGAAATAAAATATTCTTCATTATCTTCTGTGACACATCATACATCTTTTGTTCTTTAAGATAATTATTGTCGAAATGTTAGAACAAATTTTAAGGTTGTGATAGAAAAAAGTAACAATAAACACAAGTAATTATGCCATTCAGAATGTTAAAATTGTCCCTGTAGAGCATGTGATTTTTATTAAAAGACAAGGCTTCACAAATATTTAACTTTAAGGTAATTTAAAATTATTTTCCAATGACTTCTGGCAGACCCCCAGGGACCACTAGTTGGAACCACTGATCTAGACCTCCCTGAATATTTTTTATTTTATTATTATGAATTTTTTTTTATTCATAATTATTATATTAATTTATTTATATTGAAAGTTAAAAGGAGTTGCTGACCATTAAGCCATGACCATAATGCCTTAACACCAAAAAATTAACTAACTAATTACTATGACTTTTTCAGTTTAGTAACAGAGTTAGGGTGGGTGAGGTTCTCTGTTATTCTTGGTGTGGTGAAACATGGAAAAAGTTCTTAATTTAGGTGTTGTTGAGTAAATGTTCATATGTCTGACTATAATCAAGAATTTTGTTGATAACTTATTTATACTCTTATTATTGAAATTTATGATAATTTATAACCTAATTTTGATCTGGCTATCTAATCATAATTGTGTTTAATGAGCTGATTAAGAGAAAATGAGCCAACAAAAAAGATTTACCTTTGAATCAATGCCGATAACTTTAGAGCACTCGTCACATGTGTTTGCGAATACTTGCTCGTAGCACTTGATGCAGTATGGGTGGTCGTCTCGGAGGACATATCGTTGTCCAGTCAGTGACTCGTCGCATTGCCAGCAGCAGAAGTGTCCTGAGTGCCAGTCCTTTGACATCGCCTTTGTGTACTCACCACTGAAAATCAACTGAAAAAAAAAGAGGTTGTTAGTAATTTATTGACAGTAATCAAGCAAGGATTAGAAAAAAGAAAATATATTATAAAATAAAATAACCATTACTTAAAGTCTTCAGAACAACAATCTTTACGTCTCTGCCTAGTTCTGATGGTACAGAAATAGGGAGATAGACATAACAAAATAGTAGAACTAACTTAAATCCAATAAAATATCTAAAAGTAAAACATGGTGAAGAAGGAGAGTTGATCATTCTAATAAGACAGGTGAGAGTACTACTATCGAAAATTTAGTCAACCTTACTTAAGCATTAGCTGATAATAATGTTTTGGAATATTCGACATAATTTTGTCAACTATCTAAATTTAATCGAAATCAAATTCATAGAAATATTCATGGTTGCAGACAGGATTTTCGTTAGAGAGAGGTCAAGCTAGTCGAAAATGTAACTTTTTTTTTTTTAATACCATCTATAGGAATATTAATGTGAAAATTAAGTACATGCTAAGAGGTAAAAGCAATATCTAACTACGCCTTTAATTTTATTATACTATTTTAGTTTTTTATCTTTTATATTAATTTGTGCCCTTCCCAGACCCTATTGCCTACGTCCATGGAATTATTAGCAAAGCCTCATATATTTCTTATGTTATAGTTTTTTTTCTGAAACTGCACCAAAAAATAATATATTATTTTTCCCCTTAACACATGGTTATGGAATTCAGACTCCATGTACACTCTTATTCATTGTGAATGCAAAATATGTTTGACATTTTCAGGCAATTAAATAAAAATGAACATTAAAAAATTATAATTTAAACAATACTTTAAAAAACAAATCTGACTGATAATTCTTAAATTCAGTATATCAAATATATCACTTCTCTTTTTCTGTTATTTTGCTTATTAATCAAGGTCAATTGAATCATTTAAAGAAAAATATTTTATTTTTCAGCACATTAATTTTTAATTTGGAATATTATATTTAATACATAAAAATGTAGCAAAATTAATAAATCACTTTTACATTGAAAAAACATTAAATTATTTATATAAGTTATTTAATTTGTAGCATAATTAGGATAGTTGATGAATAAAATGTTAATGAATGCGACAAAATGCCCTTTAAACAAATCAGGATTCAAATAGCCTTTTCCAAAGACCTAGTGACCTTTCATAGGATAGTCAATGGTTATGGAGTAGTTTATCTGGGTTATTTACGTGTTATGTTCACATTGAATGTTTATAGCCGCTGCATCAGAACTCCACTTGACTGGTTTCTCGGATTTATAGTCAGTTTCAACATTTATACTGTCATAAGAACTTAATCATTAAAATAATATTTCACTTATATACATGATTAATATTTTTCTTGAGCATTTTTTAATTATGTTTAAATAAACAATCAATTTTTAAAATAGAGTTTTTATAATCTAAAAATTGCATAGTAAAATTTAAAAAATACAAACAGAAGTGAACAATTTTTCCAGAAAAGTTAAGGTTTTACCCAGCACTATAGAACTCATATGGGTTTGCACTCTATATAATCAAATTTAAATAAGTTTGACTCAAATTAGTTTTAATACATTGTGTGGAACTTTATATTATAATTGAAAATTTATAGTGGGTAAATTGAATGATACAAAAGTTGGATAAAGATGTTGTGATATCAGTGGACTTAGAGTTATATCATGCATACAAATAAATATTTAATTTGACTTTAATGCATTCAACATTAATTTAAGTACATATTTTGTTAAATATTAAACCCCTATGATTCTATATTACCCCTCATTCAAGACTGAAATTGCTCGTGGATACTGACTACTACAAAACTTACTAAACAAATGATACAAACTTCCAATCTGCTATGATAAGCTAATATGTACCATCATCTGATAATGGTCTCTTTGAACATATGTAGTTGAGCTATAGGCTCCAATAATTCCTCCCACATCCAAATCCTTGAAATCAAAAATCCCAAATCTCTCTAATGATGGAGTTCTAGTTGAACGTTGAGACTATATGATGGAGAAGTTGGTTGGGAGTGTGGGAGAGAACATACCAATAAGACAAAATTAAATTAAATGTCTCTCATTTTTTCACCAATGAAATCATCCATAATGACCTCAATATCCTATTTATAGCAGACTTATAGTCAATTTATAGACCCAAAATAGATATAACTCTTTTTATCAAACAACTAATTGGAACAATTTCGAACAAATTAAGTTTTTTGTAATCTGGCATCACTTTGTATTCTGACAGAACAATAATTTTATTGTTTTTTAATTTAATTTAACTGCTTTTAGGAACCTTATTAAAAGTACTGTTTTGATGAGATCATTTATATTTTTAGGGTTATTACCAAGCATAAAACTTAAATATTTTAATGGCTTATTTTTTAAATTATTATGCTTTGAGATAGGGTAATTTTGGCACCAAAATTATTTTTATACCTTCACTAGAACCCGAGATATTAAATAAAATGTTTCTTATGCGCACAAACTTCCCTATTTTTTAAACGACTCCTGAGGAGCGTTGGCACTTAATATTTTGCATAGTTTAATCCTTTAATGTCTAGTTTCATCTAAAAAAATAATAATCAAAATCGTTGAGACACATGGGATCACTCCCTGCCAGTATATCTTACTTTTTATATTATTAGCAATAAAGCTGTAAATTTTAAAATTAAATTGAAAAAAAAATTATGTTTCAACAAGTATAAATAATTTTCTAGAAAGTTTCATGTAATATTTCATATTTAAATAAGCAACCAATAACTTCTTTTTTTTTTTTTTTAACTAATTTTTCTTCAATATCTGTCATATTGTTTTTTTTTACGTTTCGGGGTTTTTTCCCCATGCTCAAGACTGTTATTATCACTTAATACACACACACACACTTTTTTTTTTCATTACTTAGCTTACTGCTATTTGTCCGGAATGTTAAAAAACAATGTGATAGATATTGAAGAAAATAAATTTTAAAAAATCTGGTGAGCGCAACACACGACTTTAACTTACCTCCGTTATTTATATCAATTTTAGAATTAAAAACGAAAAGGTCTGTCTGTGAAATTTCATATTTTCTGTGTCTGAGGTGTTACAGCAACTTTTCCATCAAAATGAGCTAACCAGAAGAGCCACATTATACATACACTTAGCACCTTTTCACGATTTTCTCAAAAAGGACTCTAACGATTTTGATTAAACATGCTATATTGATATAAAATTGGGCGGGCTTTAATATCATGGCTTTAATATTTTTATTGAAATAGTCTGACAGGGCTTAAATGCCCAAATTACAAAATTTATTCCTCTAATGTACCCTTTATTTTGTATTTTTTTTTTTTTTAAATTGACTATATCATCTAATTAGAAAATCTAAAAAACAGGTAAATATATAAGTTGAATGAATTTGATATCCAAGTCAAGAGGAAAACTGCAAAAATATTTTTTTAATGCAATTTTTATATTTTGAACTTTTTATATTAAAACTTATGTGTAATATACCGTTGGATTGCTAATTATTTCACAAAAAAAATATTATCTTATACATACTATTGTAAAAGTTAATGGGGAGTGATGAAAAGCCGATAAAGCAAACTGATTGTCTTAGATAATAATATAATAGATTATTTAATAAAACATATGTTTCTATTAAAATCCAATGTAAAAAAAGGTCTGTTTTTGTAGGACTTGGTTATTTGGGCTCAAGAGACCCTAAAACGTGTATTTCCGTTATAAACCGGAAATAGAAAATTTTCGCGATCGCAATACTTTTCCTTACAGTATATTTCACATCTAGGCAAGTGAAAGTAAAAAGCTGTTTAAATTACAATTAAATATAGTTCACAGATACTAAAAATGATCTAATAAAACATTCGTTTGTTTTAATGATAAATCCTTATTTTTATTTAATTTACTTTATCGGAAAGTACAAGATAATGATATTTCTGTGACCATCGAGATCAGACCTTGCGGTCGGAAGAAGTGGACCATTCCGAGAGCCAGCAGCGCGGAAAGGAACAGGTACTTATCTGCATGCCAACGGCCGAGCAGTCCGCATCTCCTTATTTATACCTCAGCCAACACGGGTCGCTTTAGGTTCAGGGTGGATACCCTTGAGACCTGGAAGGTTACCCGAACGAGCTTGCAGCGGAATCCATGCTGCCACAGAACCGGAAGAAAGAACGGGCTGCTCAAGAAATCAAGGATAGTATTTAATAAGAGCTGTATATCCAATTATTCAAATTGTCCAGTCCGATTCTACAGAAACGTATTCACAATGGCTGAATAAACAAATGCAATTTAAATGAGGAGTTGTCAGTTTGGAATCCTATCTCGAGTCGCGGGGATGACTCAGGGCCGAACAATGTCTTGGGATAGGCAGGTCAGTCAGTCCTTCGTATTGGCTTTTGGAAATGTGACCATACAATCATTTGATATATTTTGTTTAAATATTTTTTCTTAGATCGTCTTGAATAAAACCAGGTTACATAAAGAAAAGTATTAATCCCTATGTATCAGAAAGAAATAAGGAATTGTTCTTTATTTTAGAAATATAATAAATATTTTTAAAGAGAGAAAAAAAAAAAATGAGACGTAATTATATTTAAGGTTTTCGGGTCAAAATCATGCTTGCAAAGAGAGTATGGAGCGTCCTCCGATGGTCTTGATTAAACTCTTTTGGATGATTCTCAATGATAAAGTAGTCGATAAATAAAAAAATAAAAAAAAATATACCTCTGCAACCCCTAAAGTATCTTAGGTTCAGTACATAAAGAGATTGGAAATGTTTTTAGGTCAACGGCTATGCAATGAGGTGATTAGGCAGAGAACACACTCACTCGCCAGGTTTCCATATTCTAGGGTCGCTCCATGATAGAATATCTAATATAATTCTGCCACAACCGGGGTTGGATCCCTGGACCCGGAGAATAGCAGACTAGTGCTCTATGTACTAGACCACGCTCCTCCCTAAAGACAAATAGTTTACAATAACGTGAGCATAGGTTCATAAAGGCTAAAGAAATTTGATGTTTTCGGGTTTTTTTTTTCCACTATTTTTAATGTCTGAAGCTTTTTTTTCTTCTTTTAATGAACACATAATTTAACATTCTTCCATATAACAGTTTTATTTCTAAAGAAATTAAAATGGTTAAGACCAGTCACAGTTTCGAATATAATACGATAAAATTAAATTTTAAAAATATTAATCAAATCCACTGTCGACAAAAACTATAAATGACAAAATATTTTAATTTCACAATTATATGTGGAAGTATTCTTCAGAATTATAATAAGATCATCAGTAATTAAAACTTTTCAAAAATTTCCAGGACATTCTGGCGTCTTTCAGCTTGTTCCTTCCTACACACCGATTTAATCTAAAACATGCGCTAGAACAGATTCCATACAATCTCCAAATTATCAGGTTTAGACAGTCCATTCATGATTCATTTTTAAACTATCGCGACTGGACTAAATTGATAATCCGAGTTTGCCTTGTACCAATTCTATGAATGGATATAAAATGGATAATCTACTGCAGATTTTTACTTTCACTTACCTACATATGAAATGTATAGTGAGGGAAACTATTGCGATCCTGAAAATTTTCGGAATCGAGTTTTCACCGGAAATACACGTTTTAGAGTCTCCCGAATCCAAAGGATCAAGTCCCGCAAAAAGGTTTGGGATAAGTCTAGTACGAAAACGAAAAGCCGTATAAAACTTAAAGACCATATTTTAGAACCGTATATTCCTGAGATACTACATAAACTTTTTCATAACATACAGCGAACCATTAGAACAACTTTATAATTTATACAATGTATTTTACACCTAGCCGCGGCTTCTATCTAAAAACTTAAAGATTACAATTTATAAAACTATTATTCTTCCAACGGTTCTTTACGGATGTGAAACGTGGCCGCTTACTTTGAAGGATCAACAACGGCTTAAGGTTTTCGAAAATAAGGTATTGCGTAAAATATTTGGTCCGAAGAGAGATGAGGCCACTGGGGAGTTTAGAAGGTTGCACAACACGGAATTGCGGAACTTGCATCCTGTGAATATAATTGAGCTGATTGCATCGCGGAGACTCAAATGGTAAAGTTGTTGGGCTCGATGACGAGCGGATTCCGAGAAAGTTGGTATTTGCTGATCCGACTGGTAGGCGTCCGAAAGGTAGGCCGAAGCGGAGATGGGAGGATTGCATTAAGGCTGATCTCGGGAGCTTGGGCTTGAATGGTGAACATTGGACGAGTCTGTGTAGGCGGAATTTGGTGGTATCGGCATCGAACCTTCGGGTTCGCTAAGCCTATTATTATTATTTTACACCTATTAACGATTTTATTAAAAAAAAAAAAGAAGCCCTAACGATTTTGATTAAACTCGCTATATATATATATATATATATATATATATATATATATATATATATATATATATATATATATATATATCAGTGTAAACTTTAGTGGGATTTAGTATGGCGTAGATTTGTTTCTGATTGAAATAGTCTGACAGCGCTGACAGCGCTAATGTGCGTTTTTTAAAAATATCTTCCTCTAAAGTACCTTTAACTTTGGAAATTAGAAAAAATGACCATATCGTCTAATCAGCATTGATAAAAAAACGTCTAAATATACTAGTTGAATGAATTTGATGAACAAATATAAGAGAAAAGGACAAAAATATTTTTTTATGTAAGTTTTGGTTTTTGATCATAAGTTTAGTAATGTAGATTTGTAATATACCTTTGGAAAGCTACAGATTTTACTATATAATAATATCTTATTACTGATTATTGTACAGAACAATATTATGTTATTTAATTTATAACATATTGGAAAAAATGGATTTTTTTTTTCATTAGATATTAATAGAGCTCTGAACTCATCTAGTGACCCAGCCTATAGAACATTCAGCCATCTGGATTCGTCAACAGAAGAATACCTGACCTTCCATGAACATATACATAAAATACTAATAGTCAGTCGAATGAGAATTTATAACTCCCATGCCAAAAATATATATTTAAAATATGCATCCTATAGTCTTCATGATAATTAAATATGTAGCAGCTGTAAACAATACATAACTAACAGTCTTCTCCTCTGTCAGTCATCTGATGAATATAGAAGAAGGTACCTACTCCAGTACATTAAAAACTCGCCACCTTATGATAATATAGAGAACATTTATCTGTTTTTACAATCAATATAAAAAATATACTCTTCTGGTGAAAATTAGATATTAATATTAATAAATTAAAAAGAAAAAACAATGTGAATAGTTAAGAATCAGAAGTGAGTTAATAAATTTATTAGAATACTATCTGATATGTTATGCTTTTTTATGTATTTCCACTACAATAGGCGGAAAATAAATTTATTGTATCTGTACAAGATTATTTCCTTCAACAAATAAATATCTAACTATCTTATTTATAACATATGTTTTCTACGACCCTCAACATAATTGTTTATTTTTTTTTAACTACCTTAGTTCTAAAATTGATTTGTACAACCGAGGTAAGTGAAAGTAGTGTGTTGCAGGCACCAGATTTTTTTTTCAGGCGAAAATTCCCCCTCTCATAAGCTAAGATAAAAGAGACACTGACTCAGTGTTAACAATTGATCCTTGATAGAAGGTGTATATTTAGGATGTGCCCTTGGGGAGGTACACGACCTCTCCATAAAAGGCAATCTTTCTTCCTCTCGTATAACCCTAACGGAATCAACCCTTTCATAGATCTACCGATAAATAATTAAATCAATTTAATTAAATATTAATCTGACAAGGGGCCACACAGTCGTTAAAATATTCATTAAATCTCAAACTGATTAAGGCTTAATTTTCGATTAATATGCAAAGTAAAATTAATATGATAGTAATAAAATAATTAGTAATTAAATGTTTTTAGTTAGTGGATGAATAAAACCGAAACAGTAGAGCTATTAAGAATAAATATACTATTTATTTATACATTATAAGGTTTATTTGCTATCAAATATAACTTAAACATGCTCATTTTCCATTATTTTCTGAATAGAGTTAATAAAGTTACCCTGCTTTAAAATAATATGAAGAGAACTAGATTAATTACCATTTTATCAAGATAACTATAGATGGAAACCATACCCTTTTTAATATCAAATAATTTCATTGATAATTGATTGATTTTTTTCCCTCGAAAAACCATCCTAAAAATTTTATAAACAATAATTGATTTTTTAGCCTCGCTATATATCTTATAAAACGCAGCAAATTATTACACAATGGTTTATTATTTCCTAATAACTATATTAGGGTTTTGTTAGTTTCAAATGCTTGTCTTTTCATAGAACAAACTCCACATCGATATTTTCAAAAATCTCTGAAATGAGTTTAAAGAAATCCGGTGTTTCCAACAAGATTTAATTTACAAACAACACCATATACCATGTTTTACAACAAAGTTCTTCATTAAGTATATTAATTTTTTTGCATTAAAGAACTTCCTAAAGCTTCATTTAACAAAAAATCTATTGAATTATTACCAGTGAATAAAATGTATGATTCGTCTTAATAAACTATTTATCAGTTTACAACTGAATGTCTTAAAATTGAAAGTTATTTTTTGTTTGTTTCAAAAAAACCTTTTAATGTCCAAAAGTAAAA
The DNA here is from genome assembly GCA_023052935.1 of Piezodorus guildinii. NCBI lineage: Eukaryota > Metazoa > Arthropoda > Insecta > Hemiptera > Pentatomidae > Piezodorus > Piezodorus guildinii. The sequence goes on from CM041296.1 coordinate 92,293,699, forward strand.
TTTTAATTTCTTATATGATGTTATAAAATAAAATATAGATAAAACTTTAATGTCATTCCTAAAAAAGGTAGATAATAAAACAGAAGGGAAAGGCAAAATGCCTAGGACCGCGAACCCAACCTCTGAGGAACAGAAAGTGTTGACACAACGCCAGGCCATTCCACAGCCCGCAAGAATTTCCCCAGAGAAAATTTCCATCTGCGGTGAACATAAAAAGACTAATAAAAAGAAAAAATGTTCCAATATAGGACAAGTATTATTCTTAACATTAATAGAATACGTAATGTTACGAAGGTATTTAAAATCAAATCTCCATTATATTATTTAAACGTACATTTTTATTGCAACTACGATATAATTCGAGGTTGATTTTGTTTACCAAAATACAGGATGTTGGTGATGAAATAATTTCCTTTCTCCAAGTACGTTGTCAATATTTGTCAGTGATTTGAACAATTCCTAACAATCCTTAACCAACTAGGATTATTTTATTGATTAAACAATTTTCATTTAGAATGAAATCTCCGTTATAAAAGCTTATGTTTGAATTCTAATTAGAGAAAAACAGGTTTTGACTGTAAAGCATTTAGTAATTCTTAAGACCTACAATATTAATTTTAATTAGGAATAAATTGTAGAACAAAAGTAATTTTTTAATAAGAACATTTCATAAATTTTTCAAATATTTTTATTTTAAATTTATTTTCGATAATGTTTTTTTAAATATAGTTCTTAAATTAAAAAAAATGCTGATATTTTGATCATACTTCAAAAGAATTGATTTAAGTATAATAAAAATAACAATATCATGACTTTATTATTTAAATATTAATTTATTAATAAAAGATGAAAGAATATTGGAGAAAAAGGAAGATGAAAGATGTGAAGAAGACAGAATGATATTTACGTGGCCCTTGATGGCCAATTCTTGAAAAGAAAAAAAAAAAAAAAAAAAAAGTATTTATATATATATATATATATATATATATATATATATATATATATATATATATATATAATATATATATATATATGGAAAAGATCTAATTATTGGCAGTTTAATTGCATTTTGTTTGTCATTATCATAATATTGGGCAATCAAGTGACGACACTAAAGTACACAAAAACTGATGTATAATAATTAATGAAATTTGGTGGAAAAAAAATGTTAGCTACCTTTTTCAACTTTCCATTTTCAAATTTTAAACAATCAAAGATTGCTGATAGGAATGAAGGGTTTAAAAATAGAGATATATCAATCAGATATTAAATATTCACCTACATACGGGAAAAAAAATACTGAAGTAGAACTTTTATTTATTATGAAATGGCCTTCTCAGATGTGTGCAGCAGAAATAAATATGACATATGAAGCAAATCATTTTTTTTTTATTTATAAAAAATAAAAAAGTGTACACAAACTTTGGATTATGAAGAATATACCAATTAGGCTTGCTAATTTTTTTAATTAACTGAATTATTTATAATGATATACAGTACATACCAGAATACGCTAGTGAAAAATTCGAAATTTATAAACCGTCACAATTTTCGTACGATGATGGTAAACCGTTTGATTATACCAATAATGATATACTCAAGTTTAAGCAGCTGAGACTTGTGAAAACTAATCTAGGATAGGAACACAACTACGTCTAGGGTAAACATCTATCACGGGCCAAGGGTGGTCATTACTTGTTACTGCTCCGAAGCAAAGTTCAAGACTTGATCAAGCGAAATTTAAGTTAAACATTACAAATTGACAAGATAATTTAAAAATATATGTATATAAATTACTCCCTGACTGAGAAAAACATAAATCATGGATATCTCTATCTATAACCTACTGATTTTCCTTAATTTTAGAGTTAAATAGACGAAATTAATTAGATTAAATTAATGGTCATTCGAAATAAAACGAGAAAATAGTTATGTCAAACGTGACTTTTTTCATTAAAACTAATATAGCTAAACTAACCTAAACAATAGGTCCTAGCAAAAAATGTTATATTACAAAATATATTCTCCACTAATATATGTCTGACATGGAAATTGTCAAAATTTTGATTCGGTAACAACAACTGAGGTAAAGCGTGTCAAAAAAGCCCCAACAATTAATAAAATAAAGCAAAACGTGATTTTTTTCATTTGAACAAATATAAAACATATATATATATATATATATATATATATTCTCCAATAAATTTCTGACATGAAAACTTTTGTCAAATTTTCGATCCAATCATCAACAACGAAGCTAGAGCGAGTCAAACTGAAAGTGAAAAACTTACAAAATGAAAGTTACAGATCCCAGGAAAAAGACATTCATACAAAAAAAAAAAAAAAAAAAAAAAAAAAAAAAAAACTGTCCCAGTAAAACCCTGGAATGATTTTGGAATCATTACTTGGCATTAATCCCACGCCCTTACACCCTGGCCAGAGAAATCCCCGTATGGCCTACAAAGGCGAGGTAAGGGAGATGAAAAAGACGTTTGCGTATTGAACTTAAATCGATATGTATATATAGATGGAAAGAAAATTGATTGATGTTATTTTATTTTTCGAAAAGTTTATATAGTTCATATCTTTGAAGTTTAAGACTACCTTATATCATTAATGATGCTTGGATAAAAGGGCCTTAGGGCGGGTTTATACTGCACGAGGTGGCAGAAGGTTCCTGAAATTCAATAGTACCCCAACCGCTTTAGTCTCCAAAACGTTTGCAGTATAAACATGCGTTAAGTCTTAGAATGTGAAGTTTACAAGACGATTTCCCAAAGTTTTGAAAAAACCTTTTAAATTCAGTGTAAGTATTTCTTTATTGATGAAGCACTCTATTATCTCATAAGGAGCTACTCTTTATAGTAAAATACAAACTTAAACGAAATATTATTTATTTGAAATCTCTCCAACCTTATTTTTATAAAAATTATGACTTATGCCCTTTTGCTCAAACACCAGATAAAGCTATTCGTAGTTATTAAAAACGTCCTCTTGTATTTTACAGAGTATTGTTATACTTAGGACAAATAAAAGCCTAGTGACAATTAAGCCGTTGGACCAACGTTTGCTTTTAATCAAGTAAGATAAAGATCTCATGATCAGCAGCTCCAATTATTAAGTCAAACACTCCTCCTTTAGAAGAGTAAATTAAAAAAAAAAAAAAAAAAATCCCGGCTTACTCAAGCGCGTGTGACCTTGACGCGGGACTTTTCATTTTCTCGGGAGTGATTATCATCGGAAACGGAGTGTTGGTGAAACTGTCAACGCTAAGCTATGTTTTAAGACAGCTTTCATTCCCCGACAACACAACTTTCATCTTGTCCTCCCGCCCTGCATAAAAAGCAATCTACCCCGGGGCGAGCTGGACGCTTTTATCGCTCAATCTCCTCGAAAGAGGAACAATCCTGCCTTCAAGCATAAAAGAAAACAATGTGGACTACTCTGGAAAGAAATGCGTGAGATATTGGAGGAAGATACTTTTTTTTTTTTCTCTTCGATTTGAAACTGTATTTAAAACTGAAATAAAAGTCAAAACCAAACTTCAGTTTAGAAACAATTTCAATTCCAAGACACCAAAAAACAAAACAAAAAAACAACTAAATTTATAGGCTTTAGTAGCTGACCATCTTCTGACCATGAGAGTGTAACATTTTAAATACCTTAAACGGCAACACTAAATGAAGGACTGTACATACATTTAACATAATATATGTTTGTCAGAACAACAAAATGAATACACGAATAAACTAACAAAGTCCAAGGATAATAATTTTAAAAAAATTCCAAAACAAAAATGTATTTATTTTTTATTATAATTGTCATTTGTTTGAGTGAATAAATCTGAAAGCCCTAAAAAGATAAAGGAAGTTATTGTTTTTATTATCAAATGTTGTTAAAAGTGAAAGGATACATTGCTTTAATCCAGTAGATGATAACAAGCTGATAAGGCTAGTTCAGCCTATAATAGACATTTTTTTAAATGCGATAAAATATATGTTAGATATGTGAAATATAAAGGAATGATTAAAGGTATGTAAAATGTTTTATAAAATAAAAACTAATGTTGATTATCTTTTAATTTAAAAATAAATGATGTTGATAGAACCTTGAAAATGGCAAAGGCCGAAACGTAGGGAGAGAGAAGAAAGAAATAAAGGAGTGCTGGGTGAAAATGGATCATTTTATTTAAAAAGAACCTAGAAAATAATTTATTTGTTCAATAAAGGAGAATAAATTAGTCCATATGAATGTATAAGTTGAATACTGTAAGGAGGAATATGAAGGTATAGATAATTAAAAAATATATAAAGAACACTTAATAAACGTTCCGATTGGGATCATATGTGGTGTAGTGATTAGCATAACAGCCTTCTATATCCAAGGTCCAGGGTTTAAACACGGCAGATGATTCTGAATACGAAATTCTTGTTCATGCCGTCCTTCGGAGGGTATGAACAAGACACCACGTAAAAAGGAGGTCCCGAGCCTACGCGATGTTAGGTACTAGTGAAAGATCCCTATTATAATTAACCTGGATTGGCAAAATTTAAGACTCTCATTTAGCATCGTCCGATTAGCCAATGTTTTATAAAAGAGAGAAACATTAAATGAATAAACCAAACATACATTCGAAAATGATTAAATATTAATATCACAGAACCGTTGACAATAAATAAAAATGATTTTTTTTTTTTCAAATCGTCTTTTCTCTATAGTAGGATGGCTTAAAAGCAAAACAAAAACCTATTTTAGACACATAGGTGTAAAAGACATTACGAAAAAAAAAGTAATATGGAAAAAAAATCATTTAAGAGATTGCTAGAATTAAAAGCAGTACATGTTAAGGTTGAAAATATTGAGAAAAAATATAAATCCATGTCAAATCGTTGTGTTTTTTTTTTAAAAGCAAGAACGAAAATCTCCAGCGCAATGTGAATCGATCCATATTCATAAGAATGTATCCTTGACAGAAACCATGGAGAGAAGTCGCTCGAGGTCAGAAGACGCCCGGGGCGAAAGTGGCTATGAGGTCGCAGCAATCGGGGTTACTTATGTTCCGCATCTGTCTTCTTCTTCCGTATTTACAACTCATAATTAGCGTTTTAAGCTCATAAATACCGTAAATTGTAATTGTTTAATCGTTAATAGATTTCAGAGTGTACAGAACTTTAATCTAAGTTATTGTCTGTTAAAAAAATTAATACCTAAAATACTCAGTGCGGTGTAAGAAGTCCTCTTTATTATCAAGAATCTATTACTCGAATAGACATTTGAAATAATGACTAAACCAGCAGTTATACGAACTAAAATTTAATGCCAATGTTAGGGAATTTTTTTTCAATGATTATATTATAGAAATTTACAACTGTATTATTGAATATAACTAGTAAATTTGAGGAGAACATTAAATAATGACATGATACACTTGTACAGATACTACCCATTGGCCGATCCTAAAAAATATACTAAACGAAAAGGTCTTGGGGCCATTTTCTTTTCAGACGCTCGTAGGATTAGCAGGAATCGAAAAGGATGCTAGGATAGAGTGGGAGGAAGTTTTTCATGAAAGGAATAGTACATCAGCTTCATGTGGAACATTGAGGTCATTATGGATGATTAATTCGTGAAGAATTAAGGAACATTGAGGATTTTACGAAGATTTTGGATTGAATACGAAGGAATTCGATTCGAGAATTCAATCCAAATTGGCCTCATTATAGTCATTTAGATGAGCTTTTACAGTTAAGAGGAGGTTTGACTGTTGTCTAGCAAGTGTTGAAGCATCATGGAAATGTATATTCATAATATGTGTTTACTCCTCCTAATATTTTTTCTTGAAAGGGGAAGACTAGGATCATAACTAATCTCTAAATAATCTATAAATGTACTAATTCAAAAAAAAAAAAAAAAAAAAATAATTTTTAAATAAAAATATAAATTAATATTGTGCCATTCTCCAATAAAACGTAGGTTTGACTGTATAGTGTACAGATTTCTCGAAGCTTTTTACCACTCTATCAGCATCCAAATACTATTTCTTGTGAATAGATCACGCGAGTTACATTAGTTCTTAAGTAATTCAAAAATATTATATTAAATATTTTAAATAATAAAATATACCGAATTATATTAAACAACTTCAACTCAGAAAACAACATTGGAAAAAAATTAGAAACTATTTATTTTTGAGCTCGTTAATTGCTTGGAACGACGATTTATTTATCTTTTCTAAAATATAAATAGAATAAAAAAAATCGTATGACTCTCATTTTGAAAACAACACCATGGCTAAAAGGGTAGAAGGAAAGAGGGGTTAAGAGTTAGGAAAAAATAATGTTTGTCTGGACGGCAAAGCAAACAAAATTGTTAGAGCCGCTTATGACGCTGTAGCCTAAGTTATCCTTTTGTCGGGTATTCAACTTTCTGGAGGGTTATTTTTTGCAAACATCAGTTCGTTTCATTATATCTGACTGAAATAAAATTAGGATATATCATGTTTCATGTAAGCATTATTTATAAATTATGAAGGTTTAGAAATTGAGAATTTAAAGCATGCGAAATTTTGCATATTTATTTTAATTGTCAGGAATGACCACCACAATATATTTAATATCTGAAAATTCGAGAGTGTCTTTACAGTATGTTAAAAACAAGCATTTAATAAACAAACAACTTGGTTTTAAAGTAAAACAATGCTTAATTAGTTTTTTTTTTTTGGCAGTCTAAATTTAATGAAAAGTCCAATTTAAAATTCCGTTCTAACATTAGTGAGAGGTATCTGGCACAACAATATCTCACGCAATATTTGGCAGAACTTATTATTTTTGCTTTATTTATAATGGAACCGTGGGACGTTTCAAGCGTTCATAAGAATATTTGCCAGTTTACATGAAAAAATAAGAAGCAGGCGATGATGAAAAAAAAAAGTAACTGTAACGAGATAAATGAGGCAATAAAAATACAATATTAAAAAAATTCATTAGGTTTATCCATTATTTACTTATTTTTTCAGTAATAACAAACTATTGTGAATATAGAGCGTCGAGGTTATCATTAATTTAACTGTAGTACTCTAATCTCCAAGGCTCGTAATTTGCTAAATAGGATCCCCTGTACGTTAATATAAAGTATATGGGCTATGAAAAAATATATCTATTCATTGGCAGGTTAAATCCAAATGTCACCAAGTTATTTGTGAATGAAGGAACAGCCCGAGCTATCTACATTTCTATTTCAGAACCGCTCCCTTTCTTTAATCTTTATCCTTCAGTGGGTCTATCGTTTGATAACTTTTTCCTACGCTGTATATTTTTCGATAAGTAAAGTTATCATGAAAGTTTTTTTTTTTTTTGTCATCTTACCTTTTTATTGAATGATATTACAATATGTCCTTATTAGGACATTTAAAAATGATCAAGTATAACATTCATAAAATATTTACAACACTATAAAATAATATATAATAAAAAATTAATAAAATATTTACAAAGTCTAGAAGTCATACAATCTTCAACATACTGCACAATGAGTGGAGAATTTAGCAAGTGCTATAACTCCAATATACATGTTTACAAGAGGTCTCGAGGCCAATGCCGTTTCAACCTTATTGGAGGATGGTAAGGGTGAGTGGAGCTGGATAGGGATTGAGCCAAAGGATTGGGGTGATGAATAAGGTTTTGATGGAATTTGGAGAATTCTAAAGGAATAATGTCCAAAATTAATGGAATGTTAAGGTCGTGGTGTCGTGGTGATAGAATCGATAGACAGGCACTATTTTATAAACTGAGCCAACTTGGAATATCTAATAGAATACTTCGTATAATAAAGAACCTATATGAGGAAGCGGAAACAAGAGTTTGGAGTCAACAGGGCTTAACCTCCCAATTCAAGACCGCGAACGGACTAAGGCAGGGGTGTGTTTTAAGTCCCTTTTTGTTTTCATGCTTCATAAATGATTTAGAAGACAACATCTGCGGTGGCATAAACTTTAATGGAAGAAAAATAAAATTACTGGCAAATGCGGCCGATATCACACTGGTAGCTACTGATCCTACAACTCTACAGTTAATGATAAATGGTCTAGAGAAATATTATCAAATGTGGAATTTAGAGGTCAATTTGAATAAATCCAAAATAGTAATTTTCAGAAATGGTGGGGGTAAACGAGGCCGAAATGAAAAATGGTTTTTTCAAGAGACAAGCAATACAGGTAGTAAACGAATATAAATATTTAGGTGTTGTTCTTACACCTACATGATCATTGAAAACACATTTGCAGCAGAAGCTATCAAAAGCTAAAATAGCAATAAACACCATATGGAAAAATTTACTACTAAACAATAGTATAGCCTATAAATCTAAAATTCAAGTATTCAATGCCGTTTTATGAATACGGTTTTGATGGAATTTGGAGAATTTTAAAGGAATAATGTCCAAAATTAATGGAATGTTTAGGTCGTGGTGTAAGGTATAGTTGGTGACATAATAAGGAGCATTAACTATTGTTTGCAGTACTTTGGATTCAAGGGATTGAATGCGTTTGATGTAAGAAAATTTGGCTTTTTTTTATTTCTCCACAGTACATGAAAGATAAAGTAAATATTTTATGAAAGGTAAAAAATAATAAAACTGAGAATGAGCAAAAACTATATCTTATCAATATTTCAATTCGAAGATCCAATACCATTCGCTAAAATTGTCATTTTTACATGAAATTTTTAATGGTTTATATTTTATATGTATAATTTTTTTTAACAGTATATTTCTCAATATGTAATGTTTATATGAATGATAAAGTAAAGGTTGTATGAAAAATAAAAAGAACAGAGAATGAGCAAAAACTATATTTTATAATCAATTTTAACTCGAAAAACACCATTTAGTAAATTTGCCATTTCTCATATGAAATTTTTAATGGTTTATATTTCATTATGTCTAAAAGTGGGTAACGCCCTGTTAGCTTTTTCAGTAAGCTAATCGAAAAAAATCTGAAAAGGGAAAGTAAAAAAGAAATCGTCCAACCACCTGCTTCGTTCATGTGCGGTTATTTTGACTTTGTTTAATTATTTTGAATATATCACTATAAAATTCAGTTTTAACCTCCTCAATTTTTCTCTTTCGCGTACAAATAAAAAAGGGAAGTAAAGCCGAAATTTTATTTATCCCTATCCAAGGGCACGATTTTCGTTAGGAAAGGTTAAAAACATAAGATGGGCCAAGTTGGTTGCAAATACAAGTTATTTCTTTCAAACACTGACTTACCCATATTAGTATAAAAATAAAGCACGTGTTTGGAAGTAAAAACAACCTCTAACTAAAGCTTTTAACCCCATAGCTTATTTTTGTTTTTTATGATTGATTTTTATAATTCTTGTTCGTCTCATCAACGCCTAGACTCCCCCTAACTAAGCCACATGTCTTTGAATACCGTATTTTATATATATTAGATTGAAAACGTATTTGTTTATGATTATTTTGGACTAATCGTACTTCCGTAGACATACATATATTAACATATTAACATACATATATTAACATATATCCATATCAGGTCCATTGAGTTATTTAACTTTACATGTGCATTTAACTTAATCCATGGTATTATTTAACACGTCGAATATGTTTTAAGTATTGTAAATATCTGGATCTACCAGAGGAAGCATTCCGTCATTTTTAACTGGGCGGATGTATAGGTAGGTGAAGATTTTTCTTTTGAAGTGAATACAGATTTTGTAAGAGATTTTGAAATGTAGAAGAAGTATTGCTTTTTTTTTTGTAAATTAATTTAGTTTAAGACTTATCCTAAGGGTTCAGCTCACGCGATTTAAGGTTCAATGCTTCATACTGTGGTACGACAACCTAGCGTTCCAAAAGTTATACGAATAAAGCATGGAATAAAAACTTGGGATGAGAAAAGTTAAAAATAATCTTGGACACGCCGTTGGAGTGCCCTTGGTTCTACCTTCCATGGCGGGGAATCAAAGAGTTTTAATCAAGTTGAAAGGCCATAGAGAACCTAACTGCCCATCGTCACGAAACAGTTGCTATTTTATAAAGTAATTTTTAACGTGTAGATGATGTTAATAATCTATTCTATATAATGAATACGTTACTAACTAGAGGCATTGTGATGGAATGACTTCTTATTTTTGTAACGATTAAATTATTGTCTTGTGTCATAAAATATCAACTTTAATTACAACTATGACTTAGTGTAAGAATATCGAGCATTTATTACTATCATTTAATAGGAATCCATAATAGAATTTTCAATATATGAAATGAAAAACAAGCTCATCAAGAATCAGTTTGGTTGAGTATAAGTGGAAGGTGGTCAGAATCTGCCTCTGGTCAAACGTGGCGTGCTGTGCTTGTATTTGGAAAAAACTAACATTTTTCGTTTATTTTTGTTTGTTTCTGGTTCTATAACTTGCCGAAACTCGGTATTCCTACTCGCCAATCCTCCCTCTTTCTGCAATTCTTCTCCATCCAACCTCTGGTTCCCTCACATCTTCTTTTCACATTTTGCGTGGTCTTCCTAGCCTTCACTTCTGTTTCATCCCTCCTCATGACGTGGCCGTACCACATCAGCCACTTCTTTGTAATATTATTGAGGATGGTCAGATCAGCCCCTAATTTTTTTCTTATTTACAAATTTAGAACTCTAAGTAGCCTAGATAAGCCACAGGCTCTATTCGAGAAGTATATATAGAGTGCCAATAATTTCTTTTTAGATGTTTTTGGCACTGTAGACGTTTCTTTACGATATGAAATAGTCCCTCGGAGGAAGGCGTGGTATATTTTATTTTTCGTAGAGAACGATCCCTTTTTGCTCCAGAGTACACCATTCAAGAGACTAGCGATCCTTCTACCATACCTAATTATATTTTCTATGTCTTTTTTCACTCTTCCGAAATTATCTACTGTAACGCCAAGATATTTAAAGACGTTACTTAAGATTTTCACTTTAAGATATTTAGATACTTTTTTGTATTTGTGTTTTTGTTAGAATTTGATACTATTTGAGCAAATCGTCATCAATGTTTCATACAGGCAATATCACAATGTCAAATTTTAGTGAGAGGTATCGAGTGAGTGTTACTAACTTTCTAAAAAATTCAATCATTTAATACGAATTCAATATAAAATTAAAACATTATGAAGTATATATATTAAATATTACACATTAAAATGCAACCCTATTTCCTCATTCTAAAATTCGACTCCAAAAGATGCATACACTTTGCACTACCTTATTTATTATGTGTATTATGAATACCGATACAAAAGTGACTATTTATACTTCTCTTTCGGTAGCTTTAAGTTATTACTTTATTTTTTACCATGCTCTTAAAATTGAAACTACCAAAAAACATATTTATTTATAATAATGCATTCATTAAGATTATATTGTAAAAACAATCGTAATTGATGTATAATAGTGTCCTTTAGCGAAGAGGCATCGTTGTACCGTGACCCTCCAGAACCTACCGCCGTTTGGAATTTGGCGGGACCTTAGATCACCTTTACTGCACTAAGCGCCTATGAACTACTTTTTATAACCTATTTTAACAGCACAGAAACATGAGATTAAACCCAGAAATAAAGCATTATTTTGGAAACCATCAAATGTTTTATTTATGGAAATTAACATACTATAAAAGTCATTACAGATATTTCAGCTTGCCAAACTTTGACAAGGGATACTAATTTATCTTCAGCTATAATTCAAATTTATAGCCTAGTATATAAATGTATAAATTATATTCCAGAAAAATGATAGAAGTCAATTTTGAGATTTTGTTTACTGTAATTTATCAAAGAACCAATGTTACTTTAAAGTGAATAAATAAAACTAGCTTCGTTTGAATTGATAGGTAAATATTACACTTTAAATAAAAGTTTTGATAGGAAGTTAAAAAAAAAATGTAAAAAAAAAACGTGAAATCATTAAAAAAATAAATAAAATATTAGTGACAATTTAAAGTAACCACCTTATTGAATTAAAAACGTACATACATTTAATAATAAATAGAATATTAAATTTTTATTATTATTATTACAATTATTGATTAAATGAACAGTTAAATGAATGGAATCAAAAGCCTATAAGAATTTTCATCAATAAAATATGAAATTTGCTTAATAGAGATCTATAAAAATCAAATACCGAGAATTGTTTATTGTTTAAAATATTATTTGTAAATAATCTATTACATGATCGTTCTCATTGTCTATTCCTAGAAGCAGAAGCTGGGTCCATTACAGAAAATTAACTGAAGTCTAATATAGAACATATCTATTATGTAAAAAGATCTAGTTTTTCATTTATCAGCTAAGAAATTAAAGATATTGGTTGGCAATTTCTGCAGAAAAATATTTTTTTAAAACTATAATTGAACAAAAGTTTCAAGATATTAAGCACTGTTTTTCAATTTGATATCAAAATCATTTTCTTCCATGTCATTTTTCATCATTTTTTTTCTGTCCATTACCTTTATAAATATAAATTAGTAATATGAGAAATAACAAACTATTCTAATAAAAAGTAAATATTTTAAAGCGCCTTTTACTGCTAATTAAAATTTACAGCAATAATTATTCATTTCGCAAGAGAAGAATGCATTTTACAATTAGCATATTGAATTAGACAACGGTAAGCCGTTATTTGAATTTAATAGTAATATTAATTTTCAAATGCATATAAAAGGTACTAATTATTCATTTTCCAATGATATATAAGTTTCATTCATCTATTATATATATATATATATATATATATATATATATATAAAACCTTTCAATAATTGGCATGAAAAACAAGCTCTTAGGTTTTTTTGAGTATAAGTGGAAGGTGATCAGAATCTGTCACTGGTTAAAAGTGGCGTGTTTTGCTTGTATTTGGAAACAACTTTACTTTAAAATAGTTAGAATTCCAAGATGCCTTTTTGAAATACATTTTCTATAAGAATTTAAACTTGATTTGATACGATTTAAGTCAATTTTCATTTTCAATGTTTCATATAGGCAATATTAGAAAATCGAATTTTAGTAAGAGGTAATGATTAAGTGATACTAAATTTCCGACAAAATTAAATTTGTTAATAGGTTAAAAATTGTAATACATCTTAATAAATATATTTTTTTTAAATTAACAGTTTAAGCGCCCATAAAACTTTGAATAAATGAGACCAGAATGAATAGTTGAAATATTTTTATAAGGAACATAAAATCAATGTTTAATCGGAACACGGAATTGCGGATAAAACATTTGGATAAGATCGTTTGGCTAATTTGACAATCAATCATAGACGGATCATCATTAATCATCAGGACGATATCGGATGAATTTATAAATGGTCAGATGATAGTGACCCAGTTTTCATTGTGGCCTCCATTCCTTAATGGTATTTTCATTTTTTTTTTTTGACATTTGCAATCATTATACCTAAATTAATAATCAATTTCATTCAAACACTTTCATAATAACGCTGAGTAGCCATCCTGAAACATATGGAATAATAAATGGGTATATAGAACACAAGAGGTTATGTCTTGAAGGATTTAAAAAAGCTGAGATGCGAGCATTACGTAAGGTCTTGAAATATTTAGTTAGATTTTACTGTTTGGGAGGCGGCCAGATTGTGACAAGTTACTTAAACGATTTTTTTTTTTTTTTTTTTTTTAATGCAGCCGTCAGCATCTTTAAATAACTTGCTGAGATAAATTGCAAATGCTAGGTTTTATTTAAACGTTTATCTTACTGTTCCTTTTTTATAGAAACTACTCTCAAATGCACAAACAAAACTTCGGAGATATAAATATATAAATATATATATATATATATATATATATATATATATATATATATATATATATTATTCTGGGATGTATAACCTAAAGAGAGATAATGTGCAAGTAAGAACAGGTTATAAAAATTTAAAACAACAGAGAAGTGTTACATCTTAGAGGAAAAAAATGGCATTTCTTCATTAATTGAAAACGTATTTAAGTCTCATAATGAAAATAAATCACTTAAATATGTACTGCTATGGGACACGGAAAGAAAGGAAGAAATTTATCTTTCATGAAAAACGTTATTAAATATGTAATTTTTGGATTCAGCTTGAAAAATTGGACAATTATAAAATTGAAACATTGTTTTAAAACAAATTTCTAACATTACATATTTTCATAGTTACAAAAATTAGTTTAATGTCAATAAGAACTATAAATAATTTAATTTAGGTTTTTGCAGTCCAATCGTTTGGAATTTCGGAGCTCAGGCTTCAAGTGAGCGAAATGTTTAAATGACTGATGAACAATATTATGCTACAGCCATTGATGTAACCTTAGTGGTATAAAATTGAGGCAATTTTATTAGATAAGTAAGGAAAAAAAAAGGGTAAAATAAAATTTATAAAATCTCAATTGAAAATATAAACAAAAATGATATAGTTCCTTATTGGAGTAGAAATATAAATAATTTTTTGAGTTAGACAACATTTGAAACAACTCTTATAGTATGAGTTCTTATATTATCATTAAATACATTACAATATATATCATGATTAATGATATATGCAGGTGTGTATAAAAAAATATATGATCTAATGATAATTCCTATGAATGAAATAAGTTTATGTTAATGAAAAGCTAGCTTTCGGTGTATTATTTAGAGAAATGATAAATACATTATCTTCAGAGAACCAACAATCTTTTAAATTCACAGGCTAACTTGTACATTGGGGTAACGACCGGTAGAAATGTTTTTGTTTGGAAATTGAGATAAGATAACGGAGTGAATGTGTAGCCGTTTTTACAAAATCGGGTACAAGGCTATTTAAATTTGAAACTATTTTACATAAATAAAAATTGAATTCTAAAAGTATTAAGTTTTGCGTCATAATTTATCATACATTTTTACTAGTTCAATGAGATATGAAATAGTAAAATTAATGTGAAATAGCAAGTATTTTTTTCGTGTGAAATTAAAGCATTTATTAAATTTAGACAAAACAGATGATTGTCAAAACTGGAATTATAGAATTGTTTTCCATCTTAAAGAATAAGCTATAAACGGCTGGAGATATTCAATGCAATGATATGAATTAATATTGAAAAACTAGTAAGTCTTTAACATATTTACCGAGATTTCGTTAATTTTTAACTATGCACTATAATTTTATGCTATGTACTGTTTTATATCCTTAAGCAAAATATAATTTTATTCATAAGCTGAATAAGTTGGATAAACTCGGACAACCACTCGGCTGCTTCTATATTTATGTTTGTGGAATCTTAAAGCTTTCAGGCAGAAAACATGTTTGTTTTTAAGAGGGAACGTAATTTCAGAATGTCTGATAATTTATGCAGGACACATGGAGAGTTAGGATTAGCAGGGTAAATCCCGGCCGGTGACGTCATAACTACGACGTCATAGCCCTTCTGATAAGAGAGATAGGGTCCACTGACCTTCAGAGTAAAAGGGCGAACCCTGAAACAAAATGGTCCTTCTGACCTTATCAGGAACCAACACGACTCCGGCTGAGCAGAAGGACAGGCTGTCATCCTTCCTTTTGTCAGCTAGGGATTACTGTTATGTCCAGTTGTAAATGAGAACGTAAATAAAAGAGGAAACAGTAACAAAGTGTATCGTAAACCAAAGGTCTGGGTTACTCCATTATTTTATAGCTCCGGAGGGACTCTTGGTCTGATGTGGAAGCCTATAAAGGGCGTTAATGGTTGATTGAAAAGAACGGTGAACCCCACAAAACGAAATCAGTACATTTTCAACAGTATATGTACGAAGATCTATTACCGAAGTTTCATCACATGATAATGATTATGTATAAATGTATCAAACACCAATTATATTATTTTAGACTGACACTGCTGATGGACGGGCGGAAGTATTGGCAATTATTAAAACATTAAGTGACCGTGTAATATTTTATATTGTGCATATGATTGAATAATAAATATAATCCGTAAAATTATAACTCATGAAGAACGTATTTTGCAAAAGAAAAAAAAAAACTATTTATGGAATATTGTTGGTCGTTGATATTGTTTTGAATAGTTCAAATTGAAATCAGTAATATTTGAATGAAGAGTTGAATTAGTAATTGTAGTGAATAAAAACTGAAACAAGACCTACAGAATAAATTGCGGTAATACAATTCGAGCAACGAGAAGTAAAATTAAATGTATAGTTGAATAATTTTTAAAATGGGAACGGAGGTATTCTCCTGGTTTAATATCAAAATATTACCATTTTAAATAGTTTAATATAAAAAAATAATAATATAATGAAATAATGTCGG
The DNA here is from genome assembly GCA_023052935.1 of Piezodorus guildinii. Lineage (NCBI taxonomy): Eukaryota > Metazoa > Arthropoda > Insecta > Hemiptera > Pentatomidae > Piezodorus > Piezodorus guildinii. The sequence continues at coordinate 92,310,027 of CM041296.1, forward strand.
GTTTGTACATTACAGGACTCTCAAGACTGCAAATGTGCCAACTCTAATTAAACACTACTAAAACCAGATCAATTATCATTTTATATTTTATTTTGACTTATTTTAACTTTGAAAAAAAATTGAATTTTCTAATAGGATCTCGGATATTCCGGAAGATGTATAATTTTCTAAAATTTTTATAACTAATAAGTGTCTAGGCTTGAGCCTGCACTAACTAATTTAAGAAAACATGGGATGATACTGGTATAAATGAATTTATTTTGTTTTTCAGAGTATTTAATTATATTTAAAAAAATTAAATTTCTTCCAACTTTTTGAGTTAGTCACAAATAAAGTATCGTTTTTTTACTAGTTATTTTTCCCTGTTAAAGAAAAAAAACTTTAGGAATGTTTCATTACAATATAAGTATTTTACTGTGCATAAAGTATAGAGCTGTTGGATCTTTTATGGTGAGAGATGTACCGCCTTAGGTCTGCACTTATTTGAATCTGTATCATTCCTGAATCGGAGAATCGTTTTTAGAAACGTTTATTTAGAATATTTTTTCAATGTAGTATTGATATTATAGATTCCTATCTATGTAATTGTTTCTAGTTTTTTGTTTTTATTTATCAATTAATATTAAATATTATATAATTTCTCTAAATAAGGAAATTTTAGGAGAAGATTATTTTTTCAGACTAATACGAACTCAGTTTTATTTACTGTTATTCTTAGTTTAAAACGAGTGAGAAACGATATTTTAGGATGATAACCTGTAGATTGTACTACAAGTATTGACAGTTTAAGGCCTAAGATACCAATCAATATCGGGCCTAAACGCCCCCACTTTGTATACATGGATAGTAGAGGATACATGTTTACCCTGACTCAAGTATACAATAGAACATCCTCCCAAGGTTCCACTGAATAATGCACAAGATATGTTTACCAAGCGCGTGCAGTTCCAATATTTGGAGTTCCGATCGGATATCTACCCGAGCCTGGACAATATGGGTCCCAAGGATGAACATATGTTTACCCCAAACAGTTGTTCGGCGGAGGGATCGATGGAGGGAACAGTTTACCGAGGAAGTCTGAGTAACAAGAACGATATAGAAGACAATCGATAAACCCTACCCGCTTTCGAGCTCTTACTAATAAAGAAAGGGTTTTCCTGTGATAGGAACTGACGGATATCTTCATGAAATGAACGAAAAACCATTTCACTGAATCTAAATATTACAGCGATGGACAATTAAAATTTTTGAGTTTAATCATATATATTATTATATTAGAATAATATAATATGCCTAACAAGGATTAGTATGCTATGTACGAAGAGCAATCCAATATATTTGTACAAAATTGTTTTATTACTTTCACTTACCTATATATGAAATAAATAGTAAGGCCGTAAAAATGTTCTAATTCGAGTATTCACCGGAAAACCACGTTTTAGGGTCCTCTGAGTCCAAATGATCAAGTACACAAAAAGGTTTGTATGTGTCCTTGGGTGGTAAGTCTAGCGCAAAAACGAAAAGTTTTACGAATCTGAAATTTTGTATTTAAGAAAACTATTCGCTCGAAATGTTACAGCAACTTTTTCATCAAAATCAGCTTACCAAAAGAGCCACTTTATACTATGCATTTTGCACCTTTTTACTACTTTCTCAAAAACGGCTTTAACGATTTTGATAAAACTCGCTATATAATGTAAAATTTAATGGGCTTCAATATGAAGTAGGTTTCATTTTGATTGAAATAGTCTGACAGGGCTAAAATTACAACATTTTCTTCCTCTAAAGTACCTTTGAATATTAGGCATATTATCTTGTTAGCATTGATAAATAACGGCTAAATATGCAAGTTGAGCGAATTTGATAACAACTAAAGGAGAAAAGTGCAAACAATATTTTTTAATCCTATTTTTGTGTTTTGAATATGTAAATTGTATAGATTTATAATATACCGTTGGGAAACTAAAGATTTTAGAAAAAAACATTATCTAATACAGGGAATTGTAAAAGTTAATGGAGAGTATTGAGAAGCCGATAAATCAAACTGATTGTTGTAGATACAAATATAATTGATTATTAAAGAAAAAACATGTTTTACATCGAATCTTTATGTATTAATTCTTAGATCTTTTTTTTTTTTTTTTTTTTATTGAAGTGGATTTGATAATTCTTAATTTTATTTTAACAACGGAGATGAGTGAAAATCGTGTTTTGCGCCCACCACATTTTTTTGTTTTAAAAAGCATTTCTCTCTTCTCTCATTGAGGCACTTTAACATAAATTCAATTATGATAAATTGTTAACTTAATGATTTTGGAGGGGCTATAGAGATCCAAAAAACTAATAAAAGATTTAAACAAAAACATAACATAACTTCATAAGTCATTTATTGGACAGTTACTTGACAAATATTCATTCCGTGAATGAAGCCATTTTTTCACTTTTACGGAATTGTCCTGACTAAATAACAATACACGGCTAATTTCAAAGCCCTCATATAACTTTATTCAAACTTTTATTGGCTTCTAAGTTTTTCAAACATATTAGTGATGCTAGATATTTTGTTTATTTTAGGTAATAAGATACTTTTTTTATTACGTCAAATTATTATAATTTAGAAATTTTAGCCTTTATTGATATAGTTATAGATCATTTATCTTTAAACAGGAAAATGCATTTTGTTCAGAATATTTTTTCATTTAATCGTTTAATAAATTCTTTTGAAACCGCTCCTATTGTGAATATCTGATAAGAAATATATATATTTTTTTAATAAGACATAAAATAACTTTTTTTATTAAAAGTAAATTGAATTGAATTTTTTTCTTTTATAGTTCGAAGCTCCTTTTTTTACAGATTGTACTTCAGACTGCTGAATATAGCAGGGCCTTGATTGAATCGGTAAAATGATTAGTTGATGTATATAAATATATATCAGTTTAATAATTCCATTAAATTAATATCGTCGAGGTCATTAAAAAATGACCAAGAGACACTGTGGTGATTTTATTTTTTGGCATAATCATCAAGAATCAGTAAATTTTCTAAAGTGGCACATTAAATAAATGATTTATATTTATTTTCATATTTAAAGTGGAAATCTCGTGGAAAAATGACTAATTAATTCCTTAATATTTTTCTGCTTTTAGTTTATAATGTATTTCAACTAGGCAATATTATTTATACTGCTATTTGCACAACTTTGAGGAATTAGTTCTCTTCTACGAAGTTTTATCATTATAATATTCCAATACCTTCCTTCTTTATGATGTTAATGGTTTTTTTCTTATTACATGAAAGTAAGTTCCCATGAAACTTACACAAGTTTGTAAAGTCAGCAAAGCATCCAGATTGAGAGATTAACGCACATGACTTAGCGAACAGGTACTAATAAAGACGGGACTTAAAACGGTTTCATCTTCGAGAAAGCAGGTGCTAGTAAAACAAGAAAGTCATCGGGTTTCTACTTTTACCAACCTTATTTAATGTAAATAATTGACTACGCTGAGACGTGTAATAGCCACTTTCAAGCTGACATCTCTGGGACTTAGCTGCGAGAAATCTTACGAGTCACACAGAAGTAATTTAGCTTATTATGAGTAATTACATTTTAAAATATTCATAACTCGCTAATAGTTACATTAAACCTATAGTGTTTTAATTTTTTTTCAAATTTAAATATTGACTCCATATTAAGATATAAGAGCGAGGAACATAATGTGATATCTAAAATTAGCCTTTTTTTTTTTTTTTTTGTGTTATCAAACTCTTATTTTGCATCATAACCCATATTTCATTTTGATAGACTTAAATCTCCAAACATAAAGCAGAATAAATAAAGTGGTGGAGAACATTTATATATGTATATTTTGAGAAAGAATGTACCAGCTCAAACTAGAAGATAGTCGAATAATTTATTTTATTTTTTTCAAGCAAAAGTGAAGAAATTTCGTAGATCTTAAATTATTTTTAGGCTAATGACACAATTTATTTTAAGTTCTTAAACAATAGTTTGCCTTAAAAAGCTACAATTTTTAAATGTTTTTGATGTTGAATAGATTTGTAGCGAATTCAACCATGCCTCACTAGATAGGTGTATGACTATTTAGGTTTTAAAATGTGAGTTATTTCGATAATTAGGTAGTTAATGTTAAAAACAGTTATGTTGATTATTTTTTAAAATCATCTATCATTCTCACAAGTCTGTGTTTTTTTCTTTCCCAAAACCTTTATGTATTTTTTTATTTTATTTTATTTTTTTGTTGGCTCTGAAGAAAAGTGGAAGTTTTTAAATCGCCTTTTTATTAAATTTTCATGGGTGAATTTGTTTTGTGAAATACCGGATTATTTATTGTAACGAAAATTCTACCTTATATTAAATATTCTTAGCATATTAAATTCATTTAAAGAAATAATTTATTATTTTATTGAGCTTCATATTAAATACTTTATGCAACATACTTCAAGGAATTTTATTTTATATCTAAATAACACAATTTTGTAATAGTATGAGAATACTGTCCACACTAAGAAACGTCGGAATAATCAGAACATTCCCTTGTTCTTATTATAGGATAAGGCGCGTTGCAATGAAAATAAACCAAGAAATCAATTAAGCGGCTCTTTTAATTGCAAATGGGAACTAATTGAAGAGTGAAATACCGTGACGAAGGCGTGACATCACAATTACCGCGACCCTCATCGTTTCCCAAGTCCTACGTCCTGTTAAGAAATTTGGCTCGTCATCCTTGGTTGCTACCTAGGCCTCAATTCGATAAACCATACTATTTACGGAATGAAATACCATTACAAAGTTTTTAGTTGCCATACGATATTAAATATTATGTAGAATTAGTATAATTTACTTATTTACCACGATCTTAAACGTTTTAAAGAGCAACAGACTAATATTAAAATTAGTATATTCAATTAGTATTTATTAAAATTAGTATATTCAATCCATAGAAGCAATAGATAGACGAATAATAAAAATTAATTATATAAATATCATAACATTAATTATAGATTAATGTGCAAAATGCAATTATAAAAAAAATACTTGCTATCCGGCCCGGAGAACCAAAATCGTAAGAGATCTTTTAACAGAGCCAGTATCGTATAATTTTAAGAGATCCAAGAAAAATGTAATCTTAAAAATTAAGAAGTCTCGAACTGTAATTTTGAGAGGAAATATTGCCATGGGGTAATGAAATTAATGTTTGAGCGAATATGACACCGGAAGAAAATGAAAATAGCGGTGAGGTTTATAGATATACCTAGCGAAACTCATCAATCACCCGACCTTCGACGGACGTCGGGGCTACCTGATCTTTCTCCTAATTAAAAAAACATTAACCGAAAATAGAAAATCTACCATAACGCTAGATTTAGTTATGCAAAATAAATGGATGTCTATTTAAATGTAATATATATAATATAATATATATATATATATATATATATATATACTGCTATATTTAAAAAATAAATTTCTTAATGCAATAAATATAATGAAAGAATAATAAATATATAAACACACAAAGATATAAAATGATGAATACCTTTATAAGATAATAACGTGATCATAAATTTGATGAGTATGAATTAAGCGAATTCTCCTTCATATTGATTATCCATTTTGAATATTTCTCAATCCGAGATTAACTTTATTTTTAATTCTGAGATTTTCGAAGCTGCATTAAAAATATTGCTTTTTGGAAGAATCAAATCGAAGGCTAAATCATATTTTTATTAAGATGGAAATTACAACACACATACATGTATTATTAACCATCCTCTTAACCAAAAATTCATGGGATAATATTTATTTTTTCAAAAAATTTTGGCTTATTTATCATTGCTTTTTTGTTTGATGATATTGAATTATTTTTCAACCTAAAAATCAACAGTATTCAAAGTCCATGACGACAATTTATCTATTAGTTATATTTCGGTTTTAAGTACAAGGAGGAAAATAAGCAAATACTTCTAAAAAACGGGTTCGATTAGGTTTTAACGAACCGAATCCGTTCATAAAATCACCAGCCGTTGCACGACAAACAATTTAACCTGGAATAAATTTTATTTTACCAATTACGGTGGTAATAGAATTATTTTCTGCTTTCGTGAAAGTAGAAACAGTAAAAGTTGAAACTATAAATTAAAAAAATATAGTAAAAAGAAGTCTCATGTCTGCATTTATACGGCGAGTTGAAGTGAATTCTTCCCCAACTCGCTGACAATATTTCCTAAGATCATACCTTTACCAAAATCATTAACATCAGATCCCTCCTTATATCCACAGTCTTCTACAATTGAAATCGGCAATCCACTTCCTCGAAACAAGGTCTCTAGCCATTCCGACCTTTACATTCCTAGCCATAGAACAACAATTTTTGATCATTCCTTTCTTATCCGCCATGCTTCTTCTCTGTCATCTTTCAAATCCCAACTGTTTCCCAATAACTCCTGTATTAAAAAAAAAGACGCTCAACAGCAATGACGTGTTATATCAAATATCAGATTTTGAATATAAAAAAGAAATGTTATTTATTGCCCCATACCTAACTTAGTTAATTAATTAATTTTAAATTTAGTTTTGTTTAGCAAATGTATGTATCTGAAGAAGTTTATTTATTTTATTCTTTTGCTTTATTGTATATATTTTTTTCTTTTCTTACTTAAATACCATTGTAAATAAGAATTAATCATGATCATTTGACCTTTTGGCCAGATATATTGTACAGCTTAATTGCACATATTTGTTGTTATTATGGGACTCTGTCCAAGAATAAAAAATATTTTCTATTCTATTGTATTCTAAAAAACGCTGCAAATTATTACGCAATGGTTAATTATTTCCAAATAACAATATTAGAGTGTAACTGTTTATATGGCTGTTGATAGGCAATTAAGTAATATGAAAAGCATTAATTCAAGGGATCATATCATAACACTACCACTGATTTCGAAACACAATATCTAAGCTAGTTGTTAACAAAATTCTATGATTCTTATTTTATTATGTCCAAAATTTACTTCTATATCAAATGGCATTAAAAAATAACGTAGTTACGAGCGTATATATAGGCGAGAATTCATTTTTTGTTTCCTTTTATTTTATTTTTTTGTTTATTGCGCTTTTCTGATTTAAAAACTCTATACATACTTTTCTCTATCGTCAAAAATAACTGAGTTATGAGCGTATTTATGTGTAAAATTTCAATTTTTTTTCTTTTCTTTTTAAAAAAATTATTTTTCACTTTTATAAAATTATTCGCGGTTTTTTGGTTAAAATACACCAAAAATTTTTGTTTCCATTTTAAAACTAACCAGCTTTGATATCAACGTCTAGGTGTTAGGATCATCGTTGAATGGACTAGTATTTTTGAGGCGAATTTAAAAAAAAAATTGGTATAATAGTTTCGGAGAAATAGCGCGGACGGCAGACGGACGAACGGATTTTTTTTTATTCGTTATTCCGATTTTACGCATCTTAAAACGTTAGCTGCTCAAATTTTGAGCAGGGGTATTTTTATTTTATTTTTTTTGGCCGAAACAAAGGTTGATTATTGAAAATAATAAACCAAAAGGGAAGTATTTTATTCCGTCCAGAATAAAGAAGAGGAAATAAATTACATTTCTAGGCTATTTACAAACAATGACTAGTCAAAATAAAATATGTCTTTTAAAAGACTAACAGAAGTATCGCCCCACCTTTTCAATACAAACAGGTACTGGAAAATAAATAAACAAAATATGTATAACTCTCTCAGAGAATTCCCTTCCCTATCGAATATCAGATGCTCCCGCATATTTTTTGGATGAGCAAAGGGTTCTACTTCTGTGTAAATCTGGACAAACAAGATCGGAGAGAGGAGTTGGGCGGGGTCCTTCAAAAATACTTGAGCTGACTATATTTTGGATTGTGACCCGGGAACTGAGGATTATATATAGATGTGGAATATGCACCGGCCAGTTCTATTTCCGAGTCTCTGAAACCCTTCTATACAGCTCTTAAGTCATCAATGATTTCACCACAGGGTACTCGAAGAGCGATATGGCTCAGCCAAATGGGCGGGTATTTATATCCTCTGTATTTTTCAATCAATAAGAAGAAAATGATGCTCAAATGATTTCTTTAGATGTAAATGTGGATAAAACTAGGCCAGTGGTTCCCAACTTGTGGTCCACGGACCCCTGAGGTACGCGAAGTTCAGAGGGTCTCAGAGATTTCATTAGGAAATAATTTTAAATTGCCTTAATGTAAAATTTATGTGAAGCCTTTGCTTTTAATAAGAATTATACAAGACTTAGACAGAGAAATTCAACGTTCTAAACGATAACATTGCTGGTGATCATTGTGAAGTGACGCTACTGCACAATCACAAACATAAAATTAGTCATTTTACGATAGTTAAAAATATTAAGCCTAAAGGACAGATGTAACCTTGCATTAGATGAATAGTAATTGACAAATGAACAATATTTGTTTGTTTATCCAACCTCCCTTTATGCTGCTGTGGCTAACTGGACGATGCTACAGTGGGAGTCCTAAATTTTGCCTATCCAATTTTAATTAGAATATGGATCGTTAACGAGTATCTGAAATAGCACAGATTCGGGACCAACTTTTAACGTCCCCTCCGAAGGACGGCATAACTAGGGATTTTTTACTCCCATTAAACAATCCTAGGACCAAATGCGGGTTTGAACCCGTGACCATTGGCATAGGAAGCTGTTATGATAACCACCATGCTACAGGAAACCCCTGAACAGTATTTTAATGTTTTATGAGTGTTTGAATCAATACCTATCGTGTGCTAGTATTAAATTTGATTAATTTAATGTTGCGCAGATTTAGTTTCCATTTTCTCTATTTGGCCATATCTGACATACTGGGTTTCGGTAGGAGTGGTATTTCGCATGAAATATACGTGATATGGTTTAGACCATCAAGAATCTAAGTATATATCTAATATTTAGTATTGGGATTTTTAGGATCTTGGGCGTTATGGCAATTGAAATGATTGGACAAAAGGTTCCGAGAGAAATGTTTGTTAAGAACTACTTATTTAGGCTATACAGAAAAGTGGAGTACGTTTAATACTTTAGAGCAATAATTCCCCCCAAAAAATTTAGTGGACCCCCAAAAATCTAAGTCATAAATATTTTATTTATTTATAGTAATTTACAACTGTACTAAAGAATACAATAAGTAAATATGTAGAATGAAAATAAAAAGTCATGAAAATGTCTTGAGAAAGAACTACCCAGTGATAGCACTTCACTAACTATTTTAAGACAGTAGGTCCCGACGCCACCTTCTTTTCAGTCCTCTTGGAGGGTTATCAGGGATATCTGATGAAGATAAATTACAGACAAGTGGGTTTGTATGGGCAGGGAGTTTAGAATGGAAAGAGGAGTATCTATCACGGGCTATGTCTGCAACAAATGAGATGTTTAGGTCATTATGGAGGAGTTGATTTGTGACAAAATAAGGAGCATTCAGGATTTTGAGAAGGATTTTGGATTGTATGGACTGGATGCGGGAGGAATTAGATGGTTTCGTAGAGCCCCAAAGCTTAATTCCATATGTCTAAATAGGTTTGATAATTGTGATGTAGATGAGTCTTTTGTAATATACTGGAAGTTTTGAACGTTTGTCTAGTAAGTGTTGTAGTAAAGTCCTAAATATTAGATATAAATATATATTTCTCGTGGGCTACACAATACCACTGCTACCCAAATTTTGTATATCAGAAATGAACAAGTGAGAGTAATGGAAATTAAGAAAAAATAGCTTAATTCAAACAGCGAAACATTGAATTACTATAACTAATGCAAGACAGGTATTTATTTAAATAGTTATAAAGATATCAAATGTTGTTGATTATCTTATACGGAGTTACATTTGTCTTCCGTGCCCATTATTTTGGAAATGTTACAAATGACCAATTTCATGTTGTGATGGTACTACGAATTTTACTGCTGTCACGTGGTAGTGAAAAAAAGGAATTATATAAATCACTTAAAATATTAAATGAGTCTTTGTATGTAATAAATATTTATTACATACAAAGAATCCAGAAGTATTTTACGTTAAGGTATTTTAAAATAATTTCTCAAAGACCCAACTCATACCTCCAAGACATCGTCTAGGGACCATTTCTTGGGAACTACTGATTTGAACGTAAGTTATATACAGTTTAAAATATCTATATTGATCGACGATATAGCAAACATAAACAATGTTAAACACTTGTTATTTCTTTACTATAAAATGACCATGTGCATAAGTCCATAACATTTTAAGTAAGAAAGAGAAATCTTTCATCGGTTCTTCAACTTCGCTGCGTTGCTGCGAATACACAGCGTACTGGAACAATATGCCGGATTTAATAGAAATTATAACCAAATCAATGGCATTTTGCCTGAATTGTTTCTGTTCTGCTTGGATTTCAGAAATTTGTTTGATTCCACCTAGTCTATATATCTCAATCGTGGAAGTTCTATATAATGTATTTTAATCTATATATGGTACAATGTTTGTTTCCGAGAAAGATGACAATGTGGAAAATACCGACACCTACACAGGCTGGATTGCGTCACCTGCTCTCTATAAATATAATTGGAGTAATAACACCACAGTGAACAACCGTTGTCGACGAAATTTTCAAAGGTAGTCAAGCATGGCAAAGCAGATCCTCTCTGGTGATACCTAATTCTCGCAGTAAAATTAGCGATTGAATTGTTAGGCTGGATTCAGAATGAATCGCAATGATAAGCATAGAGAACTGTTTCGAAAAGTGAACTTACAAAGAATAGAAGGAAAAGAAGATGGGCAGATTGAATAGCCTACTGATTTGATGACTTGAGAGGAAAAAATTAGTCAGGTAACGATTAATGTCTGGGTTTTCTAATTTTTTTCCCTTTCATTGTAATAATAATATGATAACAATTCCAGTTCCTTTGTTAATAATTTTTTAAGGACAATGTGATGTAACAGAAAGTTTTAACATTATCTATTTTAAGTTACAAACATGGTGTCAGAACTGGAGAATTAAAATTAATGCCAACAAATCCTAACCAAATTACCTTTACCCTTCGTCGTAAACCTATGACATCCTGCCCCTACTGTCTCCTTCAATAATACTCCTCTTGTCTCGGTTGAACAAATCCGATATCAAGGACTGCACCTTGAAAACGCCTTACTTGGAACCCTCACACAAGACTGAAACGACAAGAAACTGCACGAAGTTTTCGACTTCTTCAACACTTACTAGACAAACGTTCTAATCTTCCACTTAACTACAAAAGACTCATCTACATGACTATCATAAGGCCGATATGGACTTACGGAGTGGAGCTTGGGGCTCTACTAAACCATCGAATTCTTTCCGTAACCAATCCTTAAAAAAATCCGAAAATCCTCAATGCTCCTTACTTTGTCAAGAACAAACTTATCCATAAAGACCTCAACGTTCCGTATGTTGCTGATTTGGCCCGATCTAGATACCATTCCTTTCTTGACAAACTCCATTCCACCCTAATCCTCTTGTTTCAATACTTTCTTCCTCTTCAATTCCTGACAATCCTCCGGAAGTCTGAAAAGAAGATGGCCTCGAGACCTTCTAGTGTAGAAAAGTTACAGGACTGCTACCATTGGGTAGTTCTTCTTCAAGTTTGTTTCACGCCATTTAACTTTTGTCACATTTACTTGTTGTACCTTGAAGTAAGTTGTAAATTTCAATAAATGATGCTAAAAAAAAGTTACAAACATATGCTACAAGTGTCCCCAAGTCGGCGAAAATTAAAGTTATCAGAAATATAACAGAACTTTTAGAAGACAAAGAAAAATCATCAGTGAAATTGTTCAAACTCCTTAAAGAAACAAACTATTACAATAGAGTGTAATTTTCATATCATGCCAATGACCCTCTGGTTTAGAGGCCTAGAGAAAGAATGAAAATAAAAGTTTATTTTACATTAATTTAAAATCATTCCACTATTGTAGCAGTGCCACATCTGAATATCACCTAAGGTAATATCTAGTCAAACTTGATTTCAAAATTTAAGCCTGAATAAATAGGCTCTTTATACTTGCCTTAACAGTTTCTCATTTCTTCTATTTCCCTTCTTTTTCTATGTACATTTTTAACTTGACCGTTCTCCGCCCTATGAAATTTACAAAGGAGAAATTCCTAAGTACTAATGATTTCCTCCGATTATCATTAATTGGTATTCACCCCCTGACTAAAACATGACAGATAAATGTTTTTGGTGTGTTTTTCTCGAGAAGGAATGCTTTACGCAATACTTTAATTCTCGATAAGTATATGACGTCTTCTCATTACGCAAGGGTTGCCGCTTCGCATCCAAAACAACATGAAATAATGAGTGGTTACAATTATTATGTGTTAGCAATGTAATTGTTAAATACTCCAATAAATAAACAAAATTTAACCGATATTTTTAACTTGTAGTTATCCTTAATTCATAGAGGTTTTTATTACTTAATTTTACTTTCAGTTACCTATGCATGAAATATACAGTAAGGGTCAGTATTGAGATCGTGAAAATTTTGGAACTCGAGTTTTTACTGAAAATACACGTTTTAGGGTCCCCTGTGGCCGGGTCCGTGGGTGTGTGTGTGCTAAGTCCAGCACGAAAACGAAAAGTCATAAGAAAATGAAACATCATATTTCAGACAAATACACGCCTGTGATGTTACAGCAATTTTATAACCAAAATCGGCTGACCAGAAGTGCTACTTTATACTATGCATTTTGCAACTTTTTACAATTTTCTCAAAAACGGCTATAAAGATTTAGATTAAACTCTAAATAGATGAAAAATTGTATGGGCTTCATTATTATGTAGGTTTTATTTTGATTGATATAATCTCATAGGGGTTAATTACCGATTTTTTTTTTTTTCTTCTTCTAAAGTACCTTTTATTTTGTAAGATTCTATAAATATAACCATATCATATTTCTAGCATTGATAAAAATCGAATAAAATTAATAATAATAATAAAATTAAGTAGAAATAATTCGATATTCAACTAAAGGAGAAAAGAGCATAAAAGTATTTTTCTAATGCAATTTTTGTGTTTTGAAAACAAGAACAGTAACATAGATGTATAATATACAATTAGAAAGCAAAAGATTTTAGAAAAAATATTATCTTTTACACAAAGTTAATGGAGAGCGATGAAAAGCCGATAAAACTAACTGATTGTCGTTGATAATAATATAATATATTATTTAATAAAACAAATGTCTCTATTGAAACTCAATGTAATTAAGTCTTTAGCAATTTATTTTCATCTCTAAATGTATTTAAAAATTCTTTAATTTTTATTCAATCAAAATAGCATTTGAAATAATGAATTCTCCAGCATAATATTTACGATATCCTAACTGCAAAAATTTTAGGTGCTGTCATTCAATTTTCCTTCTTCAAAATCATTAATGTATCAATCGGTTTTTATACTGATGTTATCAAATTACCTTCGAAAATTGTATTAATTAGTTTTTTCCTAGAAATTATATATCATTCTAAACTCAAAGACATAAGCACGTAACTTGACCAGTTTGTGATCATGTTTCCTAATCGATTTCTGATAAGCCAATACGTGAAAATGATACACCCTTATGACCTTACGTAGAACACCTAATAGCTAATCGTCACAAAAGATATTTTCATATTGCTCTTTTCCGTTCGTGTGCAAAATGATTGGAATGGTAAAAATAAAAATAAAAATTAAAAAATCTCCATACAAACGAGTGAAAATTTGATAAACTTATACGATTTATTCAATTGCTGTAATTGTCATTGTCATTGCTATGTGGTAAGATTAATATGAAGGTTTCATTGATAAATTAAAAATTCAATCGAAATGAAATAAATAAGAAAAACTATAGTATTGTAAAAGAATTTTGAGATATGAAAAATGCAAGTACATAAAGAAACTATCCCAATATATGTGTGACAAGAAACAAATTTCGTATAGTAAAACATATTTAATTATTTCTTAAAATCACTTAAGTTATCCTGATGTTTCACAAAATATAACAACGAGATAACTTAAACGATTTTTTATTTAATAATTTAATCATCTGAGTCGGAAGTTTACTATCTGTTCATACTTACTTCTAATGACTATGTTTTATATCCTACATTAGTATTTTACTATGTTCCTTTTATATACTACCTATGTTCTTTTCATATTCTACGGTCAAATATCACTTCAAATTGTTCATATCTAACACATATTGTTCTTCTTTTAACATTAATTACTTGCTCATTTTCTCCTTGAAGCCTTCAAATATTCTTATTGTAATATTATCATCTTATTTTATGTTTGCTTCTATACTTTATTACTGTCATATTATTATCATTTTACATTTAATTTTACCCTCAAACGAGACTAAAAACGACAGGAAACTGCCCTTAGATACCGATTACTACAACACTTACTAGACAAACGTTCAAAACTTCCAATTCACTACAAAAAGCTCATTTATACCACTTTTAATTCCAAACTCCCAACTCATATAAACCCTGTTGTCCGCAAAACTATCAACCTCGCATATTCCTGACAACCCTCCGAGGCGATTGAAAAGAAGACGACCTCGGGATCTACTTACTTAAATAAACATCGAAGTACTACCGCTGGGTAGTTTCTTCACAAGCCTTATACGCCTTTTATTATACTTCATCACTTTTACTTATTGTATTTATGTAATATACAGTTGTAAAATACAATAAAATATAAATAAATAAAAAAAAAAAACATTTAATTTTATGTTTGTTTCCATATTGTAGTAAAGTCATCATATTATTGTATATAACTAATTACATTGGTTGTTATCTTGTTTGTCTAAGCCGTGATGAAGGCCCACAATGTAGGCAGAGTCGTCGGCATACAATTAAAAATAAGTGCTACTTGTGTGTTTTTTTTGTTTGTATGACCACACTCCTCAACCATCTTTCCCATCTAATAATTATATACAATTAATAATATTTCTTTTTTTTTGTTCGATTAATCCAACTCACAGTTAATGTTTAATTTATATACATAAATTATGATATCAATGCCCTTAAATGTGGTAGTTTGTACTAGTTTAAAAAAAATTAAAAATGTAATAAGGAGGAAAAGAATGTCATAATATTTAGATAAGGAAAAAAAAAAAAAAAAAAAAAAAAAAAAAAAAAAAAATATATATATATATATATATATATTTTATATCAGCTAAATATATTTATTACCAAAATTTACTAATCTCATTTCCGTCAAAAACTTTTTAAAATATTTACTCATTAATTTTTCTTGAATTCATAAATCTCCAAGTAGTCTTGGTAGTCCGATATCACTCCCCAGTTTCACGGCTTCCTAGAGATAACCGCCTTTAAGAAGTTTATCGGATTCATAAAGTTGTAGGCAATCGGAACGTTCTAGCCGCTAAGTACATTACTTAGCTAAGCCGGGTCGAAGTCCTATCAGCTGAAAACTAATTGCAAGTGAACTGCTTCAAAAGCGATCCTCCCTGAGACCGAATGGACTCACTCAGCCACTTATTACCTCTGCTTCTAATTAGGTTCCTGAGATCCGATAAACCGCAGGTGGCTTTGTTTGGGTTTACCGACCTTCCTAATTTGTTTGAATAGTTTCGTGTAAATAATGCTTCTAGCTTTACAGATTCTTAAACACGTATATATGCACGTATTACGTTATCTCAACTATTGGAGGACATCTTTGCCATAATATATAAATTAAAATATACATGTCCTGATAATTAGAACATACGTTAAGGATATCTTCTGACTGCTATTGATAATTATTATATAGCAGCAGTGTGTTGATCTATGGTCTTCCAACAGATACAAATATCCGTCTGGTCTCAAGGAGAGAAAGACTTTCAAATACAAAAAATAAAAGACAATTATTATATATTGCATACCAATCATTTCCTCATAGGTAAATTTATTAATTTTGGTATATGATTTTATATAACTGTTTTAATAACCTAATTCTACGGAGCCTTTCACGCACTTTATTATAATACAACACTTTTACTTATTGTGTTTATGTTAATATATAGTTGTAAAATTCAATAAAATATAAATTTAACAAAAATTCAAGGATTTAAAATTTAAGGGTGTTAAAACTTTGGCGCCCAACAAATAACCATCGGTCTACTAAATATTTTTATTATCTAGAGATAATTGCAACAGATCTTCAATAATTAATTGTTAAAATTTTCACCATAACCGTTTCGTCATAAATTTCTGAACATATGATCAATATAAGAATGATTTTAATTCTGTTCCTTCCTTCATATATCGATAAGGCGGGGAACGCACAGTAGATTTTTATTATTACACAAGTGGCTAACATAACAACCTTCTATACCCTAGGTCGTGAGTTCAAACCTGGCAGATGAACCTAGGATTTTTCAACGGGAGTAAGAAATCTTAGTTATACCGTCCTTCGAAGGAGAGGTTAGATGGTTAAAGATTCCTATCCTTTAAAAAAATTTAGGAATCCCTCTCTATTATCGTCCGATTAATCACAATACCATAAAGTGATTTTAAATTAATAAACAAACAAAAAACATTGATCTGTGCTGCATAAAAGTATCAATTAGAATTAATCATATTTTAAGAACGGCATAGCCTAGAAGATATAGAGCTAGTCTACTGTTCGAAACATTATCAAAGGTACGGACAAATTATTTACTTCAGCTGTGGGGAGACTAGTTCATTGATATCCTTCTTGGGCACACTCAGGCTCTATAAAATAGGTACCCTTTGGAATCACCTGTAGTAGGGTGCCTAGCATAATAGCCTCCTATGCCAAAGGCCACGGGTTTAAACCCGCAGGTAGTCCTAGTATTTTTGATGGGAGTAAAATATCCTTACTTATACTTTGGAAGGGACGTTAAAAAGGTGGTCCCGAGCCTGTGCGGTGTCAGGTGCTCGTTAAAGCTCCATATTCTAATTAAACCTGAATAGGCAAAATTTAGGACTCCCACTGTAGCATCGTCCGATTAGCCACAGTAGCATAAAGTGACGTTAACAAAATAGGTACCCTAAAATTTGGGAAAAAACATGCGGCTGAGTGTGATCTAATCACGTTATTGTTCGACCGTAGGCCTAGAAACAGTGCGAATCTGAAAATGTATTGAACCCTTGGGTCTTGACCCTTCATCCCTTTTATCAATCATTTTTTAGGTATGAGATATTTAAAAAATAATAACTGAATTATAAAATCATCTCTTTTTTAATTATGTGTAAAATATTATATTGACTTTTACTGGGATTTATAAAGGTTAAAGTTGTATTCATATGCCTTGAGTTAATTAATTATGAAAATTAATCACATCGTAATGTATTCGACCTTGATTTCGCTAAGGAACTTAATTACCCAAAAGTGTATTCGCCTCGGAGGTAAATAGTTCGCAAGGAGCAGAGACACGGGACAAGAACGCTTGAAGACCAAAGGATTTGCTAATGTCCCTTGCTTAATGACCTGACATTACAAGGGCTACATGCATTCTAATTGCCTTCATTAAGGAGACAGTTCTGTCGTGTCTTCATGCTATAATCTCTAGTGCTTCCACTAGTTCGTACGTTCCTTTCAAAGAGCAAAAGTCGCAAAACATCAGAGGGCACTTGTATGGATGCAAGGAGGAGACTTGTTCGCTTCATGAGAAAATACATGCTAAATATAGTGAAAATCTACTCTTCCGAGTGGCTTAATTTGTACAAAAAATATAGTGTTTAAAAAGCAATGAAAATAAAATACAGCAAATGGTAAAAAAACAACAAAAAATCTATTCAATATGTATTTTCAACTGTATGTTGTCGAAGAACTATGTATTTTTATACTTTCTTAAAATTTCATGTAAAAAAAAAATATATATGTATATTTCTTTGGCCACTGTCTCTAATCTAAAATATCATAAATCATATATAAAATGTATGCATTTTTTCTCATATAAAAAAACTATTAAAATTAAAAACAAAAAGCTTGGTATATAAATGACATTTCTGAAAAATAATGGATTAGTGGCCAAAATTCTAAAGACTTTATATTCTTTCTTTTTTGGTTTTTCAAAGTCACAGGATTTTATGAATATAAATAAAAATGCATTATGAATGATTGGTACCTCATTATTAGTAAATCGCTGGGGGTACGTGCCTAACCAAGGTAAGGTAGAGGGGGAAACGATGAAGAAATTATAAACGGAAATAGACAAGCCTGCACCGCGAACCATTTCCCCTTTCTCGGAACAGATCATATGACAGTCCTATTAGATATTTTTAAAATTTAAATAATAAATATTCAATTTTTTTATAAATTTCTTTAAATGATCACACATTATTTCTTTTCAAGCATAAAATAATATAATTTTTTTATAATGAAACATATACGACATAATGCAATTATATTTACAAATTTATACGGGTCTACCAGTTTTTACAGAGAAAAAAAAAACATAGAAAGAGATTAACAAAAACAAATCCACACTGAGGTCTTTACTCAAAGTTAGAAACATCGTTTAGATGAAATCATGCATTTTCATTTATTAAATGTATTCTATATCCTTGTAAAGTGTGATATGAAAAAAAAAGTGTGTTGTTTTAACCGAATAAATGTGTGATTTTGATAGTTTGATAAAACACAAATAAACAATTCACGTTAAAACAATCATTGATAGACTTTAGTTACACAGGCTTTAAAGAATAGAAAAAAAAATTAAATTAAAAAAAAAACGCCAGATGAACGTAAAATGAGTTCTAGGCACGAACAGGTAGAGGGATGAGTGTATGAGGGTATGACAGGAGAGGATGTCAAACACGCTGGCTGGCTTAATTAAATATGTATTAACTGCAGTTATTTTGTTTACTAATGCATTAATTTATTATATTATAATAATTATTATAATGATTAAAATAAGTCGTAAAGTAAAAATACAAGTAAATTAGATCACGATTTTTCATAGAAGTTAATAAAAAAAAATTAAGATGAAATTTATTTAAATTATTATTTTTTTAACGATATTTGGCTTAATAGATTTAACAGAAAATTTCTGATTTAATTATATTATTTTAATTAATATGGTGGTAGTATGTATATAGAGTTAATACTATCATTTTTAATCTTTTACTATTGTTCATATTGTGTTGCCTATTTATTGTCCACGCCTCGATCATATAAATGAAATAAATTGATAGAATAGTTAAACAAACAGAAATCGAGAAATTTTGTGCTGATAACATATAAATAGATTGACATATTTTTTGATGTCATTAAGGTATCTTAAGGCAAAAATGAACCGCGAAAATGATAAATCAATTTTGTATTTAGAGACTTCTTATCCAAGTTTTTAAATTTCCGGTTATGTGCAAGCAACATCAAGCCGGCTTTTCCACTAAAGCGTTTTTTGTGATCTTTTAAAAACAATGCACAGGAGTAAATTAATGAGAAAAAGTTATTTAAGTTAGGACCATCAATGATTTTTTTTTTTTTAAGGTACCACTTTTCCGTTAGGTTATTTTTACAGGATTACTTTTACTTTCTAGCTAAGCCGTTGCCAGAGGACTTGAACCCTAAGGACATGCTAAGAGGAGGCCGGGCACGCACCCCTGGTCCGGGAGCTGGTTCTCTTTCTCGTTGATCTCGGTGATGGTGACCTCCCCCTGGTCGGAGGACTCCCTCCTCTTGGTCGTCGTGGTCTTCTTCACCTTGCGGACCTTCCTCTCTGCGGTGTATTGCATCTGGACTTCGACGTCTGCCATGGCTCTCGCTGTGTCTGATCCTTACCCTGGGAAGCTACTCGGCGAACTGCCGCTGATACAGGCCCTACCCCTAGAGCGGCGTCTCTCCCCTCCACCGCCCTACCCCTACCTGTCTCGCTCTTTCATCTGATTCATATCTTGGAATAATTTTTGAGTAAACGGCTTTTATTTTCCAAAATAATAATCGAATTTTAATAACAAATGTTAGAAAGATTGAGATTTATTAAAAAAATAAATAAATAAATCAGATGCGCGCAACACACGACTAACAGTTATCTCACGAGTTAAAAATTACTTTTAGATAATATATATAAATATTATTTCTTAATAATAATTTGTTTATTAAAAATTTTACATTTTCTTACAATATTTGAAATATGTTTTCTAACGTATCAAAGTTTTAATTCATTTTCAAAGGTTGGTAAACTAAAAACAATAATAAAAAAATCAACACACGACTTAGTTAAAAGCAATATAAACATAAGGTGTCGATTCTTTAAGGTGAAGGTCAAATATTATGAATAAAATTGGAGGCTGATTTATAACTTCACTACACTTTTATTAAAAATTAATGCACGACGTTTCGGCTAAAATGCCATTACCCGGTGCAAAGGAACAAATGTATCTAGTGTGAGTGGATGCTTACAACCAGAAGCCTCATATCTAAATGGAATTGGACATGGATGCATTTAGATATGAGGCTTCTGGTTGTAAGGATCCACTAACAGTAGATAAATTTGTTCCTTTGCACCTGGTGATGGCATTTTAGCCGAAACGTCGTGAATTAATTTTTAATAAAAGAGTGGTGAAAATATAAATTAGACTTCGATTGTTTTCAATCTAAACATTTTTGTTACAGAATTAATTACATTGAGATTAAATAGAAACATTTGTTTTATTAAATAATCCATCATATTATTATCTACGACAATCAGTTAGTTTTATCGGCTTTTCATCACACTCAGTTGACTTTTACAACTTTGTATATGCGATAATATTTTTTTATAAAATCTTTAGGTTTCCAACGGTATATTATACGTCTATATTACTCTTTTTATGTTCAAAAACACAAAAATTACATAAAAAACATATGTTTGCTCTTTTCTCTTTTAGTTGAATATCGAATTCATTCAACTAACATATTTATCCGTTTTTGTTTTTTTTTATGAATGCTGACAAGATGATATGGTTATTTTTTTAGAATTTGAACATTAAATGTATTTTAGCGACAGAAAATAAAAAAATTCGGCATTTGAGCCGTCAGAATATTTCAATCAGAATGAATCATAAATATTTCATCGATATAGCGAGTTTAATCAAAATCGTTTGAGCCGTTTGTAAGAAAATCGTAAAAATTGTGCACAATGCATGGTACAAAGTGACTTCTGGTTCCCTGATTTTGAGAAAAAAGTTGATGTAATATGTAGGCCTTATAATTGTCTTAAATATGAATTAACTTCGTTAGACTTTTCGTTTTCGTGCTAGACTTACCACACACACACACACACACACACACACACACACACACACACACACACACACAGACCTTTTTGTGCGCTATGGTTATTGGAGGACCCTAAAACGTGTATTATCGTTGAAAACTGGAATTTGAAAATTTCCATGATCGTAACACTTGCCCTTCCTATATACAGGTAAGGAAAAATAAGATTAAGATGCAGCGAAGGAAAAACGCTTGCACTAGTGGACTGCCACTAATCATCACACCGGTAAATGCACTTAAACGTTAATCAAAATTATTAACAACATTATTCAACAACATTAATCATTATTAAAAACACATAAAAAAAAATATATCAGAAAGATTAATCGCAAAAATTAAGTTGATTATTTTTTCCTATGTACATATTTCTTTATCTTAGTCACGTTTACCTCACAAATAATGAAATCGAAAGATTAGAATGAAAACTTAAATAGATAAAAACAGTTCGTCATTACCTTTAAATAAGTTTTAGTAGAAAAGTGAGATGTAGTTATCTAAAATATGTTTTTATATTACCTTCAACAATTTCATTGAAAATTGATAAGAAAGTCTAGCAGTAAAAGCAAGATGATAATAATTAAAAAGAAAAAGTTATAATTATATAAATTAACCCTTATTTTAACTTTCACTTACCTATATATGAAATATATAGTAAGGGAAAGTATTGCGATCGTGAAAATTTTTGACTTCCAGTTTTCGACGGAAATACACGTTTTAGGGTCTCCTGAGTCCAAAAAGGTCTGTGTGTGTGTCCGTGGTAAGTCTAGCGCGAAAACGGTAAGGCATACGAAACTGAAAATTTATATTTACGATTTTCCCCAAAACGGCTCTAACGATTTTGATTAAACTCCCTAAATCGATGTAAAATATAATGGGCTTCAATATGATGTAGTTTTCGTTCTGATTGAAATAGTCTGACAGGGTTTAAATGCCGATATTTCAAAATTTCGTCCTCTAAAGTACCTTTAATTCTGAAGATTCTATAAAAATAACTATATTAACTTGTAACCATTGATAATTAACAGCTCAATATGCAAGTTGAGCGAATTCGATAAAAAACTAAAGGAGAAAACTGAAAAAAAATCTTTTTAATGCATTTTTTTTTTTTTAACATAAGAATAGTAATATAGCTGTATAATATATCGTTGGAAAGAGAAAGATTTTAAGGAAAATATTATCTTATACACAAACTTTTAAAAGTTAATAAAGAGTAATAAAAAACCGATAAAACTAACTGATTATTTTATAATTAATTTTTTATAAAACACATGTTTTCAATATACATTCAATTTAATTAATTATTTATTAGTTTCATTCATTTTTATTTCTAACTGCATTTGAATTTTTTTAAATCGATTTCAACATCGGTGGTAAGTGAAAGTCGTGTGTTGCCCGCACCAGATTTTTTTTTTTGTCACATTAATGGAAGTGAAGGTAGTAATAAACATAATGATATTAATAACGTCGGAAATCGCCTGAAGCATGAAATTACACGCGCGAATAAACCTTGATATGACTCATAAAAAGTCCTTATAGCTATCGTTGCAGATACTCTTGCAGCCTGCTAGCTTGCAAATAGATTGTCTAAAGCTCTTCTTCCTAATAAATATTTATCTATCACTTATTATAAAGTATACCAAGACAATATATCACTAAGAGGTAAATATTATATTCTCTTATATCTATTATTTTCTTTATTTAGTATCAAATCTTTTCAACTTTTATATTTTATTATATTATATTAACCAAAAACACTTACAATACATTCGTTATTTTTTCTTAAACAACTATAATATTCACTAGAAATCATTTGCATCATCACAACGTTTGCCGGTTCACATAGTTCATTATAATATGGTTTAAATTTTTAGTTACCAATCTATTTATTACTTTCACTTACTATATATAGTAAGGGGAAGTATTGCGATCGTGAACATTTTTGACTTCCAGTTTTTAACGGAAATACACATTTTAGGGTCCCCTGAGTCCAAATAACCAAGTCCCGCAAAAAGGTCTGTGTGTGTGTGTGTGTGTGTGGTAACTCCCGGGCGGAAACGGTAAGTCCTATGAAACTGAAATTTCATATTTAAGACAACTATACGCCCGAGACGTGACAAAACTTTTTTCATCAAAATGAGCTTACTAGAAGAGGCACATAACATGCATTTTGCACCTTTTTTAGATTTTCTCGAAAATGGTTCCGACTATCGATGTAAAATTTAATGGGCTTTAATATCATGTGGGTTTTATTCTGATTAAAATGGTCTGACAGGGCTTAAATGCCGATATTTTAAATTTTCTTCCCCTAAAGTACCTTTAATTTTGTAAATTCAATAAAAATAACTATATTATCTTGTTAACGCTGATGAAAAACAGGTAAATATATAAATTGAATAAATTCGATACCCAACTAAAGGAGAAAACAGAAAAAGTATTTTTTAATGCAATTTTTCGTTTTCGAACATAAGAGCAGTAATATACATGTATGATATACCGTTGGAAAGCTAAAGATTTTAGAAAAAATATTATCTCATACACAAGCTTTTAAAAGTTAATAGAGAGTGATAAAAAGCCGATAAAACTAAGTAATTGTTTTAGATAATAATATAATATATTTTTTAATAAAACACATGTTTCTATCGAAATTTAATTTAATTAATTATTTAATAGTTTCACGTATTTTTATCTCTAAATGTATTTGAATATTCTTTCATTGATTTTAAAAATGGAGGTAAGTGAAAGTCGTGTGTTGCCCGCACCAGATTTTTTATATCCGATACGGTCCAGAAGAACTTGTTAAAAAATACCTTCTAGATCTTTGACCGCTTCAGCCAGCTGGTTCACCTCTGACCTATCTTTGGCTGTCCCTTTCAAATATGCTGCCTTTAGCTCGCCAAGATTAGTTTATTTCGCCTATACATCTGGTATCGGTGGAACAGGTGGTCTTGCCAAATACTGTGGCTTTCATGGTATAGAGAAAATGTACTGTAGGACTTCTGCTGGATACAACCGCGTTTATTTCACTCTTCCTACACAAATAAATAAAATGGCTTTGCGCAAAGTAAGGATAGATACCGATAACTTTTAAAATCATAGCAAGTCATCGAAAAGAATATCTTGATCATGTAAACATATAAATATGACATTTAAAAATAAAATTCATTTTAAGCTTAATGTATATTGCATTACAAATTAAAACATATATTTTTTGTTTACTCGGTAAAGAAACTGAGGTTATCTCTGTGAAACAACTATAAAGCTTATTCCTAAATGTATGAATTTCCTAGAAACAAAAGGCAGGTTCATAAAAAAAATGTGCTATGTGTACGACCAGCACATAAAGTCTACTGTCACATTCAGATTACTAGTGTATAATTCAAGATGACATATCTCTACAAGGTAATGATGTTTTACAATTAAATAAAACAATAAAAAAAAAAGAAGCATTCTCAACTTAATCTACTTTAACGAACGTACTGTTCTTTCCAACAAAATTCCAGCGCAAATCGAGAATTAAAAAAAAAAATTCATTTAGGTGAAGGTCAAATATTTTATAAATAAAATTGGAGGCTGATGTCACTTCACCACTATTTTATTGAAAAAAATATATTCGCACTACGTTTCGGCTAACAATGCCATCTTCTTTTATGCCATCTTTCATATAAAGGAGAATATTACAGAATGATAAAGGGTATTCCTATGGGCGGTTCCATGAGCGTTAATCTAGCAGGAATTATCATGAATAAAACTTTAGATAATGCAGTAGCACAATATAATAAACCCCTACCCATCATCGTCAAATATATTGATGACATTTTGACGTTAATTGATCATGATGACATAAAGGTTTTTTTAGATATCCTCAATTCGATAACCAACCTTAAATTCACATACGAAGCAGAAATAGATCACCACTTAAGATTCTTAGATATTGATGTACATAGTAATAACAACAGAATAACCACAGAATGGACTAAGAAGGAAATCACCAGTAATAGAATTTTAAATTTTTACAGTAACCACAGCAAACATCAAATAGTTAATACTGCATACAATTTAATATACCGTGCAATCACCTTAACAAGTTTGAATTATTTAGAGACAACAAAAGACAGAATTTATAACATGCTATTAGAAAATTTTTATCCAATAAAACTAATACATAAATTATGGCACAAGGGTTTAAACCATAAAGCAATAGATTTCTCTGACCTTAATAATAGTATTAATACTCATAATAATTACAGTAACAATATAGTTAACAAACCTATAATTCAATTACAAAATAACAATAGAAAACTCATCACACATTATTTTCTACCGACCGTTTTGAAGATCAACAATAGTAATAATCCAGCTAATAATTTAGATAGGGACACAGACTGTAATAACACCAATAGACCTAAATATTATTCAATAACAAATATACATAATTTAACTGACCAACTGATACAAACTTTTAAAAAATATGACATAACAGATATTAAATTTGCAAAAAAACCGATCAATAAATTAGCTCGTATTTACACAAATAAAAAAGACAAAATAGACAAACTCAAAAAAACTAACGTCATCTATAAAATAAAGTGTTCCGACTGCAACAGAATCGACAATAAAAATTTAATCTACATTGGACAAACTAAACAAAATCTAAACAGCAGAATCACTCAACATATCAGTAACTGCAAATCCACTATCAAAAAATATAATAAAGCCACTGGCTTATCAACCCATAGTACAGAATATAAGCACCAATTTGACTTCAACAACCCAGAAATTTTAGAAATAGAGAACAATAATAAAAAAAGAAGAATATTAGAGGCTATTCACATCACTAAAAACATCAAACAGGTATGTAATTTTCAACAAGACACCCAAACATTATGTAATGCATATACCAACATCATCCATAAACTAAATATATAATAATAGTAGTTGCATAAAACATACCTTTCATTCATCAGGTTTTTTTTTTTTTTTTTTTTTTTTTTTTTTTTTTTTTTTTTTTTTTTTTTTTTTTTTTTTCCTTTTCTTTCTTTCTCTTTTAAATTTGATTCAATTTTTAAATGATTAGCCATTTTTATAGTAGTACCCTTCTCCTCCCCTCCCCTTCATGGACACCTGATTTGGTCATGTGGTTTTGACTAGGAAGCAGCTACCCACACTAAGTAAGGGTACATTTTTGTATTTATCAGTTATTGGTTTCATAATTATTAATTAAAGTTTAATCATTTTATTGGATTTGTGCAATGATGAACATGGTACATCAACTGAGTCTATTTATATATAGTTTTTATATTGGAATGTGTTTCATGGTTCAGGTTTTGTCATGTTCAGTTATAGTTTTAAATTGTTATGATAAAAAAATTTTAAGATTGTTAACGTTAATCTCATAAATTATTAATTTATTTTGACTGTATATATAAACATGGTGTGTGTGTGTGTGTGTATGTGTGTGTATATGGGTATATTTATATATATATATGGTGCGTGTATGTATGAATGCATGTATGTATGGTGTGTATATATATATTTTATTTATTCTTTTATCATACAATCTAACATAGTTGTATGGTTTCATGACAAATTGTATGGAAGATTATTTGTAACTTGACAATATTTTGTACTTTTAGATCTAAGTTGTTCCACTGCACCAGAAGATGGCATTGTTAGCCGAAACGTAGTGCGAATATATTTTTTTCAATAAAATAGTGGTGAAGTGACATCAGCCTCCAATTTTATTTATAAAAAAATTCACTTCTTTCGACAGTCTCTATGACTGTTTGAATTGTATTTTTTTAAAAAATATATATCACCTAATGCTAGAGCGAAAAGATAATTGAGACGTTGGTTTCCAAAAGGTACTATATCCATTCTAGGAAATGTTACAGGAGGCGCGAAAATCACTAATTATTATATTATTATATTAGCTAATTTGATTCTTTTCGCATTAAAATCCAGAATTGTTTTTTCAGTATATTAATAACATCATATTAAAGTTATGAAATGAGATATTTAAGTATGATTTGGAACAAAATTAAATGTGTAAGTAGTCCCTTTAGAAAATAATTATATTTCTAAATAGCGTTTATAAAGTGCTTGGGGGTTCATTAGATAAAATCAAATAGGAGATTTAGATATAACTAATTGATGAGAATACAAAAATGTAAAAAAATCAATTTTGTAAAAAATGTCCTTTAGTACTTTTTGGAAATCAACGTCTCAATTATTGAACATCAGAAAATGTTCGTCAGCATGCTGCATAAAATAAAGAGCTGCACAAACGGCGTAACTTTCCGCAGTAAAGTTACTAGCCATGTTGCGTAATTTAAAAAAAAATATTTTTTATTGAAATTTACAACTGTATTTTGTGATAAAACTAGTAAATATGCTGGTAATGATAAAATACATGAAAAAACATGAAGGGAAACTGCGCATTGGTAGCACTCTAGTAGTCAATCTAAACAAGAAGGTCTAGCGGCCATCTTCTTTTCAGACGCCTCGGAGGATTGTCAGGAATAGAATAGGAAGCTAGTATTGAAAATAGTGGGTTAGAGTGAGAGTGGAGTTTGTCATGGAAGGATTCTGGCCAAATCAGCTACAAAGGGAATATTAAGGTCTTTATGGATGAGTTTATTCGTGAAAAAATAAGGAGCGTTGAGAATTTTTTATTGCGTAATTAATATTTAATGGTGTTAGAATTTAATAATAATAGAACATCCTATTTTGATTTGGAGTCATCGGAGTAAATACATATGATATTGATGTTTTAGTCTATAATTTGTTGATATTCAGTCAATTATTAGGATGCTTAAGTTTTGTACTTTTTGTATTGACTCAGGGTTAAGTCGATAGTAGGTTATTTAAAGGTCCACCGTGCATAGTTATGTTCAGTAATTGAAAGTTGCAAGTTTCTTATTCTCTCTGCATACCTTCTTGCTCTTGTCCCATGTGGAACATACAATATTCGATTTTTTCTTTGGTTGAATGAGCTTCCATACTGAATTTTCTACATTAAATTTAGAACAGAATAAACGTTACATAAATTTGAGGTTTTTTGAGCACACGGAGGTTCTCCCGATCTGAGATACTCTGGCTATAAATGTTTTTGCTAATTGCAACGATACGTCATATAGCAGTCTAAATTATCTTGGCGACTCATCCTTCCTCGGTCCAAACATTCTACGCAATACTTTATTTTCGGATAACTTGCAGCGTCGTTAAAACGTTGCCTGTGTACCAGGAACAATATGGAATCTGTCCAATTTAGAGAATTTCATTCCATCTAAGTTAATATAGAATAGAGTAAGTTTCCCTGCTTATGATCACACAAGCAGTTGAGCAAGTTCTTAAAAAACAATATTAGATGAGCAACAGACAATGAAGCCAAAACAGTTAACCAATCAAGCAGTTTATATCAGAAGAATTAAGTTGTCGCCGGCCTAATTAAGACGAGTCAAGCTGTTTGTGTAACCCAATAGGATTGATTCTTTATACGGATGTTTCAATATAAGAATTTACGCCAGATGGCCCATTCTCTCGACAACTGATCCCTACGTATAGATCGTTTATAAGTGCATAGGAGTTGTTTTCGATTGTGTTACCAGTTTCACTATTTAAATTTAAAGTAATTTTGTATTCAACATTTTAAATTGTGGCTGAAAGATTGAATATTATGACTTAATGGAAAATTTCAAGTTTTAAAGTTATCTAAAGCTTTTAAAACTGACGAACTACTAAAAGGTTAATGAGTGCTAAAACAAGGAGTGAAAGTTCTCAGAGCGGAAAGAAACGTGGGTGGTAAGACAGAATTAACTTTGAACTTATAGATTTTGATGGGATCTAGGAATAAAATGTATATTGGAAAAAATTACAGGAATCCAAAAAAGTAATTATTACTATAAGATTTATTAAAGAGAACAGAATTACAATATATATATATATATATATATATATATATATAATATATATATATATATATATCTTTTTTTTCGAGAAAAAAATCATAGACTTTTACCAGATAAGCTGAGATGCAGTACCTCATATACATTACAACCTTCTATATCCAACTTGAGCGGGTTCAGACCGGCAGATGGCCTAGTGAAAATAAGAGGAGTAAACAATTCTTGGTAATGCCGTCCTTCGGAGGGGACATTCAATGGTGGCCCCGTGCCTGTGCCATGTCAGGTACACGTCAAAGATCGCTATCCTAATTAAACTGGAAAAGCAAAAATTAGGACTCCCACAGTAGCATCGTCTGATTACGTACAGTAGCAAAAAAACTGACTTCATAAATTTATGGAACAATATAAACCAAGTAATAAAAATGTTTAATAAATACGTTAATGCTAGGTTAAAAGAAGGCGTTAAAACTAAATTAAAAAGCTCCAACCTCTTCAGAAAAAAAAATATAAATTAAGCAGACAGATCTATTTTTTTTTTTTGGATTCGACGTATCTCATCACGAATGAGCTTAAATTTTAAAAGCGGTTATTTATTTTTTTTTTTTGGTCGATTAGAAAAGTATATTTGGATTATTATTTTTAAAATTAAAAAATATGAAATGTTTGTAGTAAAGAAAAAAAAACAAAATTCTCGTTAGCTATTGTACCCAGATTACCTATCTTATATGGTTATATTTTCTTGTATAAAATAATTAACAAAAACTATTTCTTGACATTAAAGATAGTAAAAGTTGGCAGTCAATAAGTATCTTTTCTTTAAACTATTTTTTTTTTATGATTTGCTTTTGGTTATTTTTATGGCTTTCTTTCTATTTTTCTTTTTTGCATGGTGCGGATCTGCTATACATATATTTTGACTGCAGAATTGTGAGAGCTAATTTTAAAATATTCAAGTATTAATACAATATATCAGATCATCTTGTGGTATTGTGAACAAGCACCGAGATACAGAGGTGGAATATTTTAGCAGCGTATTCTTGTCAGATTTGGAACTGGTATTGTTGCTCTTGGATCAACTCCACGTTCTCTTGTGAATTTACTAAACTGTTAAATGGAAAAGTGTAAGAGAGATATATATGAGAAGAGCAAACAATAATATTTTCTCAGAATGTATATCATATTTCTGTAACATATTTCCTAGACCAAGACTATCAAGCAGTAGAATAATAGCGAAAGAAGGTAACCAATAGCTTTTTTTTTTTAAGTATGAGGGCTTTCAGATTACGATATTTATATTTAGAGTAACCTTAGATTATAAAAGATTTTTTGCTTTCACTTACCTATATATGTAATATATAGCTAGGGGAAGTATTGCGATCGTGAAAATTTTCGAATTCCAGTTTTCAACAGAAAAACACGTTTTAGGGCCCCAGTTTCCAAAATAAGTCCCGCAAAAAGGTCTGTGTGTGTGGTAACGAAAAGTCGTAAGAAACTGAAATTTCATATTTAAAACAATATATGCCCGAGATGTTACAGTAAATTTTTCTTTAAAATCGGCTGACCGGAAGCATTTTGCAACTTTTAACGATTTTTTCAAAAACGGCTTAAACGATTTTGATTTAACTCCCTATATCGATGTAAAAATAATTGGGCTTTAATATGATATAGGTTTCATTCTGATTGAAATAGTCTGACAGGGCTTTATATGCCGGTAGTTTAAATTTTCTTCCTTTTAACTACCTCCAATTTTGTAGATTTGAATAATCTTGTTAGCTGTGATAAAAAAAAGAAGGTAAATATATAATTTGAGCGAATTCGATATCAAAAGAAAGAAGAAAAGAGTAAAAATATTTTTGTATGTAATTTTTGCGTTTTGGAACATTTAGCATGTTGGAAAGCTAAATATTTTATGAAAAAATATTATGTTATACACAAAATTGTAAGAGTTAATGGAGAGAGATGAAAAACCGATGAAACTAACTGATTGTCGTAGATAATAATATAATAGATTATTTAATAAAACTAAATTAATTAATTCTTTAACAATTTATTTTCATCTTTAAATGTTTTTAAAAATTCTTAAATTGATTATAACATCGGAGGAAAGTGAATAATGCAATGATTATAGCACTCCGTTTAACATTATTGAACAAACATTTTCTTTTCTTGATTTAATATGCTGAAATCTATTTCCACATCAGAACTTAAAAAGGTATTATCTCATCATCTAGAATCATACAGAAATATTTTATACTTTTCATTTATAAAATCCGCATTTTACTATTTATAAGCATATATCTCTTATTTATAAACAAGATTTGACATTTATTTAGAAAAAAAAAACATGTTAATTTGACTAGGAATTTGGGTCAATGTTACAAAACCGCCTTGAAAATTTAAAATGTGTTGACAAAATAGACATTTATGGGCATAAAAGAAGCAACGTGTGTATTTTTATCAGCGGAAAGTTTAAAATATTTAAAACAGATCAGTTAAATTCCAGGTGACGGAAGAATATATTGAAAAGTTGTGAGGCTGTAGTAGATTTGAGCAAATAAATTTCAGGGAAGTAAATCTGTTTACAATTTTTTTAGGCTTAAATTTTTTTTTTTATTATAAACATTATTTTAATTAATATCTGTAATTACTTTTTTGTCATTAAGCCACAGTTTTGCGTTGACAAGGTCGTCTCACGTACTAATAAATCATTGAATGCCACAAGAAATTATTCTGGGTTGGAACTTTTCAAGAGAATCTGCATTTCAAAAGAATTAAATGTGAACTCCTGAACTTATTTGTACTTTATATACCTCTAATATATAATATAGCATCAAATATTTTTTTAAATTAAAAATTGTATGAATGAATATTTATAACAAATAATAATAAATTTAAATACATACCAAAATAATATTACATTTGGGAAACAAAATTTAGTTCATTGAATGAATAAACGAACAAAATCGACAATCATTTTAAGACCTATTAAACTCCACATTTTTATTTTTCCAGTTATAACTATAAATTTGGTACTTAAACTCCACTTAACTCGAATAATAACTGATGCCGCATTGTTATCTCCACTGCAGCTATCTCGTAATAATGATAAGAAAATTACAGGAGTGGATCATACAAACGAGAAAAAACTAATTAGGGAAAAACCTTGGCTCATGAATCATGCGACAGTATTAAAAGTATTAGAAACCATAAAATTATCAAGATTTAGAAAAATTTTAAAAATCTAAGATATAAAATAGTTTCTTAAGATATAAAGATTTAAGATATAAAATAGGTTCTTTTTAAATAAAAAGAATGATCCATATTTTTCACTCAACAATCCTTTTATTTCTTTTTTCTCTCCAACGTTTCAGCAATTTGCCGCTTTCAAGGATCTTACAAGCATTATTTATTTTATAGACAGGTAAGATCAAAGGTATGTACAATATTTTATAACAGTATGAAAACTAAAATTGTTTTTTTAATTTTATAATGAATGATGTTAGTGTGTTCCTTGAAAATGGTAAACTGCTGAAACGTTGGAGAGAAAACAGAAATAAAAGGATTGTTGGGTGAAAAATATGGATTTTTTTTTTTAAAGGAACCTAACAATATATTTATTCACTCAAATAAATGCATATAAAATAAAAATTAATATAAAATAAAATTTCAATAAAGTTATGTCAATTGATGTGATAAAGATTGCAGCAGGTTCTAATATTCGAGAAAATAAGGTATGACTAAAAAAAATGAAATTTAATAATCTTTTATTGAACAAAGCTTAATCTCTTTTCTTACATATAACGCTGTAAAGCGACTAAAAAGAATGTGTACATGAGATCTTTCAATTTACAAAGAGCTATTCAAGTTGCTACCAATTAGTTATGTCTCGTAAGCACGGGATTTATTTAAAAATATAATGTAGTAAAACAAAATAAAAATAATGGATAGTAAAAACTAGAATGGATTATAATTCTTTAACATCAATGAGATAAAACACTCAATTTCTCATCTATTTATTTCTATTCTCCAAACAACAGATCACGCATATGTCCCTTATAACAAT
The DNA here is from genome assembly GCA_023052935.1 of Piezodorus guildinii. NCBI lineage: Eukaryota > Metazoa > Arthropoda > Insecta > Hemiptera > Pentatomidae > Piezodorus > Piezodorus guildinii. The sequence goes on from CM041296.1 coordinate 92,343,307, forward strand.
GTTTTCAAAAGTGACTTTTCATCATTTTTCAACCGAGCAACATACAAGTGTATGTAAATAGATAAGCAACAGGTACAATATAACTAACAACTATTTAAAACTATCTTAACAGCTTACAAATAACACTTTTATGGCTTAGACAAATGGCTTAGACTAACAGTGGCTGGTCCATAAACGTATAATCTATATTTTATATTTCTGGCAAAGTTTATTTTTTTCTTAAGTGACAATTCATCATATTTTTTTTCTCCTGACAAGCATATTTTACTAATGAGTTATGAGTCAATAGTTATTTGTCTAGACTTACTTCTTCACGTTTTTAAATAGCCCTGCTTCAGTGCGTTAAAATTACGATAATTATTTCTTTTATTAACATAAAAAATAATTATATCAATATGTTCTAAACAAGGAAGATCTCATTTAATTATTAAGGTTGATTTAGGGCTGAATAATTCTTCCATTAACACTGATCTTTTATTTCATTGACGTTTCGGGATATTCTCCCATCTTCAGAAGTCTACAAAAAATTTTTTTATTAAGCAATTTACCATCTCATTAAAAATCACTATAATGAAGTGAATGGTTTAAACAAATTTATAAATTAGGAGTCAATTGATAACATACATTTTAAAACAATTAATTAACAAATTTTAAAATCATAAGGAGGCAATAAAAGCAAAAATTTGGGAGAATATCCCGAAACGTCAATGAAATAAAAGATCAGTGTTAATGGAAGAATTATTCAGCCCTAAATCAACCTTAATAATAAAAAATAATTTTTTTGTTTCATTAGTTTTTCGTAATATTAAATTATATCTCAGTGTGGACCTAAATAAAAGTAATTCGAGATTTATTCACAATTACAAATATGATTTTTTTAAATCTTTCAGTGGCGCGACAGGCCGTGTAGGCCCTGGGTCTCGCGGTGTAAACTCCTGCGAGTTTACACTCACATTTCATGATGCAATTTTTTTTTTAGTGTAGGGTCATCACTCCCTACGACTAATTTTGTGAGTGGCCACCCTTTGGCTGACGGGTCTCACATACCCGGGGGAGAGGTTGTGAGTGAATACACATTTTTTTTAAAAATCCTTATAAAAGCCCCGCCGGGACTGGGATTCGAACTCAGAAACTGTAGCATGAGAGACTAGCGCGCTAGCCACTCAGCCAAAAAAAAAAAAAGAGAAGAAAATAATGTTTACTGCTTGACAAAATAATGTTAATTTTTCAAATGTAAAACAGATCCAACTTGGGAAGTGCTTAACATAAATTGATCTTTAAAGAACTCAACTTGCCAAGGTTTTACATGCAAGGACTTTTAATTGAATGTATTATTCAGATGAATAGTATGACCAAATGCTTTCTTAGGATATCTAACACCTATTCGTTTCATCGATGATACAAACTTTGAATGAAACACATATAGATACATTTGCTTTAATATTTTTTATATTAGCGTATATATATATTCCTCCTAATTACCGGGCCCAGGCATATGAGCAGGCTTAACAGAGAAAGTGTGGGTGTGCACGTTTTTCATTCCAAAAATGTTAAATAAACCATGGTTTCATCTATTATTTATCTAATTGATGGTAGTTAACTGAATATTCCGTCAGTCTAATATTACTTAAATTTATCAATTATTTAGGTGAAATTTTTGGAAACGTTACGGATATACCTTAAGTGTAAAGGTATAATATAAATTAATAAAATCAAATATAACTACAGATTATTGATGTGAAACATCTTTCCTCTCGCCTTTCTACAATTCGTGGGAGTGGTTTCACTAAGAGGGACGGAAGTTTGTAACAGGAAGCAAGAGAAGCGCTCGCTATTTGATTTGATCAATATATTCATCACTTCGTATCTATAAATTTTTAAATCGGTTCAATTATATTATTGTTATATGTTTATATCATCGGATAATAATCTAAAAATATATTTACGCAGCATTCGTATAGCATATTACCTGATTTTAAACACGGTACATATGTCTTTGATAATCCTCAGATTTACGCTTAGGATAGGTTAATTTATGTTAGTTAATATAAATATAACTGTTCGGATTTCAACAGCTGTTGAAAGCTGCTAGGAGTGAGCAGTCAGGAACAAGGGTGAGGAGATAATTTGTCAAGAAAACTTCGACAGAGAATTGGCACCTGCTTCATGGTTAATTTTTTTTCGTCATTGATACCGGTTCTAAATTTGTAACCGTATTTATTTGTTACTGATTTGGGTTTCAGTCAGTTTACTAGTTCTAAAAGTAAGTTGGCGGCCCAGGAACGCCTACTGCCAGCAGTTATTTCCGACGCAAAACTCACTACTACTTCTGCTTCAAGCTTCTTTAAAATGTCCAGTTATTCATAACAATTCAGGTTAAAATGATAGTTTTTATGATTGAAATCGGTACTTTTTTCCGCAGAGTTAAGAGACAACGTTGAAAATGCTGCTTATTGGCTACATACAAGAAAAGAGTTAATCAAGTATTAAATAAATTTCCATAACGTGACACATTGCAATAAAAACCACAATAAGATCCAGAGGCTACTAAAGATACAATAGATATTAGACGTACTTTTTTGGTTCCGCCAGTTAAGATAGGTCTGATACGATCATAGATCTATATGTCTAAAAATTCAGAAGAGTTATGATACGGTTCGTAAAGAAATAAATCTTAAAATATTTGTTATAGTAAACGCTTTTGGAAATAAAAAAAACGTTGTTTGGCAAGCTTACAATATTCTATAGAGAACTTAACATAGAACCTTTTGAATAAATTAGGTAACTTTATTTTATTTATTATTTACTAATATTTTTCTTTTAGGGTTGACCTGTGGTGTAGAGGCTAGTATAACAGCCTTCTATTCCATAGGTCGCGGGTTTGAACCTAACAGGTCGCTCTGGGATTCTTTACTGGGAGAAAAAACTTACTTATTTGAACCTTCCTTCGAATAAGACGTAAAAAAGTGTTCCCGAACCTGTGCGATGTCAGGTACTCATTAAAGATCCCTTTCATAATTAAACCAGCACAGGCAAAATTTGCGACTCCCACGGCAGCATCAAACGTTAAATGAATAAAACAAACAAACTAACTTCTAGGTAATGTTAGGTAAATAGCAAAGGGAAAAAGATTTACCAAACATACCTGTATAGGGTGTCCCGTCACTCTACGTTATATAGACAATTTAACCTAGTTTTTTTTTTTTTTTTTTTCATATCCCCTTAATTTAAAATTCTTCTAAATTTCTCTTTTTCGTTACTGAATTATTCCTTTTTCTGTAACTTGCATAACCTAGTTTTAATTTAAATCGTAGAATATATTATTTTTTCTTTAATTTATGTTTCTGAGAAGGTGAATTTTTAATTTTTGATCGTTAATATATTCTTATTAATTAAAATATTCTTGTTTGTTGGTTTATTTAACGCCACTTCATGCTACTGTGGCTAATCGGACGATGCTACAGTGGGAGTCCTAAATTTTACCTATCCGGGTTTAAATATTATGAAATGAACATTTTTGTAGTTTTTATGGTGATTCGCACAATTTTTTATGCAATCCAAGTTGTTTTTTTTCTCGTTTTATAGGTAACTTTTTCCTGTTTTGTGTTATTTTATTAATTGTTAGGATACACATATTTTCATACGAATCTGAAACGACCAAAAACTGCTCGTGAAAACGATTATTTATTATATCTATTTGACAAACGCTCCAAAAATCTCCATTCTACAATATTCTTTAAACAGCCAGATTTCTCTCACATTCAATTCTTAAAATCATTAGAAACGTTAACTGCCCCTTATTTTGTTACCAATATTATCTCAATATCCTATAGGTTTCAAAGAAACAGATAATACGCTTTAAAATCCATGTTCCCACAAAGTGGAATACCATACGTCAATACTAAAGTGGGATATGTTTTCTAATTTAAAAAAAAAAACCCTGAAGAATGGTCCCTCCCATTTTGCAATTGATAAATAAAGGCATAGAAGCCCTTGAAAGATTACTAGTGCATGCAACGCATATAGCAATCCTCTTTAGAATACCTCCGGGTAATAGAAGGACAAAATGTGACATCTATACATATTACATTTGTATTTGTATTTTGTTTGAAAATAAAACCAAAGGGTATGAACAAAAAAAATAAAAAAAATAATAATTAAAAAAAACGAAGACAAATGTAAACACGTAACATTCATTCTTAGACGAAAATCCTGTCCGCCAGTTTATTTCAACTCAGTAACATTTCCTCCTTCTGATACAGTCCGGTATCTTGGCTTAGTATTAGACAAAAGATTGACATGGAACCCAAATACAAGACTTAAAAGACAAGAACTCAACCGATTCGGACAGTTATACCGACTACTCAACAGAGAATCTAAGCTTACGGTTGACGACAAATTATTAATTTACAACACAATACTGAAGCCTATTCGGACCTACGGACTTGAACTGTGGGGGACAGCTAAACGTTCTAACATCAAACGCATTCAATCCAAAGTCCTCCGAACAATAGTAAATGCTCCTTATTACGTCACCAACCATACCTTACACCAAGAACTAAATATTCCATTTGTTTTAGATCTTATTCCATCAAAATTCTCCAATTCCATCAGAACCTTATCCATCAACCCAATCCTCTAGCTGAATCCCTTTCCAGCTCCACGCACCCTTACTATCCCCTTAGAAGGTTGAAACTGCAGTGGCCCCGTGACCTCTTGTAAGGTGTATATATGGTGTTCTAGCACTGGCTAAATTCTCCACTCAATGTGCTATATGTTTGACGTGTATATAGGTATGAGTGATTTCTAGACTTGGGATATGTTTTATTGATTCGTTATTGTATATATATTTTATAATAATTGTATAGCTATGTAAATATTATATGGATGTTATCTTTTACCACTATTATTAATGTCACAATTAGGACAGATTGTAATATAATTCAATAACATTTTTGTTAAAAAAAAATCATTTATGAAAGAATCCGAAGAAATTTGCTGCATAATTCATTTTAAAAGCAGAATGATGAAAAATAAACGGTAACGCAGTACCAGTGGAGGCTACATTAAATACAATTTATTTTTTAACTAGGGCTTGTTGAGTAGGACAAGATAAATTTACCTCCCCGTGAGGTCAGCCAAATATCTCGATTTCCTCCTGACCTCCTCCTCCCACCCCTCCTCCCTCCTCAGTAGTTCTCCTCCTCCCTCCTCGTCTGGACGGAACGAGGAGGAATCGTTACCGTCCAAACTATTATCCTAAGGAGGACCGACTTCAATAGACGATATACATGTGAATACTCCGAAGTTATGATGTGGGTGAGGTTGAGTGCGGGGAGGCTGGAGAGGAGCACGGTAATCTGGCCATCCTACCATAAGAGGGCTTATCTGGACGCTAGAATTATTCAGTGAAACGATACCCCAGAATGACGGAGGCGGTCAGAAGAATGAGGGTGGAGCTAGAAATAGCAAAGATATCTGGGTGAGGCCTTGAGATGATCCTTTTTTAGCAGCCTCTAAGGCTCCAAACTATTTCTTAATTGTTCTTAATATACTAGCAACTCACTCCCGCTACTAGAATCAGCACTTTAAGGAGGATTGGTTAATATATTTCAATTTTTTTATTAATTGACAGTTGCTATCTTGAATTGAGAGAATCGTCAGATTGGGATTTAACTTTCAGAGGCTATTCTGACAAGATATTTACGGACTCCTCTCCTAAATGATTCTGTCGCATTTTTTTAAGGAGTTGGAATCCAATGGTTGCAAAAAAAAAGTTCCTAAACATAAATTCTTAGGTAAAGATTACTTTTTGAATCTCATCTAAATATATACATACACCAAATCTATGAATATATTTTATTTAATTCATTCCATTCCACGAACGAAAACTATAGAGCTAACGATAGTAGTTTATAAATATTAATTAATAAATTATATGAAATATGTTTAAGATCTTTATTTGGCCGTTTCCAAAAGAAGTTTATTGATTTATTTCACTTTCATCCCTAACGTCTATATTTTTTAAAGAGGTGTTGAGTGAGTGAATATATTTTTTAAATAAATAGAGTTTTTCCGTTTATTTTTTTAATAATGGATATAATATAACTAGCTGTTGCCCGCGACGTCGTCCGCGTCAATTTCTGTTATTATGATCGGGATTCAGAAGTTTTTAAAAGAGTATATTTTGAAGTACTTCTCCGTAAATGATATTTTTAGTTTTATTTTCTTGTGGCAGAAGAACATACTGATTTTCTCCGCAACCCGATCTTGAAAACGCGACATGTAGTTAGCCGTGTGAAAAATTCCTGAGTGTTTAAATGTTTGCCCCTATGATTTATTAATTGTTACTGTAAAATATAACTTAACGGGAAATTGAATTGATTTGGAATCACTGGGATACGAGTTGATTTTCCCCGTTTTTTTCCCAATTTTCCACTGATTCTTCGCTCCTATTGGTCACAGCATGATGCTATTTTAGCCTAAAGCCTTCCTCTATAAATGGAATATCCAACACAAAAAGAATTCTTCAATTTGAACCAGTAGTTTATGAGATTAGCGCGTTCAAAGAAAAATCAAACGAACAAACTTTTCAGCTTTATAATATTAGTATAGACTATTAATTAAAACACATGCTACATCGAAACTTTATGTAATTAATTCTTTGATCTATAAGTGTATTTAAGATTTTCTAATTTAATTTTAACAACGGAGGTAAGTGAAAGTCGTGTGTTGCGCGCACCAGATTTTTTCACTTGTTGTAGTGTGTCACATGGACCTTCTTTAGAATCAAATACATTCTTAAAAACCGAAGAGTATTTATCCAAATTTACATCATTCCAGAACTGGCAGAGACATTGGCCAGTGGGTGTAGGTTATACTTTTAGACTGGAGCATAGATCGGGCTGGTATACATAATTCATTGCGGATACTGAGGGCCAGGGGCTCTCGAAAACAGTTTTACCATCAGCTCGGATATAGATTCTTTGATGTATTGTGTGCTCGCGATTAATTCCCCTGCTTAAAACATGGTCCTTATGACCTTCTGAAATGGCAGTTTGAAAGGTCACACTTGAAAGGGTCTTTTAAGAAAGTACTTAGCTGAGTTACTTTGTTAGTTTTGGGGGGAAATTAACAAGAGTTTGAAAATGTTAAGTAAGAATAGCTTTTCGATTACATCAAAACCTTGAAATTTATCAGAAATCTCGTAGATTAAATATATATAGTAGTACAATGAAAACGTTACAGTCGAAAAAAAATATATAAATTGTTGTAATTTTAATTATAAGGACAAAAAAAAAAAGTTATTAAATAGTTATTATCGCTCTCAGATCTTTAAAAAAAAAAACCATTAACTAATTAAACTTATGGAAAAAATTAATAAATACCAAAAAAAAAAAAAAAAAAAAAAAAACCCTGCAAATTATTAAACTATGGTTTATTATTTCCAAATAACTATGTTAGAGTATAACAGTTTATATAACTATTAAGTTTATTGGCTATTAACTCATATGAAAAGCAATAAATAATTCAAAGAAAAATGGCATATCACCACTGCTAATTTCAAAACGTTATATCTCTTTTAATTCTGAACCAATTTCAATATTTTTTTTTTCATTTTGTAGGAAATTAATTCTCCACGAAATAGCAATAAAAGCAAAAGTTATTTATTTATTAATTAATCAGAAGAAACATTTAGAGATTACAAAATCGTAAAACATTTATTCAATGGTATATTTAAAAATTTGAATATATTGTCAAAAATAATTTTATAAAGGAACCATAATACTATAAAATAAAATGTGTTGTATCGGGTTACCCGTGGCGGCCACTAGGTTAGTATAACATCTTTTTACGCCCAATATCGCGGGTTCAAAGCTGGCACAAGGCTCTAGGATTTTTTAATAGGAGTTCAAAATCCTTAGTTATGCCGCCCTTCAGATAGAACATAAAAAGGTGGTACCGAGCCTGTGTGATGTCAGTTATTCGTAAAAATTTCCTATTATAATTAAACCTGGACAGGCAAAATTTAGGACCCCCATTGTACTATCAACCGACTAGCAGCAGTCGCATGAATTGACGTTACACGATTAAACAAAATATAATAGCTAAAACTTAATTTTCTAACAGCAAAAAGCCACATTTTCTAAATAGACGAAATTATAAATACAGATATATTTTTATATCCATGTTATTTCATCCGAAAAAAATATTTTCACACCACTGAATTGTGTAATACCCCATAAATAAAAGAAAACGACCTAAATGTCACAGACAAACGGCATTTCTTTAAATAACCTGGCACAAATATAAGGCACAGATTCTTCACCTATTTTCTAAATAAAAATTAAGTATATTTTATCCGCCTAATATAAAATATATTAATTCCATTAAAAAACAATTGCAAATGAAAATATCAAACATACAGAAAAATAAAACTGCAATTAAAATATTACTTAAACATAAATGTATGTTCAATAAAGCTATGGAACAATGAACAAATGTTAAAGGAGTCACCTGTGGTTTAGTGGCTTAATAACAGTGTTCTATGTCTAAGGCCGCGGGTTCAAACCCGACCAATGGCCCTAGGAGTTTTTAATGGGAGTTAAAAATCCTGGTTATGCCGTGCTTAGGAGGGGGCGTAAAACGGTGGTCCCTAACTAGTGCGATGTCAAGTACTCGTTAATGATGCCTTTCCTAATAAAACCTGGATATGCAAAATTTATTATTCCCACTGTAGCATCGACCTACAATATACTTATTAGAGGAATTGTTTTCTTATTTAATTAAAAATCAATCTTTCATTTTTAACATTTAATATTTTTTGGACAGTCACTGTTTTTGCTTTTCTGTTTTATTATTGTATCCTCCACACTATACTTAGCAGTCCACATATTCTCATTAACTTTTTTTTTCTCATTTTAACTGTTTCTATTTAAAAATATATTCGAAGCCGTTGTTCGATCATTAAGTTTTTACTTTCAAGTCTTAATTTAAAAACGTTTCTTTCTTTCCTAGATTTGATATTGATTAGTTACATGAGGGATAAGAATTGTTTAGAACTTTAAATTGTGTTGATGAATACTGATAAAATGAATATTTGAATTCATTAAACAACAAGATTTATCGATTTCCGAATACTTGTGAGACTAAATTATCTTGTAATTTTAAATTATCTATGGAATATTTTTAAAAGCAATATGATTTTCAGGTATCTGGTTAGTGATTCTGCTTTTTACTTTCACTTAATATATAGTAAGGGAAAGTATTGCGATCGTGAAAATTTTCAAATTCCAGTTTTCAACGGAAATACACATTTTAGGGTCCCCTAGTCCAAATAACCAAGTCCCGCAAAAAGGTCTGTGTGTGTGTGTGTGTGTGTGTGTGTGGTAACTCCCAGGCCAAAATGGTAAGTCCTATGAAACTGAAATTTCATATTTAAGACAAATATATGCCTGAGACGTAACAAAACCTTTTTCATCAAAATGAGCTTACCAGAAGAGCCACTTTATACCATGCATTTTGCACCTTTTTTCGATTTTCTCGAAAACAGTTTCGACGATTTTGATTAAACTCGCTAAATCGATGTAAAATTTAACGGGCTTTAATATCATGTTGGTTTTATTCGGATAAAAATGGTCTGACAGGGCTTAAATGCCGATATTTTAAATTTTCTTTCTCTAAAGTACCTTTAATTTTGTTGATTCTAAAAAATTAACTATAGTATCTTGTCACCACTGATAAAAAACAGGTAAATATATAAATTTAATGAATTCGATACCCAACTAAAGGAAAAAACTGAAAACAAATATTTTAAAACAAAGTTTTTGTTTTTGAACATAAGAGCAGTAATATACATGTATGATATACCGTTGAAAAGCTTGAGATTTTAGAAAAAATATTATCTCATACACAAGCTTTTAAAATATAGTAGAGAGTGATGAAAAGTCGATAAAACTAAGTTATTATTTTAGATAATAATATAATATATTTTTTAATTAAACACATGTTTCTATAGAAATTCAATTCAATTAATTCTTTAATAGTTTCACGTATTTTTACTTTCACTTTTATCTCTAACTGTATTTAAAAATTTTTTCATTGATTTTAAAAATGGAGGTAAGTGAAAGTCGTGTGTTGCCCGCAATAGATTTTTAAAAATGTATCAGTTAAAAATAATTATATAAATTAGTAATAATAATAATAATAGGCTTAACGAACCCGAAGGTTCGATGCCGATACCACCAAACTCCGCCTGCACAGACTCGTCCAATATTCACTGTTCAAACCCAAGGCCCCGAGATCAGCCTTAACGCAATCCTCCCATCGACGCTTCGGCCTACCTTTCGGACGCCTACCAGTCGGATCAGCGAATACCAACTTTCTCAGAATCCGTTCCTCACCGAGCCCAACAACTTTACTCGCCCATACGAGTCTCCGCAATGCTATTAACTAAATTACATTCACTCATCTCTCTTCGGACCAAATATTTTTAGTTTAAAGTTTATATAAATTAGTAGTTCTGAAAAATACTTATTAAAGGAAAATAAATCCGAATTCCGAATTTTGACACTCACTGTAACTACAAGCTTTGATGCATTTTTTTGCTTGAAAATTTATAGATAATAAATAACATATTTTCCCAAATAGTCATTACCATGTCATTCTTCCGGAGAAGGAATTTACAGATTTAAAGTTATACGTATATACCTCTCCAAGAATGTTTGGTACGTACCTCGTTGAGCAAGTGTATTTTTCAAGGAAATAATTCTGCACAAAGGTAATTCGAGGAGGTAATGTAGTAAATAAATATACTAAATATTATATTCAGTCATGATCTTAATTCAATATTATTTTTTAACAGTAACTGCTGACCGGAATAATAAATAAGACGCATTTTTGTAATCTATAAATAAAGAATATTTGATGGTATAACCACTCCAGTTGGAATGGTTTTCTGTATTTTAGTATCCACTCTCCTCGATTCATTCAGGTTCTTCGATTCACATTCTTCCTTAACTGATCGGAGTAAGAGAGTCAAATCCCATAAACAATATACAGAAATAGAGAATATAATAAAATAAAAATAACCTAGGAAAAGTGAGGACTAAATCAGTTTTATTGTAGACAATTTTTTTTTTCTATTAAGATATTTATTTTATTAAGTTTGAAGTTCATGCCTTTCTATTCCTGATTTAACGGCAAACCTAACCCATGATGTCAATAACTTCAATGAAGTGGGTTACCTAAAGGGCATTAGGTATTTTGGATTTTATGAGAAGAAGGGGGAATAAAATTTGATTGATTAACTTACGAATACGTATTTTAACAAAGGCATCAGAACGGAACGACATAATTTACATACATACAAAGAGACGTAGTTGATAATTTGAAAAATGGATAAACACGGGGATATAATTATAACTAGACTATACAAGAAGTAAGGCTCAAGTAGATTCCATAATAGTGAGTAAAGGAAACAAAAATATATGGAGTCTACCTAAATACTGAATTAGTAAAACCCAAAATTGTTTTCTGAGGTGTATTTAAAATAGTGCTTCATGCTTCATTTGGAGTTATTAATGTTGCCTATCTAGGTTTAATTAGAATAGGGATATTTAACTAGTATCTAACATCGCATAGCCTCTACACAGACTACCTTTTTTACGTCTCAACTGAAGGACGACATAACAAAGGGATTTTTACTCCTATTAAAAATCCTAACATTATCTGCTAGGTTCGAACCCGCGACCTTGGACATAGAAAGCTGTTTGCTAGCCACTATACCACAGGTGGCCCTATTAAGGAAATTTTATTAGATCCAGGCTGTTTGAGCTATCGCAAATAATACATTTCCCATACTTCCAGAATTATTTTATATAATGTCCAATTAAGGAAAGTATATTAAATAATTGTGGATGTGATTAGTTGACCGTTGAGAATTACTGGAAGGAATTAGTCCGGGAGGCGGTCATTAAATGAAACAACTAAATAATTTCAACTATTTATTGTTTGCCAACGTTTCGACCCCCTTTGTGGTTCATTATCAGGGCGCATGGTGGGAGAATGGAAACTCAGTTGATGATGATGACCCTAAAAGGGGGTCGAAACGTTGGCAAACAATAAATAGTTGAAACTATTTAGTTGTTTCATTTAATGGCCGCCTACCGGACTAATTCCTTCCAGTATATTAAATAATTATTATAGGAATTATAGGAAGTATGTTATTTGCGGAATCTCAGACAGCAGAGTAAGACTATAGAACCTTCCTATGCTAGGAACCATGTTTACACTGTGAAGCGGCAGGCTGCCCTATTACACCATTAACAGTCCCTTTGACAGTATGCCTTACCGACGTGCTGGGCTTCAAGGATAGTGATAGATCGGAGAATCATGAATTATGGAATTATGTTCGGGATCAGCAGGTATATCAAGAACTGTATTACTTCCTTCAAAGCGTACCGTCGAAGGTCTGGAATTCTGGACCTTAAGAAGACCACTAGGTCAATCTCAATGAGTGTGCATAGAGTAGGATCATTACCCTTATGGCTGGTCGTTGTGAGTTGCTTCCATTAAACTGGCGGGCCTCACTTGAGGGAGGTAATGGGGAATCTCTGGGTGAGTATTACCCGGCAGCACCCATTTGATTATAGAACATTACTTATGACTACAGAAAGCACCACGACCCACAATACCACACCAAACATCATCCAGATATACATATATTTTAAAATAACTAAAAAGTGGAGTAATTTATTCGCATATTTTATTTATGATCTCTATACTTATAATAAGTATACAAAATCCCCAATCCTCAGACAATATTTCCTAGGATCATATCTTTACTAAATCATTAACTCCCAACACCCTCCATACATTCACAGTCACCTACAATTTAAATCTTCAGTCCTTTCACTTGAAACAAGATCGCGCCATTCCGACTTTTACTTTCCTACCCATAGGACTAAAACAATTGATCGTCTACTTTTTGAAATTCTCTTCCTACTCATATCCACCACATACCGCGCCTAGTGCGAAAGGAACCTTAGAATGCCAACGGGCAATACGAGGTCTGAGCCGTGGACTGTATATACCATTGTTGCTGTATATACATGAAATGTTTGTGTATTTATTTGTAAATAAAGTTGGAGGATAAGAAAAAATAAATAAATAAAAAAAAACTCATATCCACCATACTGCTTCTCTCTTCTCATTCAAATCCCAACTTTTCCAATACCTTTAATTATCCAAAAAAGACGCTTTGAATCACACTTTGAAAGAAGAGTAATATTTGTTCATTGTCTATATTTTAACGCTATTAATTTATTCTATTTATTCTATTGTTTATTTAAATTAGTCTATTAATTTATTTTTAATTTTGTTCGACACCATATTTTCTAAGAATTGTTTTATTTTTATTTTATCATTGCATATATTTTTTGTATATATGTGTGTATATTCATGTGTGATATACACATATATATTAACCCATAATTGTAATTAGTAATTAATTATGTTCCTTCTGTCTGTTGGCCAGACGTGTTGTATATTTCAACTTTACTACCTGTTATTCTTTGGGGACCCAGTCCCAGAATAAAAATTATTTTCTATTTCTATTTCAAAATGATAACAAGATTTTTGTTTCCGCTAACTCCTTTTAAACCACATGGTGGATTTTGTAACGGTTTTCAACATTATTGAGGGCATTCATTCCTGAAGGTTTATAAGTAAAATACATTACGATTTGGCTTTTCTTTAAACGGGAAAAATACAGTTTCTGTAAACAAGTCGTCAAAAAATTATTCCTGAAATATAAGTAGTAACACAAGCATATAATATACATTTGGAAACGCAAGAATTGGGAAAAGTTAATATGCAATAAAAAAACCGTACGAGTTAATATAATGTTGTAAGGGCATAAACTTTTGAAGATATGTTATAGGTAAAGTGAGTGGTTAAACATAAATGACAACACCTCATTCAAATTGGACGGTACATCCCGTGCGAAGCAGGGGAGGGTCCACTAGTTTAAAATAAAGTTTTAAAAAATACACATTTGCCTGGTGTCTGACTTTTCCTTTAAAAAAAAGAAGGAAAGTGCCTGAAGTCGAATACTCAGCCGATTTGGACTGGGTAAACCATGCCATTTACCCAAACCGAAAAAAAGGAGGTAAAAGAAAGGCTAGGGATGGAGGGGAGAGCATTTCTGCAGATAAAGTTTTTTAGGAAAGTAAATATTTTGGCGGGAGAGGATTCCGCCCTTGGCATTGGCGGCTGACCGAAATAATCTCGCCGGCGCTTACTTTGTCACGATCTCCTTCAATATCCTCTTATCTTTTCATATTAGCGGCTTAGCCAGCAACCACTTTACTTACTTCTTTCTCTTTTATTTTCTATTATTTAAATTTTATCTCTGTATTTGGACACATGAGGATGAGTGATATTGTTAGCAACGATATTAAATCGTTTATTTCATAATTAAAATTCCATTTTGAGAGACACAATTCTAAATATCTTTATATGAAGGTGTGAGACCCAGTAGGCTGTTCTAGGGTCTCAAGGTTCAAACCTGCCTGTGGATGGAGAACTATTTATTTTATTATTTCAGCAGTGAATTAAGATTTGATATCTAGGATTCCTGCTTGACAAACGTATGTTATAGGAATCCTCACAAAAGACTAAAACGACAAGAAACTACCCGACGCTTTCGCTTACTTTAACACTTAGTGCACAGACGCTCTAACCTCCCACTTAACAAACTACAAAAGGCTCATCTATATCACAATCATAAGGCCTATCTGGACGTACGGAGTTGAGCTTTGGGGCTCTACTAAACCATCAAATTCTTCCCTTATTCAATTCTTACAATCCACAATCCTTAATGCTCCTAAGCTTGTCACGAATAAACTCATCCATAAAGACCTTAATATCCCATATGTTGCTGATTTATCCCGAACTAGGTATCAATCCTTTCATGACAAACTCCATGCCCACTCGAACCCACTAGTTTTAATCCTTGCTTCCTCTTCCATTCCTGACAAGCCTCCGAGGCGTCTGAAAAGATGGCCTCGAGACCAACTAGTTTAGATAACTTAGTGCTGCCAATGGCAATTTTCTCTTCATTTAATTTATCTGATAGCTGATTTACTTGATGCATTGACTAATACAGTTGTAAATCTCAATAATTAATATTTTTTAAAAATTCAGCAGTGATGCGAACAGCGTTCAACTATTCTCCATTGATTAGTAATACGTAGAGAGAGTTATAATTGGGTTATAGGCAAGTAACCTATAAGTTTTACATAGTTATTAAAGGCTCCAAATCAGCAAAGTTCCATTTTTCCATCATTGTTCCATCAAATCATCCAAATTTTTCATTTAGCGCCATATCTCACCTGCCCCAACCTCTTAGCATGCACTTTTTTTTTCTTTAGCTTCGGTGACATTTATAGGGTAGAGGAGTCATTACCCTCTACACCCATTTTTGTGGAGACATTAGTTAGCTGACCAGTCTCAAATAGCCTACGAGAGGTAGTGTTAGATTAGCGCGCAAGAAACATTGTTGTACCTTAATCGATACTTTTAATTTGAGCCCTAAATTTGAATAACTTGAATTTAATTTAATTTGAATTTGAAATAACACAGGCTTTAGACCACAATATTATGTCCACTCTGAAGGAAGGAATAACCAAGGAATTTTTTCTCCCTTTGGTAGTATCTTAGTGCTATCTCCCGGATTCGAACCAGCTACCTTTGGTTAAGAAGATTTTATGCTAGGCTCTATATCACTACAGCCTAAGTGATCAGGTCCTACTACTCATAACAATATTTGAAAATAAAATTAAGGTTTAATTAGACAGTCAACCCTGCTATTCATCGTTTATAGGTTCAAGCAGGTTGAAAATTGTTAAAAGTATCAAGTGGGTCGAAAATATAAGTTTTTTTTTGTGTTTTTTTCAGACACAGTCTAAATACATACAATTTGAAGTACATGGTTGGATGTATAAACACTCTTTAACCTCACCTTTTATTTTACTTTTCTATCCTATATTTTTATTTGTCTCAATAATTTTTAGGTAGGAGGGGGCCTACTACATCCCCTGACTCTCCTCGCTCATGCTTCTATTGTTTATTATATTTAAGAATTTTATTTTTATCCACATGAATAACAGATGCTCATCTAATTTTAAGCCTGTTCCAGTACCTTTAAAAGGTTTTTTTTTCCTTTATTATTATTATTAATAAGTGAAGTGTCTGTTATGTTGTTTGTATACAGGTCTTTAAATTAATAGAATATGCAGAATATCTTCTCCTTTTATGGTCATTATTTGAAGGATTCTGCTTGACAATAATAATTCTTCACACTCAAATTCAGAATATAATATGTCTAAAAAAAGCTCACAAATTATTAAGGAAAAATAAATAAACGAAATAGATATATAAATATAAATATATAAATAGATATATAATACTGTTTCTTATGGTCTTAGGTTTAGCCAATAGCTGAGCCCAACTCTCCAGTGAGGGAAGGTCCAATAAGTTTTATGAGCCACGGTCAGAGATTTGTTTCTCAGCCGGAATTAGGTTTGGTCCAAAAGAATTTCTTATATTTTACCAACAAAAACACACACTAAATCTCTACTCATGATATAGGACCTGTTTGTTTGTATTAAAGTATTGTACGAGTCAATTAATTTTATTTACAAGTTAATGTATCATAAATAATAAGACAATTTGATTTTCTCATCTACGAAAATTGTATAATTAATAAAACTAATAAGAGTTCTTTTAAAGTTGTTATGAAAGTTCTAGAGTACCTAATTCTAGCTAAAGAACTGTAGTTAAAAAAAATTAATAATTTTATTAATACAGAATTTAAAGTACACAGGATTGTTCAGAATAAGATTTATTTAAAATTTATTACTGTTTACAACTTTTTTCTGAGCGATCAACATGTACCCCATTAATAAGCCCTTTCTTTGTTTATGTAAAATTGATTAATAATAAGGAATAGCAAAATGAAAATGGTATTTAAAAAAAAAATCATTTATATTCCAGCCTACATTACATAAAAAAAAAATCAGAAATAGAATGGACTGCAACGAGTCCAATATTAGTAATGAGTAAATATATTACAAGACTGATCCTTCACTTGAAAATTTATTTTTTTAAAAACTTATTTTAAACCAACTTTGATATTTTTGTCAACTAAGTAGTAGTCACTTAAAGCTCTGATCAAAACATTTGCTTAAGAAAACTGTGTAACGGAGGTGTAAAGCAGTGAGATTTCGATTTAGAACAAAAGGTTAAGGTCTCCCCTGAGGGACGAAGTAGCCCACACAAGGACAAAAAATGTTTAAGGATGATTTGTGCACAATAATCAAATACTATGTTCAATACTCAGTAATTTGTGTAAATGTCTAAATCACAGTGTACAGGAACTGACCTAAATTTTATTATAAGTTGTTTCCTGCATTCCAAGTAGATCCAGTTTTACCTTTGAATAATATAAAAATAATGTTCTTTGGCAGTATTTTAGAAAATTTGGGAATGCTTGTAAACTATGATTAAAAGAAAACTATTAGTTGTTAAGATGGTATTTAAACTACTCCACTATTTAAAAGCCAATATTAATCAAACAGGATAATTTATAATTCACCTAGCATAAACAGGTATTTGGCCATTTGTGTCCTGACAGGCTTTGATGTTATGCTAGGTGTTCTAGACTACCACCCCTTCAACTCCCTTACCCAAAATGCTTTGTCAGGCGAAGTGATGTCTTCAACTGGCGTGAACTGATTTTGGGACGGGCGATCCCCCCCCAACACGGTGACGTCATCAGGGAACGGAGATACGCTTAGCGTTTCCTGTTTAGCGAGTACCCCTTTATCTTTTTGGACAGCTTTTTCGTCAGATGGTTTCCCTCCTTTGTCGTCGGCTGGTCCTTTTTGCGGCAGTGGTTTAAGACTTTCTTTGACATCTATGAGATCTTTTGATGTTATCTCTTCATTTGATCCTGTTTTTATCTTCGGTTTAGAAGTTTTCGGAGGTGCAGATTGCATTTTCTCGGTTTTATTTACTTCAATTTTACTCGAAATGGCCTCCTCTTGCCCAATGGTCTCATTAGATACTGTATCATTTATAGAATGTCTCGTATCAGTATCTACTGCTTCCAATTTTATATCTTTAGATACTATGATCTCAGAACCAATTTTTTCACGGCTATCAACTTGATGCTCTTGTTTCAGCTCAATGCTTTTTGGTATAAGTTGATCTTGAGGTTTGATCTCTTCCATTATCACAGGCGGTTCCTCTGAATCATATCGGTAAGTATTAACATCGTTGACGTCGCTTTTACTAGCTAATTTCTGTTCTTCAGAAACAACATCCGTTAAGTGCCTTACGCATTCCTCCACTATTTTAGATTTGATGACAGGTTCCACTTTGTCTGATCCGAATTCATCTTTAACATCAACAACATCTTCAGATATATTTGCAGAATGTAGAGCTTCATTGGATGTTTCCTCTGATGTCAAGACCTCCCGCGATTCATGTTCCTGATAAGCATTAACATTCTGATCATTTAACTGAATTATATCGTGTTCCGATTCTACTTTAACAAACTTATTTTCCAAAGCATCATTTCTAACACATTCTTCTTCTTTTTCGACTTTACGTGACCTTGAATCAATTGAAACGATGTCATCAGAAGCGAAATTCTGTTCAGAAGTAACTTTTTGTTCCTTTGGTTCATTAGAAACAGCGACCATCAATTTTCCTGAGGGAACTAAAGCATGTTCCTCCCCTACAGTTTCAAGAGTATCAGGAGTCAAAACTTTCTGATTAACTTGGGCAGTCTTAAGCAGGGTTTTCTTCTCGTCTGGAACAGAACAGGTTTCTTTTACCACATTGGAGTTATTATCAACACTAATACTCATGGAATCGATAGTATTCGCTTCAACATTACTATCAGTTCTTGTCTCTTTATCAACTTCTGTTTTGTTGTCCAATGTTTGTTGATCAATTGTTTTATTAATTTCACAGCTAACATCAGTGCTTGTAGAAGTAGAGTCAACCGCATCTAATTGTCGTTTCTGGTCTACCTGAAATTCAAAATCATCTTTATTTTTTTCTAAACATTTTGTTTTGGAGTCAGAGATAGTTTCAGTCTTATCAAGAATTTGGTTGCTTGAAGGATCATCGTTGAACGCTGAAGCGATTTCTACTTCGTTGAATTTATCTTTACGCCCAACTAATTTCGTGGACGACTTTTCAGATTCATTTAACTGAGCTGAATTCATCAACAACTCTACCTTCAATGGCTCATTTTCAATTTTCGAAGTAGTTTCAAGACATTGGGGACCAGATAATACACTAGTTGAATGCAATTGATTGATGGAATGGATTCCCTTTTGCTCTTTTTCATTTTTAATTGCAACATGCATAACATTAACTGAATCCGTAATTTCTGATGGTCTATGTATTTCATATTCTTGAGATTGCTTTCCTGTGTCTATAATCTGCTCCAATTGTGCTTCAAATATTTCATCCTTGGCCTTATTTTCTATTAATGGATCCTTTTCACTATGAACTTGGCTCTTAACCAAAGTTTCACATTTTTCTATTGTCTCCCTGTTATTCGACTCGACAAAAGGAATATTCGTTTTCGTGGAAGATTTTTCGTTATTTATACGGTTAATTTCCAATTCATTATCTTGCTTCATATTTTCATCAGTATGTCTAGAAATATCGCAGGGTTCCAAATTCACTTTGTTGTCATCAACAGACGTTGTATTTGATTGAATATTACAGATACTTTTATCTATCGTGTTATTTCCGACATCTTTTCCTCTTTCTTCTGATGAAACTGAATCAGGTTTTGTGCCAATTTCAAAATTTGTATTGCTTAGTTCCATGCCTACTACTATAGCATCCATAAATTCGTTCGCATCAGTTTTCGGATTTATATTTTTGCTAAATAGATTATTCGCATTCGTAAAGTGGCTGTCTTTTGACTTCTCTTCAGAGTTTTCAATTCCTGAAATAGGAATCATATTACTATCCTGGACATCTACAGTTGTAAAACTATCACTTTCTTCAATTATTTTTAATTTTTCTTCAGCCGAAAATTCAAGATTAATCGTGGAATCAGGTTTATCTTCAGACTTGTATTGTGTAATAGATGCCTGCAATGTTTCACTGACATTAGGTTCATTACTGATAGTAGATTGTAATGGTGTTTCTTGTTCACGTATGCACATAAATTTCCCTATATCTACTTGTGCTATTTATTTTTGATTGGAAAATACCTCATCAATTTTCAGTCCCGAATTTTCACTATAACTGTCAGAAGGAATGTACGAAGGTTCTACTATTGCTCCCCTATCTAGCTCCGGACTCATGTTCATTATTACGGTGTTGGGTGTGCTTGTACGGCTAGCACAACTGTCACTATCTTCTATGTCATTGACTGTAAGGAATAAGGGGTCTTGATGATTTATCATCTGAGTCGAGTGGATGTTGTGAGTCTCAACAGATTGGAAGATAGCCGCTAATTCTTCAGATTCCTTCTCATCACCCTCTTCTTCAACAGCAGCCTGGATAGACCTGAGAAACACGTGGGGATCTCTCTGGAACTCGCTGGATCGCCTGGTCTCTCGATGCCTGATCGTTCCAGACCCACATCCAGAACTAGCCGTCGGCGCTTCCTGCCTAGATCGAGAGGCAGGTAGCTCTGGCGAACATGTTCCACGCACGCCATGGCTTCGAGGACACCTATTGAGAACACGAGCACCGACATCATCAGCCCCATATTTGAAGTAAGATGTGTGTGCAGTCAGAAGAAAAGCAGAAATGATTGATTTTAGGCAGTGAGGAACAAATCACTCGTGGAAAAGAATGTGTCAGTTTCGAAGCCGCTCCAGACAGGAGGTGCCATCTGATATTTCTCAGCTGTCGGAGTGTATGAATATTTGCCAAAATGGGGTACCCAGAACCCCCTTCCGAAGGGTGGGGCTAAATATAACGAAGTGGTGGGGGGTGGTATAAGATACGCGCACGGGACCGCTCGCGACAAGAGACTGCAAAAAGGACGCCTTCGCGGGAGCTATTAGCAGCCAGCCAAAATCTAGGCTAACCTTGGCACACCTCTCCCCGCACAAAGCCACTGCCAATGTTCCCGTTTGTTTCTATTGGGGAAAACAATATTGACAAAATTCTTAATATTGAGACTCGAATCTCCTTGTAGCTGAAGTAGTGTTGATGGCACCTGGCACCGCATTATAATAAACAGTCCGTGCAATATAGCTTCATAACCACTGCCAGGATTAAAATAAATCGAAAGTGATTTGGTATATTATGCTTCCCAGAATTCAAATGCATATTTCACAATTATTATTCTGATAATTAATTTAATTTCAAATCGTGAGTTTTATCACGATGCTTGTTTGTCGTATATATTATGTACGTGTAAACATATATTTTTGATCTCATACAGCATATATATAATGAAAATTTCTTGGCAACTAAGTAAATCTCAACAAATAGTAGATTACACAGATTTATTTCATTAAAATGGTCCCAGCAAAGTGTTTATTTAATTTATTGAATGATGTAATAAATTTTTCTTTTAATTTATAGATCAATGGAAATATTAACTTTTAAAGTTAGCTTCATTTATGATTAGATAAAAAATTAATTTTATGATATCCTAAAATGTTATATGATAATATTAAGAATCAGATGAAAAATGATGTACAATGCAAGAGTAAACGATAGTAGGAAGTAAGACATATCTCTCTCAATTGAAAAACATTGAAGAATGCAAGTTTTTATAAGATGTAAAATAGATGACCAGTTCCACTTTATGCGCCTTTGAACACAATCAAACATGGCCTATTACAATTGGATGGGGTTCAAAAATAATATTTTCGATCAAGCTTCTACAATTTGAATAGAATTATACACAATTATATAATTTACTATTGTTAACCTGTAGTTTGTTTTTATTCATTTAATCACATTTTATGCTACTGTGGCTAATTGGGTAATACTACAGTGGGAGTCTTTGATAGGATAGGGTAGGATAGGGGTGTTTGATGAATATGTGACATCACACAGGCTCGGAACTATTTTACGATAACTGACGATATTTTAATTGCTTCTAAAAATCCATGAGCCATCGGCCAGGTTTGAACCCACAATATTTTTCATAGATGGCTGTTATGCTAGCCACTATATCACTGGTGACCCCACTAACCTTTAATAGTGAATTGTTTTAAAAATCATCTAAAATGAATTTTATGGGTAATTTAAGGTAAAATAGAAATTAAAAACAATTTTTTTTTTTGACATACCCGATTCAAATTACGATTAGTTTTTATGATTAAGTTAAATTTTAGGTCTAGCTTAAAAAATTATTATAATTATATCAAAAGGACAAAATCAAAGGAATTTTATGTTCGGCATTTAATTGGGATTATGATCTATCACATATTATAGCCAATAATTGATTTAATTATACACTAATATAAGGAGCTTAATCGTTTAAATGGTTTTAGATTTTAATGAAAAACTGTGCTGTAACTTCTCATTTATATCTAGAACGAATATACAATGTCAGTTAATGTTAGTTTTTGTACAAGACTGTTCACGTATAATAGGGTACGGGTTTAGAAATATATGTAAACTTGCATATTAAAAATCAATGAAATTAAGGAACAATATGGGTAGTTTTAAAAGCAATGCAATATTAAACTGATAATCAGTTAACCGTACCTAGTACCAACTTCTTTAACCGTGTATCCCTTACGGTCAAGAATTGTGACGTGGATTTCCAAAAGGTACGAAAGGATATTTTTTACGAAATTGGTATAATGATATATTTGTATTCTATCGTTTGATTTTATCAAAATCGGCCATGTCATTTCATCTGAAGAAAATTCCAATAATTTAAAACACTGATTCTGAAATTATTTTTTTAACGGTACTAATTACACATTTTGTTTCATTAAAAGTCATAATTCGAAAAACAAATTCATCATTACTAAATAACTTATATAAATAAAGTTTTGGTCAGATAAATCTGACAGGGGTACAACTAGGGTATTTAGTTCCGAAAAAACGCAGAGGGATAAGGACGAAAATTCAATAAGGAAATAATATACAAGATCTGGAAGATCTTGAAACGGTAGTTAGGACCAAGAAATTGAGATTTTACGGACGAATGATGAGAATGAATGGAATTAAAGAAGAAATATTCGGGAAAGCCTGCTACTATATAAGTAAGAAGGGATATGTTAAACAGATGAAAGAGGAAGTGGGAAGGCTAAAAATTACGAACAGGTACTGCTTGGATAGAGAGCCTTTCGGAGCAAAACTAAAAGAAGTTGGTGTTCTTGTGCGAGGGAGGAAGAGACAAGGGAGAAAATGGACTAAGGAGGAGCGAGAGGAACAGTAACGAGAGAGTATTGGAGGTGGTTGAAGTGTGGAAGGTGTGAGGAGGAATTAGTAATGGTATTTGCGTGGTCCATGCAAGCCGATTCGTCCAAAAAAAAAAAAGTTTCCTGGAATAGATACGAGTATAGTATCTTTTCGTAATGCAGGTCACAATTATTCATTGTATTATTTTGTTCACCCCTACCTTTCGTTTGTAGGTTATGGTGGTTTTTCGGCGCAGAGGGTGAGGGTGGGATTAATGCCGTGGTTAAAGCCTCCGGCTCCGAGACGCGAACTCTTAATTATTTTATCTTTTCAAATTTTGTTTTCAGGTTGCTGGGCAAGGCGTTGACTGACACGTGTTAATCCACTCAGCTACTCCCTTCTCTTCAACTCCTCTCCACACACACACACACACACACACACACATATACATATAAACATACTTATCTTTCAGTAATACTCGACAATATGGACCTTCGGGACCTTACAACGTGTGCTTCCATTTAAAACACCGTGTTCGATAATTTCCTCTTAATATTGTATGTGCAGGCAAGTGAAAGTAAAAAAGACTGGAGATGATTTCATATTTCGCAGGAGAAATCATTAGATCATGAGTTATTTCACGAAAATATAATTACGAGCAATTTTTATAATAAAATCATGTAACTTGCGCAGGATAATCCTTAGAACACTTTCAATTTAGACAATTTACGATGCTGTTTTGCATACCAGGCCAGGAGACAGCTCCCCGCTTTCGTGCACGGAGCCAGTTATCTTTGATCGATGGTAATTGATATTCCTTCCACAAAGTCCCTACGGTGAGGTACTTGAGGCTAATAAGGTATGCGGTCACTGAGGCAAAGGGGCACTCAATCATAGGCTAGCTTTAGTTGAAAATATGCGACATATGTGCCTCCACTTGGCAAGGAATCTGCTACTGGCTACGAGCCAAGTAATTTTATGGTCTTGGATAGCACTGGCGGAAAGTTGTCGAGGAGTAAGCAACCTTCTCAACGCCAAAACTCTTGCCCCGCACATACAAACTATGGATAGAGTGCAGATTGTTGGCTCTAATAATTATTATTATAACTTAATAAATCTTGATGCGTGAGCTCAACAGGTTATTTTTCGCATAACAGGTTTACTTCAATGTTTTAGCCGAATATAAGCCAAAATAGTTTGCTTTAACTTTATTGTAGACAATGAATATTAATAGTTGACTGCTAGTTCTGGAGGCGGTCACTAAAAGTGAATCAATTAAATAGTTTTTAACTATTTATTGTCATCGAACGATTCGAATGATGGGTCATCATCGGGGCTAATAATCATACAAAAGGAGTAAAATGGGTGTATAACAACATTTTAAATATAGAACAGAATAGAAAAAAAAAATTCTGGGACTGGGTCCCTTAAGACTAACAGGTTGTCCATTGAAATATAAAATAATATAATAAGTCTGGCCAACAGACAAAATTAACATAGTTTCATTATTATTTAAAATAGTGAGATAAGAAAGAAGAAGAAATACTATACGACAAAAAATAAAATCTTCCAAAAAGGGTGGTGTTGAACAGAATGAAAAATAAATTAATTGATATACAATATATACGTTAAAACAGAAGGCTTCTTACTTATTTTCTTTATTCAAAATTAAATACCTAAAGAATTAAAATATCATAATTGTTAAGCATCATTTGCGGATGACAGGAGTAAACGAAAAGTTGGGATTGGAATGAGGAAAGAGAAGCAGCATGCCGTATATGTGTAGGTAGAGAATTCCACAGGGTAGTAGAGCGGATAATAAAGGAACGATCAAAAGTTTTAGTTTTGTGAGTGGGAACGTAAGGGTCAGAATGGCCGATCTTGTTTCAAGAGAGTGGACTGAGGATTTTAATTGAAGGAGACTGTGGATGTATGGAGGGTGTTGGGAGTTAATGGTTTGGTAAAGGTATGATCTTAGAAAATATTTTCTGCGGGTGGGGGAAGGAACCCCTTTAACTCGCTGTATAAGTGGGTAATGTATATGCAAAACACTTTTTTTTTTGTTGATATCAAAGGTCCATTATTGAAAATATTAAAACAAAATGAAATAAGTTCAGCTGTAACTCGTTCAGCCCAGTGAATTTTGTACAAACATTCCAGATGAGTAGAGCATTACTGAACTAGTCCTTTTCTTTGTTTTTTTGTGAATCGCAATTGTAGTTTCCATGGATTCTGTTTTATAACCACGCTAAATTACTGTTTATTTGTAACTATTGAAGAGTAAATATTGAATAAATCAAAATTATATTCGTAAAACGCTATAAAGTACCTAAATATATATTGAGGAATTACTTTATGCCACTCTGTCCACAGCCGATAATAATAAAACCTTTCAAATGGTAAGATAGTTTTGGCAATTTACCAGTGTTGTAAATATTGTTTGGACTATAGCCTGACATCCACCTGCTGAGAGACTTATGTGAGTGCAGGGAGCAAGCTTTCTTGATAAATCAAATAAGACTATCTATCCATTTTCATCATTGGCTGAGATTATCCATTCGGAAAAAAAAAGAAAATCTTAGAAAGAAAAAAACAATTCGAAAATAACTTTGGAAAGCTTCCATATTCTCTTGCCCTACTAATGCTCGGTTACGCCTAGATCCGAATTCACACAGATAAAATGCTTCATATTTTATCGGGCGTGTCAGTTTAAATAATATAGCAGTTAATTTTTCATTATTAGTTTTCTGATTATATGTGAAGTGTTAAAAAAAGAAATTTAGAAGATAAGACAAGTTACATTACTATTGTATTATAATAGACATAAACTAGTTCTTATAACATACATGAACAAATACATAATATAACGATAAATGAATCAATATGTACCTATTAAAACCCTTGCTTTAAATATAGATAGAGTGATTGTAGAGTGTGGAAAATATATCACTGGAAAAAATTTTCAGGTGGTCATAAAAAAAAAAAAAATTTAAGAAACTTTATTATATTTGTGATGTTTGCTCTTCATCAGGACTTCCTCGAAGAGAGCATCTTAAACCCTCCTTAAATTTACTACGAAACTTTGGCATACACATTTTTCTAATTAGTTATTTTATTTATTACATGATCGATCTCCATGATACTTCTCTAATAATTTATTCATGCAAACAATTGCATTTTTATCTAAGGAGAGAATTTGTCAAACATTTTTCCCCTGAAACTAAAGCACTAATGTTTCAAGAAAAGACAGATTTTCTTTGTCGTGTTTAAAACAACGCGCGCTAACCATCTCGGCCACCCCCCTCCCCCATATTTTTAGATTCAACCAATTTTCGAAATAAGATTCTTAATCCTGGTTATATCTCTTTCTTTAAAGTATAAAAAAAAAAAACTTATCAAACATTTTCCTGCGTCAGTCCATAATGAATAAACAGTAAAGTGAATCTGGTATCTAGAGAGAAAAAATCTCTATAGCTAATAATAAGTTCTGGAATATTATAGACCAGGAACATATTCTTACAGGCATAGAATCTACTACGAACTATGGTTTGTAAATAGCAACTACAAGCTAACCTCCCAAAACAGTTATATTTTGGGTCGATTCAGTAAATTCCATCGATGTATCTCGCATTCAATAACAGTGACAAATAGGTATAAATCTATGATAATGGCTTTTCAAGCCTAAAGGCTAACAAGAACCTATATTTCATTTCACAGAGCAGATCGAACATTGGAGCGGATATTTGACATCTTGGAGAACTACTGTTCTGTCTCTACGGTTACCTTCGACAGTCTAACGGGTACCACCTGTACGCTGGAGGCGTAATAAAATGCAGATCCAAATTCGGGTTCATAAGCATGTAATTTTTGCTAATGAGTTAAACCATATGTATGTAATAAATACACCATTAAACCCTTATAAAGAAAAAATAAACCTTTTAATTTTGCAAACTTATCCGTGTCCGAGAGGATTCATTAAACAAGCATAGATTAGACGTATTACAAGGCAGACGTTTCATGTCACAATGACAGTTCATAGGATAAACTAGATGAAAACTGAAATTTCGAAACTACTTTTTGTTATATTTTTGATTGGGTTGAACATTATCAATGCTAGAGATAAAATTTCCAAGTGTTATAATCGATCTTTTAAACTTAAACTTGAGAATAAAGATGGAAATGGAACTGTGAGTTAGACGGAAGGCAGTGCCTTGAGATATAATTATCCACAGTGGCCCTTCACTTTCTGATTATCCTACGGCCGGCCTGAGGTTGTCGACCTAACATGTCAGCACTAACATTCTTGTCTTCGATAAGACACAATGAGTTCCAAAATTATAAAATTTAAAACTTTTACTATATTTTATAATAAAATAGGTTAGAGATTTTTCATAAAACCCTCTTTACTTGTTATAATTGATGAATTGCAAATGACTACTGCAACACAAAACTAGGCAAACAATCCACCACGATTTTCAATCTATAAAAAAGCTCATTCATATTACCATCATCAGGTCTATTTGGATCATGGATGAGCTTTGCGACTATTATAATATTTTGGGACTTTTAAATATCCTAATATCCCTTCATTTTGTCACAAATAAAATCATCCACTAAGAACTCAATTCCTATTTGTTGTAGACAGCAAATAGATAAACATTAAATCTAAAAAAGACAAATGACCATGTCTACCTCTGTCATTTTAATGTATCCCATCATTTTTGCATGAGTAGTTCCTTCACAGTACCTTATCAAGCCTCATAATTTTACTTGATAAAATTTCCGTTAATAATAAAAGGTAATGAGAATAAACCAGGTAAGTCACATTATTTTTAAAATTCAAATTCTATTTTCGAAACGGTGCATTCTTTCAGGGTTTTAAGCATATTTAAAACATTTTCATTACTTTTCAGAGTAGATAATACTTATAATACCTATTAATAAATAATACCTATTTATTATATCCCATGGTTTTTATCAAATTGTAAAGCACCTTCATTCATTGACTAAGCGCGGAAATGTGACTTTCCTCTTTAGTTCTTTTCCTCATCCTTTATATGATTTTGGAAAATGTTTTGTATAAATTTTGATTTTATAAGTTAAAATTATAATATTTTTAAGTTTTCGTTTATATGATTTTTTAAGTGTAAAAAAAAAATAGTGACCGATTAGGCGAAAATAAAATCGAGGAAGGAGAGAGTAGAGGAAGAAGATCTAGAGTTTTATTTAATTATTCTTTTTTAATAATAAAAAAAAAAAAAATATTCTGTGACTACGTTCCTTAAGAATAACAAAATTGTACAGTACATATTAATATATATGTCTCGCATAGAAACCAAAAAAAATTAATTTTTATTTACAAATGTGCAAAAAAGAAAAATAAATTAAACATAACTAAGACCTATATACATTTATGTAAAAAAAAAAAAAAAAATATATATATATATATATATATATATATACGGATAATAAACACACACACAAAAAAAAAAAAAAAAAAAAAAAAAAAGGAAAGAAAGAAAAGAAATCTGTAGGCTACTGGGATTGAGGAAATTATAAAAAAAAACAACTAATTATTTCACAGAACAAGGGTTTGGGTAAAATAGATAATTATATCTTAAGTCAGCTGCAGATTCACATTTGTTGTGAATCTATTTGGGATGCCAAAAGATGTTGGAAAAGGTAGGATTTGAATGAGAGAAGGAAAGAAGCGAGGCGAATATGTGTAGGTAGGGAATTCCAGAGGGCTGTAGATCGTATATGAAAGCAGTGATAAAAAGATTTAGTTTTATGGGTGGGATATGTAAAGGTCGGAATGGCGGGATCTTGTTTAAAGAGACTGGATTGAGGATTTAAATTGAAGGATACTGTGAATGTATGGAGGATGTTGGGAGTTTATGATTTGGTAAAGGTATGAACCGAGAAAATATTTTCTCCGCATAGAAGGTAGGAGACACTTCAACTCACACTGTATAAGTGGGTCACTGGAGAGCTCTTCGAGGTACCGAAGATATATCTTATAAACATGTTCATGATACTTTTGAGTCTGTCCTCGTACATTCGAGAGGCCACCATATACTACACAGCAATAATCAAAAT
Source organism: Piezodorus guildinii (assembly GCA_023052935.1). Classification (NCBI taxonomy): domain Eukaryota; kingdom Metazoa; phylum Arthropoda; class Insecta; order Hemiptera; family Pentatomidae; genus Piezodorus; species Piezodorus guildinii. The sequence continues at coordinate 92,372,827 of CM041296.1, forward strand.
GAGGGAATATGAATGAGGAGATGAAAAGCTTAGGGGTGGAAAGAGGGAGAAGATACCAGGAACGGTGAAAAAACTTTATAGAGTGCTTATCTTTCTTCTGGAAATATGGGCAACATGGCGTTTCCGAGAAAGGGTTTGATCGAAGGTAATACCAAGGCTTTTAACAGAGGAGTTTTTGAAAGGTGATTGCGTGATCATTTAGGATTAGACTCGGAAAGGAAGTATTGGATCTGAGCAAGGAATTGGAGCCTATAAGAATGGTCTGTTGTTTTTTTTTAAGCGTATTATTAATATTATTATTATTATTTTTTTTTTTTTTAGGCTTGGGATCTTTAACTTTCATTAAGTAAAGTTTTTTGGAGGATCTGTATCTCATAGTTAATTTCTCTATCTTACCGACTAAGTGTTAATATATTGATAAAGTAACTAAAAAGGATATTTACTAGAAGATACTTGGTAAAAATTGTAATATTTTAAAATTGTTGTTATTTTGTCAAAGGAGGATATTTTTTCTTTTAGTGTAACTGCTTGCTGACTACGATAAGTATTCCGTCCTCTGTGATGGGTGGATTATGAAGAATTCATTCATGAAATTAGATCCCACCAAGTTTGGCATCAGGTTAGAATTCTATTTTTATGGCCTCGTGGCCTTGTCACCAGTCACCTGGTCAGGTTTGATCTTTTTCTGTATCGAACATCATGCATAGGCTTGAACTTGTGTTTAATGGGCCAGGCCTAACAAGCTGCACAGAGCAGCGTTCTGGGCGTGGCGTCTTATTATAGAAGCCTCATGAAACGGCCGACAGTATTTTCAAGCAAACGTTGAGCTATAGTAGTGAGTTTCGTCAACCAACTTAACATAAAAAATCTGGTGCGCGCAACACACGACTTTTAATTATCCCTGTTGTAAAAATTAATTTATGAATTTTTAAACACTTTTAGAGATGAAAATAAATTGTTAAAGAATTAATTAAAACCTGTATAGAAACATGTATTTTATTAAATAGTCTATTATATTATCACTAACGACAATTAGTTAGTTTTATAGGCTTTTAATCACTCTCCGTTAACTTTTACAATTTTGCGTCTAAGATATTTTTTCTAAAATCTTTAGCTTTCCAACGATATATTATACATCTATATTACAGGTTTTAAGTTCGAAAACAGGAAATTTGCGTAAAAACATATTTTTGCTCTTTTCTTCTTTAGTTATTTATCAAATTCATTCAACTTCTGTGTTTAGCTGTTTTTTGTCAATGCTAATCAGATGATATGGTCAATTTTATAAAACATACAAAATTAAAGGTACTTTAGCGGAGGAAAATATAAAATTTTCGGCATTTAAGCTCGGTCAATAAAAAAAAAACTTTTCTTTAATTTTGAATCGATGTAGCAAGTTTAATCAAAATCGTAAGAGCCGGTTTTGAGAAAATCGTAAAAAAACAAAGTGCATAGTACAAAGTAGCACTTTCGTTCAGCCGATTTTAGTGAACACGTTTCTGTAACATCTCGGGCGGTATGAATATAAAATTTCAGTTTCGTACGACTTTTCGGTTTTGTGCTAGACTTATCACACACAAACACAGACATACAGACCTTTTTTCGGGACTTGGTTATTTGGACTCAGAGGACCCTAAAACACATATTTCCGTTGAAAACTGGAATTCGAAAATTTTCACGATCGCAATACTTTTCCTAGCTATATATTGGGTTGTTTTAAATGAAATGTCCCTTTTTATAGTTTCTGAAATACATAAAAGGATTTTGCAGGTCTCTGTTGTTTTCTTCCGAATGTTTACATATATAAAGTAAACAGTTTCTAATCCTCTACCTTTGTATTATAAACATTAGCTTCCCAATCAATTGCCCACTTTTTAGTATACCTCCAAATATGAACATGGAAACACGCGATTTGGAGTTTAAACTCGGCCATTCAGCAGCTGAGGCCGCTAGATATATTTGCAAGGCGTTTGGGGAGGGGAGTGTTAATGAACGGACCATTCGCTGTTGGTTTGCTAAGTTTTCAGCTGGGGATACCGACTTGGAAAACTTGCCCCGAGGAAGACCTCTGTCCGCAATGGACAACGATGTTTTCAAACATACAGTTGACGGAAACCCCTACCAAACAGTTAAAAGACTCAGCACAACTAAATGCAAGTGCATCTACCGTTTCCAGACATTTAAAATGTATTGGGAAAGTAAAAAAGCTCGATACATGGGTACCTCAAGATCTCACTGAGCGGCAGCAAGACCCCATGTTTCAAAACATATCGTGCAAAAATTGAAAGAACTGGGCTACGAAGTTCTTCCGCACCCACCATATTCTCCCGACTTGTCTCAAACAGATTACCACCTGTTCAGGAATTTAGACAACTTCCTCAAAGGAAAACCTTTTGAGAAAGATGATCAAGTGAAAAGTGCGTTTTCAGATTTTGTTTCATTTCAAAGCTAAGAATTTTTCAGTTCGGGGATAAAAAAGTTGGTGTCACGTTGGAAAAAATGTGTAGAAAAAGAAGTAAATACTTCGAATAAAATTATCTTGTTTTCATATCGTATTTTTAATAAAAATCCTTTACCTTGAAAACGGACATTTCATGTGACACTACCCAATATTTCATGTATAGGAGGTAAGTGAAAGTAAAACTATATAAATTAGTAACTCATATATTTAACCATTTAATTTTGTTTTTAATTTACTTATAAATGAATGATCTGACAAAATATATATATATATATTTGCAACAAGCAAGTATGAACTCTTCATGAAAGGTTCGTGTTTATGTCTGTCTGTTGTAGAATTTGTTTATAATATTCTGTTGTAGTGTCTGAAACTTTGAACGAGCCCAAGTCCTTTTGGAGGAATCCGCGTGTAACATTGAACGGCGCTTCCACAATATTTCTTAGATTGGAAAGACTTACTTCTTTGGATATTGGAAGTTTTAGTAGGGCCCCATAGATCTGTTCCGTTCATAAGGGTTTGTTAAGTACTTTTAAGGTAGTAATTTAGTTGCTCAAAGATAATTTAAACCTCGACAATCGGTTGTAATTCATCTTTTAAGTCCAATGAGGGTATTCCATGTCAGTATTTTGTCTAAATTAAGCCCCAGACATCGTACTTCTTTTGAAGTAGGTATCGTTATATCGTTGCAATATACTTCTGGAGATATACAACGTTAAACGTGAATACAATGAACACACATTTGTTTAATTTATATTTATGTTGATTATTTATAAAAATTATTTTCTATAACATTTATTATAAATGTATACAAAGGTTTTGGGTCAGAATTGTATATTAAACAGTATAAGTACTTAGATAAATACAATTTGAGCAATAAGCGATTAGTAACTCAGGAAATGAAGGAATAGAGGTAAAAATGACAAATGGTTATTTTTAGAAACAATACATCAGGGCGTTCTCCCTGAAAAATGAACCATTGACAAGATGGATTGACAAAATAAATAGAAATATCATGCAAATAGCTACATATCGCCGATTGCAAAACCCTCTAGATAGACATAGATGTGCCAGTTTAGGCGCCACAAAATGGTGATTATATATAAATTAGAAGAAAAAGGGCAATGATCTTAGAATTAATTATTCAAATTGGTCAACTTACGATGTAAGGGGTCACCTATAACACAGCGGCTAGCAAAACTTTCTATGCCAAAGGTCGCGAGTTCAAACCTGGAGGTTGTCCTTGAAAATTTTAATGGGAGTAGAAAATACTTAGTTATGCCGTCCTTCAGAGGGGACATAAAAAGGTGGTCCCGAGCCTGTGCGATGACAGGTACTCGTTAAAGATCCCTATCCTAATAAAACCTGGATTGGCAAAATTTAGGGCTCCCACTGTACGATTGTCCGATTAGCCATTGTAGCATAAAGTGTCGTTAAATGAACAAACAACAACTTACATAGTACAAACCATACCAGATAAATATGATTTGAATTATAAGATACGAAACGTATGTTTTACCTGAGTAAAATTCTTGGAAAAATCTTGTTCATACCACGGCCGAATATATTAATAGTTGTAGCTAATAATAAAAATTAGGTTGTTTTTTTAAAAAGATATTTGTTAAAAAGTTTGTTTTTCACAGATATTTTTACACGCCTAAATAATATTCTCAATCTATTATTTAAAGAAAGTCTTCTTAAAGAAATTCTTCATAAAAAACAGGCCTTGAAACAAAATCAGATAACATAAAATTTATATTTTAACGAATTTCACTTATTCAAAGACCCTCGATTACAAAGTAAGGGGGGAAACGTATTAAAATCAAGTTAATTACATTAATAACAATTATCAATGATAATACTTTAATTACATAGGTATTTACAGAAAGTTTAAAAGCCAGGTATAAAGGCAATAGTGTTAAGCCGTCCGCCGAAGTTCAGCGTAGATAGTATAAAATAAAATAATACTTACAAATTAACACATAATTAAAAATATTTATGTAAAAAATGATATTATTCATTAAGTACAAATAGTGATATTATTATTTATAGAACTTTAAAACTGTACTTACAATTGATTTGAAAATTTTTATTCCCTGTCATAAAAATAGTTTTGGTCATCATATTTATAAGCGATAGTAATTTTAGGAGCAAATGAATGGTAAATAATTAATTTACTTATTGAATGAATTTGTAGCTAGGATAAGCTTTCATAAGTCTCAGAACGGGGACAAGTTATTTCTGGCGACATTTTATGTCACTACTACAACCGTACAACCAGAGAAACCTCATAACGATGCCTTTAAAAAAAATACAGTTTTATTTAATAATAAATATAGAATTATAATAGAAATTATTGCACTTATGCTAATTATTTACAGATAAATAAATTATATATTATAAAAAAAATATTAATTATATAACTATATAAACCATCACTGAAAAAATGATATTGCAAATAAATTAGGTAGGATTAATTATTCACAAAATGTCAATTGAATGCATTGATATGATATTTACAATCTACAATGAAATATTTATCATCGAAAAAACTAATTTCTTTAACCCATTTATGCTCGGAACTTTTTTTTTATTGAGAAAAATGATTCCTATTGGCGGAAAAACTGTTGTTAAAAGTTAGGATTATTCCCGCCAAAACCAGATGTTTTATTTTTGTAATTTTTCGATAAAAGTTTTTGATGGTCTGGTATCAACCCACCACCCCAAGCCAAGGATCACTCACGTTTCACGGAAGGAGTTCGAGCTATGTCTGACTCTCTGTAGAATAGTCTCTCCCCATTTTGATATTGTATACTTAAAGGCATGAAAGTCCTTAAAATGTAAAAAGTGCATGCAGCGCACCTAAAAATAAAAATGTATCTTAGAATACCTCCGGGTAATAAAAGGTCAACTATCCTGAAATATATGTATATATGGTATTTGCAAATAATAATAAAACCGGAGTGTAAGAAAAAAAAGGCAAGTTATATCCTGGTCCTCACTAAAAATCATACATGTTCTTAAAAAAAATTTCCATTCCATTTATTTTTTTTAAACTTTTTATTTTAGGCCACTTTACATATTTTATTTTTTTTTTTTTTTACTGTTATTCGATATTTTCAATTAAATGAGATATTTAAATTCATATTCAGGCACGACTAGTACTTCTTCTTTCAACTTTCGATTTCGTGTGATTTTTTTTTTACTGAAAAATAGTAATAATTATTATTTTTTTTAGTTGACTAGTTCTTTGGAGCCAGGGTTCAAATCCCAGCGGCGGCAAATTATTTTTTATTCTTTTATTTCAGTCGTAGGGCGACCCTAGGGTATGGAGACTCTCCTAGGGTACACCCAGCCTCTGAAAAATGGGTACCCAAAAATGGAGAAAAACTTGGTGGCTGAGTGTGATCTCAGTCTAATCACCTCATCGCACGGCCGTTAGCCTAGAAACTGTACAAATCTCTATAAGTACTGAAACCAAGACCCAATATGAGCTGGAGATGTACAGTTTTTTTTTTTTTTACGTTCCGACGAAATAGATGATTTTGTGTTGCTTCTAACTTCAAGATTTGAATCCAGACTTTTATAAATCAAAACATATACAGCTTAGCAAGGTAGTAACAAATCCCTGCATACTGACCTACACCTACCCACAGTCGACGAACACATAAGGACTCTTTATCTACGATTCCATAATAACATACATAGATACATAGATATAACAATAAATTTACCAGAGATATGGCTTGAAACGATTAGCCAATAAATCCGAGAAGGGAATTAAAAAGGTGCTGGATGCGAGATTTCCTGTCTTAATTAAAAGTCAATCAGGTCATACAACGCGAGCTACTGGGTACTGATCTATCCTCATGCCTCACATGTCAGTATTTCCAACTGCTTCCTCTCATTTGCTGATAGCAACAATTTAGTATTCAAAGAGAGATTTTTTTTTATGTGTAATAAATGAGTGCAGAATTGATAGATATATTTAGTTACTTAGTAAAATAAAATCATGTTTTATTCCAAAGATTGGGGGAAAAAAAAACTGTTGGTGTTAAAAAAAAAGAACTAACAAAAGAGGAAATCAATGTTTCACATTCGTTAATTGTATAAGTTTTTTAGGTAACGAAACCTTAGACATAAGCCCCAAAACAAAATTCTGGCTACACCATTGTTTATATTACTGTTTTTAAAGGATATTTTTAGTTCAAACACCCCTTTTATTCATCATTGAACGTTAAGGGTCAAAAGATTATAACCCTAACGACCCTCCATTGACATATTAATTGAGTCTAAAACTGAGCTCTCTGAGCCTAGCCAAGATCTTTTTTTTTTTTTTTTTTTTTGGGAGGATAAAATCTCAACGATATGAGCGGAATCGGTGGCTGATTGGCCAAATTTATGGGCGCGGGAGCTGGTGGGGGCGGCTGCAGATGGCCACTCGCGCGGCCAAAAATGGGCATCTGACGTCAACGGCTGCGTATAAATAGATGAGGTGCCACTAGCCTCTAAGTTACAAACGTCTCGGCGAGAGGCCGATACCCAACATTGTGAAAAAGTGGTTGGAAGGGTCAATCATGACTTGTGGAAGGGCTGAAAGAGGTAGCGATGGTCATGGAACTTAAGGTTTCTATAGATTAGGTTATAGCAATTTCAACCTAAACTGGGAGGGGGAAAGAAAATAATTATTTGGATCACATCTATTCATTGAAGCATTTTAACTTTAAACAGGAAAAGAACCGGTATTATCTTGTCATAGTCTCTTTTCTTGGCGACTCCAAAAAAGTTGAATATGGACTATCAAACCAATGAAGTGTGGTCTATAAGATCATAAACAAAACATCCGGGACTTGGCGTACCGGATTGGGACGACTCTTGAGTCCTTTTAAACAAGCTGCTGGTTATGATAGTGTGTTTGTAATAAATTGAGACTAAACCATCTTTTACAAGGGATGCACACTATCGAGTGGTTTGGGGAAGAAAGAAGAGACCAGCAGGTAGCTTGGAACGAAAGAATGTTTTAAGATGAATAAACTTTACAGAAATATGGTCAATTCTAAGATAAACCAAACGACAAACGTGTTGCATAAGCTCGGCAAGCAATAGTTACTTGTGCCGCTACCCCTATATGTCCTGCCTGGGAAAACTTTTGCTTTCCTGACACAAAGACCACAATCCTTTTGCCAGCCAAGCCGAAGTACTCTTCCCATTTACATACTTGATTTTCTAACGTTTGTCAAAAAAGTGGACACATAAACGTGAAAACTTAAAGGCCTTACTCGAACATTTCTTTCCTTATTCCGCTTCGAAGATTCATTTCCTACCAACAACTAAGTCCACATTACCTGAAATTCAAGAGTTCAAAATGAAATAACATCTCCATTACTGGTCTTCATAGATGAGCTTATATATATTATATTTTTTTTTTTTTTTTTCTGATCTCTGTTCCATCTTAATTTTGATATTGTTGAATTTCTAATATTTTATACTTGTACTGTACCCTTTGTGCGTTTTAAGGAATAGTTGAGTGGTTACTTAAATTTTTGGATATTACTTGAAATAATAAAGTGACATTAGTGACGGGGCTCACCTCTGTGTTGAGTGTTCATTCCTTAGAGCTATATCTTAATATCTATCTAAATTTATTCTCTTAAACTGGATGCAACAGCATCCTGCCACTTAATTAATATAATTATTAGTATTTATACTTACATCAGTAGTGAAAAAAAGTATGAAAGAAACTCACCTGAAAAAAAAAGATTAATATTCAATTAATATAATTTAAAGAAATAAAGAATAATAACAACAAAATAAATCAATTTTAAATCATAATGTTTACACTTCAAACATTTTACTATCGTTGGAACACTGTTTCGCATAAGATTTTTTGGAAAATAAAAAAAAACAGTTATGGACCAATCCTAAACGAAACCTCTGCTTCATTCATACTAATTACAGTTTCTTCTATTGTTCTGAATGTGGATATCTGAGGAATAATAAAAACTGAGAAAAGCATAAGTGTGAATTTAAGGATAAAATAAAACTTTTCACAAATAATTCCTCCAACAACATAGATTAATTGTTAAGCCAAGCATATTTCTTGCTGGAAATTTTACTTCCTAAAATTCCTTTAATAGTTTTTTATTGACTGCTTACTGTATATGTAAATAAATAAAAAAATCATAATTTAACTTATCTCTTTTTTGTGTAGAAATATTGGGCTATTGTTTATATGAACTTTTGTTTTTACATACGACGAGCAAATGGCACTTGAAGTTATCTGATTGTTTTGCAGTACACACTGTATATTTCAAATTTCTAATATATATTTATCTGAGATCTTTTACAGTTTTACAAAAGTCTACACTTTTAAAGAAATGTAGGATATGGAAATGCTTGTAAAACGTAAAATATATGCCAAGAAAAAGAAAGATTCTATGCATTCCGTTAAATGGTGTTGAACAGTTATGAGATCGCAGCAGTAGGGTAACACTTCTGCCATGCCACTATTGTGGAAAAAACGTTTTTTAGTCGGAGTCCTGAAAAAAAGTGAGGAGCAGTTAGAAACTTATGAAAAACGCTGAGAAACGCCTTTTTCTTTTCAGCTCACGGACGCTGTCAACAAGGTGCCACGAACAAGGATAATAGATTCTATTATACAAAACGTATGAATAAACTCAAGTAAAAATAACCTCGTTATTGATTATAGTAAATTCAATTTATATTTATACATGGAGCATTAAAATCGTGCTTCGTAAGCTTCTCTTTCCGGAAAGGTACATGTCCATGCTGTGAAAATCTACAACGTAGAACCTTCAAAAAGCCAAGGACGATATCTCGGACAATATTTGTATAAAATACTAACATGGAACATGCATAACAAATTAAAGCGACAAGAACTAACTATATGTTACAAATAACTTTCACGTCTAAAGAATTCAGATCATCACTTAATTACGAAACAAGCGCCTATAAAAGTTAATGGAGAAAGCCGAAAAAGATATGAACTTAAGGGTTTATTGTAGATAATAATTTCTATTGTTAGATTATTTAATCTGAAACACATGTTTCCATCGAAACTCAATACAATTCTTAAACATTTTAATAACTCTAACTCAATTTAAAAGTTGGTTTTTTTATTTATGGTACTGTGGCTAATCGGAATATGGTACAGTGGAAGTCCTAAATTTGCTTATCCAGGTTTAATTAGGATAGGGATCTTTAACGAGTACCTGATATGGCAAAGGCTCTCAACCACCTTTTTACGTCCCCTTCGAAGGACGGAATAACTAAGACTTTTTGCTACTGCGGGTTTGATTAATTTAAAAGTTATTAAATTGATTTTAACAAAAGAGGTAAGTGTAAGTAATATGTAGATATTAGATATATTAGATTATGTAGATATTAAGTCGTATGTAGATTTTTTTTATCCAACACCGCATTTTTTTTTTTTTTTTTTTTTTTTTGCAGTTTTTAACATATTTATATTAAATATTATACAACTTATTTATTTGGGTCATTGCAATTATTATAAGTTTAATATATCATATATATTACATGATTTCTGCCTGTTAAGCTCGCTCAAGAGAAAAAAAGTCACCAATGGACCACGTTTAGTTCGTGGTCTTACCTTAATTTCAATGGTTAGTTACTGGTATCCTATCATATACTAATACTCTAATGTACATTTTCAATCTTTTTAGGCTAACTATATCTATATCAATATATTTCACCTATCCTTTGGATGGAGGTTACATTACTAAATGCAACAAGGGTAAAGAACTAGGAGGATTACCCACTAATAAAGCAAAGTTTAAGAGTATTAGTTCTGAGATAAATTAAAAGGTTGAATAGAGAGAATATTTGACAACTAAGATAAATTAATTAATACTCGATTCTTTTAAAATCTAAAATCATTCCCTGGAACTACTAAAAATACAATCATTAATATTGCCCTTGTCTAGCGTTTTTCTGAAGGCTCGTAATTGAAGGGAGACTTGATGGATGCGTTAAATAAATTTCATATCAGATTCACAGGCTCTACAAGTTCCTGGAGGATCCGAAGAAAAGAAGATTGATTGATGATGGTGGATTAAAGAAAACAACAAACTTTAGTGACACCAAGAAAGTCGCTCGTTGCGTACACCAGATTTTTTTTTCCACCATTCAATCGAAAATAAATGTTTTCATGAAAATTCATTAAGCGAAAGTATCATATACCCATACCATATATCTAGTTATAATTTTAAATTATAAGAGAATTCATTAATTTTTTTCTCTTTTGGTTGTTATTGTTTGTTTTATAAGATGGTAAATTAATTACATGACAAAAATTTTTGCAGTATATTTATTACATTAATTTTTTTGTTTATTATTTTCAATAATGAACCTTTGTAATAAATAAATTAAAAAAAATACTTCCCTCAAAATTTAAGATCATACGTTTCAAGATATGTAGATCACAAATAAATAAATAATAATAATAAATAAATAATAAATAAATTCTTTATTATTCTGGGACATGTCCCTTTAGAACAAAATATACACAATGTACAAAAAAAGAGGGCTTTAGAGTCTTAGAGTAAATTAATTAAATATAAACAAGTTAATAATTAATGGTATAAAATATACATATTTAAATGAGATGAAAAAAAATATATATAAAAAAATAAATAAATAAAAAGCTTATTTAGAATTCTATTGAGCCTGGATGTGCAATAAGTGATCAAATATGCGGGATTTGAAGGTAGAAAGAGAATTGGAGTGACGGATGGAGGAAGGGATAGAATTCCATAGGATGGAGGATCGAATGAGAAAGGATCTGTCGAAATGTGCAGTTCTGTGGGCCGTACTGTATAAATCCGAAGGTCTGGAGCGTGTAGAACGGGAATGGACAGAGGATTTGAACTGTAGGAGGTCAAAAATATATGATGGACGGCGGGATTGGATAATTTGGTAAAGGAATGACGCAAGGAAATACTTGCGACGATTGGAAGGGTTAAGCCACTTCAACTCTCCATAAAGTTGGGATACAGAGGTGTATCTAGGGACCCCGAAGATGAAGCGAACAAAGGAATTGATTAAGCGTTTTATTTTTACCTCGAGATCCCCAGACACACCACCATATACCGTACAGCAATAGTCGAAGTGGGGGAATATTAGGGAGGTAACGAGGAGTATTCGGGTTTCAAGCGGGAATAGATGACGGAGGGAAATACAGTCGCTTTAAGGTTGAAAGGGTACGTCGAGAGATTTCTGAAATATGATTTTTGAAGGATAGACATTGATCGAAGGTTACTCCCAGATTTCGGACTGTAGGGTGGAACTTTATAGGATTACTATTGAGGAACAAGGTTGGAATATGAGGAACGGTTTTCAGAAGGTGAGGGGATCCTATTACAATTGCTTTTGTTTTTTCAACATTTAATTTTAATTTATTCACTTCAGCCCAGTGGCTTACTCGATTTATGTCCTCTTGTAATCTTTTTGTAGCTAGTAAATAATGAAATAAACTCCCTCTGTTCGCCTCACAAATTAATGAATTCCTAAAATTTAGTACTATTCGATAGATAACTGAATTCCCAACAAAACGAATGATTGTAATCTGTTAAAAAATATCAGAGATGTAGCGTTTTTAAATCAGGCATGGTTTTAGACCATTTAAAAAAAAAACAAAAAAACTACCACTACAACCCATGAAGGGTTTTGGGCTCAGTACATATGGAGATTCGTACTGTTTCTATTCCAACGGTCGTGCAATGAGGTGATTAGCCCGAGATCACTCCTCAGCCGCCAGGTTTTTTCCCTAATTTGGGAACCCACTTTGTAGAGGCTGGGTCTGCCCCAGGAGGGTCTCCATACCCTAGGGTCGCCCCCCGACTGAAATAACAGAATAAATAATATACCGCCACAGCCGGGATTCGAACCCAGGACCCGGACTGGTGCTCTATCCACTAGACCACGCCGCTCCCTTTTAGACCATTTACCTTTGATTAATTTATTGCAGTTCATATTAGTTAATTGCCTGTAAAGAGCTATATAAATAGTTATACCCAAATGTAATAATAATACTTTATTTATTATGGAACAAGTCTCTTAAGGACAATATAACATGAAAATAAAAAGTGGACTCTAGAGTCTTAGAGTAAAATAATTGTAAACAATATAATTAAACTAACAAAATGAACAAATAAAATAAATCAAGGTATAAATTATAATAAAAATGTACAATGAAGAGGGGAAAAAAACATACACGAAGAAGAAAAAAAAAATTAGATAAATCAAAAATAAAATAAAAAATAAGACATAAAAAAATGTAAAAATATATAATTTGTTAGGAAAAAAAAAAAAAAAAAAAAAAAAATATATATATATATATATATATATATACTTCTGAATGCTTATAAAATAATATATAATTTAATCTAAGATCTTTGAAAAGATGATCATTTCAAGTAATATTTGGTGTTGAATATACAGAATAAAATTAAATACATACATCTGTTAGCTAAATTCGTCGACTTTCCCTGAAATTAGCATCTAGTTAGGATTATTTGAGAATTTAATTGACAGGAAATGGCTGAATAGACAAGATTTAAATGTTGAAATATAGTTATTAGGAAATGATAAATCATTGTGTAATAATTTACAGCGTTTTTTTATTTACATTTAAGGTCCTAACCAACCCCTATTAAGGCAGAAATAATATACCATTATATATAGCTTATTGATTTCCTGATTGAATTACAAGGTATTTTAATTCAATTTTACACGATACGTTACAAGTTGCTAACGTTTCTTTAAAAAGGTTAGAAGGGAAGGAAACATGATAGGTACCGAAATGGTAGTTATGGGAGGGTATGGGTTGGCATCCAGCGCAGATTTCTCGCTAGGATAACAGCACTACTAAATCTCACTCCCCCGGCATTAGCTTATATTATTTATTTCTGTCCTGGCCGTTGGTTGCACTCACAGTGGAAACTTATTCTCTTACAGGCCTAGCCAAGCCTTTAAACCGACCCCGAGTATTTGCTTCTTTCTATCCGAAATAGCTTTTTTAGCAACTGCCAATAATAACCCTATTTGTAAATAATAGTGTCTTCGGGCAGTTAAACACGGTTTTAGGCCTGCGAAATTGTTTAGCTATTCACCGTTTTAGATTTTCGTTTGGATTAGTTAAAAGAAATGGAGATAAAAGAAGGATAACGCTCTCAATCGCCTTCTTCAATACCGAACTCAATAACAAAATCATAGAGTAAGATTTCTAGCTAGAACAATTAACGTAAAATTTGGAAAAAAGATTTCATTCTTAATTTTTACTGCTTTAATAATAATAATTATATATACTTATATAGTGGTCTGTGTGTGTGGTAAGTCTAGCGCAAAAATGAAAATTCGTATGAAACTGAAATTTCATATTATAACAACCATACGCCCGAGATGTTACAACAACTTTTTCATCGAGGTCAGATAAACAGAAGAACCACTTAGTGCGCGATTTTTATCAAACTGTCTAAATCAATGTAAAATTTGATGGGCTTTAATATGATGTAGGTTTCATTATTATTGAAATAGTCTGACAGGGTTTAAATGCGGATATTTTAAATTGTCTTCCTTTAAATTACCTTTAATTTTATTGATTCTATAAAAATAACCATAGCATCTTTGGAGAAGTGATAAAAACAGATAAATATATATATATATATATATATATATATATATATATATATATATATATATATATATATATATATATATTGAGCGAATTAAATATCCAACTAAAGGCGAAAAGATTAAAAATATTTTTTTATGCAATATTTGTGTTTTTGAACATAAAAATAGTAATTTAGACGCATAATATACTGTTGGAAAGCTAAAGATTTTAGAAAAACTATTACCTCATTCAAAAATTTTTAAAAGTTAACGGAGAGTGATGAAAATCCGATAAAAATAACTGATTGTCGTAGACAATAATATAATATATTATTAAATAAAGAACATGTTTCTATTGAAACTCAATGTAATTAATTCTTTAGAAATTTATTTTCATCTCAAAATGTATTTAAATTAAACGGAGTTAAGTGAAACAAGTGTGTTGAGCGCACCAGATTTTTTTAGAATTCAACTTCGCTAATTACTCTGACAGGAGTATATTAAAAACAAAAATAAAAAAATAATTTTACACACTTAAATAAGCACACCTTAACTTATTTTTAACATCTTAATTATCTTTATTAATTTTTTCAAAGACAAATATTTAAATAATGTATTTTCACTAATCAAACTTTTAAAAAAAATTTTCAGTCTTGAGAATGGGGAAAGAGCCCCGAAACGCTGAAAAACGATGTAAAAAATTATGAAAGAAAATAAATATATAACAAAAGGAAGTTAAGGTGTGTTTATTTAAGTGTGTAAAATTATTATTTTTTTTTTTAATATACTCCTGTCAGAGTAATTATAATAGACATGGATAAAAGAAAGCTTATGGATAACAATACCTAAGGATACAACATGAAATACAATATTTATTAAAGGTTAACCTGTTTCATTCGTTATCTCAGTGATACTTTGAAATGACTGGCAGATTGGATTCTGGTATTCAAGGAGTGGCAAGATAAATGGATAGAAAACATAGGAAGGATTTTTGGACCTTAGGGAATGGAAGAGAAAGGAACCAAGGAGAACGCGATAAAGCCACCTAGCTAAGTATGCAGCTCACAGCTACCAAAAACAAATGTCCAATGTACTGCTTGACTGTGTAAGTATTCAGAAATAACTTCTTTATTTGACCAAACTATTCTAAATTATAATAAGTATGGTTGTGGCTATGGCATGCTCACTGCTCACACCAGTGATGGGGCTGAGAGAGAGCGCTGGGATCACTAGGCTTGACCAGGGTTACCCAGCAGATTGTAAATATTGTATATAGGTATATTTATGTTCATGTTTTGTTTATTTATTTATTAACCTTGTATTTATTTAAATTAAATTTTGTTATTTGACTCTACCCTACAGGGTCATTGGCAACTATGGATTGCTAGATTCGGTTGTAATATTTAATTTATTTTAAATAGCTTAGTAACTTATTTACTCTTTCTTCATCATCATTAAATTCCTGTCAGTTGAATTTTACGTCTTGATGTTTCGAAAAGGGGACACTCTAATAATAGATTTATTTATATATTTTGCTATCATGTACAATTATGAATTTAATTATTACATGTAATTGACTTTACCATAGTTTATTCTTTAAACATTGTATGAATGTGATCATAAAGCATAATTATTATTATTGTCGATTTGAGATAAATTATAATATGTATGAATAAAAACAATCTTTTTACATTCATTTACATATACAATATATGAAATATATCGTAGAGGGGTTGTTGCGATCGTGAAAAATTTCGAAATCTAGTAATCACCGAAAATACACTTTACACTAACTACAAAATACCAAGTTCTGCAAAAAGATATCCGTGTGTGTATGTGGTAAGTCTAGCTCGAAAAAAAGTTGCATGATTTTGAAATTTCATATTTAAAACTAATATACACCTGAAATGTTACAGCACATTTTCGATCAAAATAGGTGAGCCAGAGTCACTTAATATACTTTCTGTTTGAAATGGTCAGACAGAGATTAAATGACGAGTTATTGAAATTTCTTTAAACACCTTTAATTTTGTAGATTAAAAATAATTAACCTTATCATCTTATTAGGATCAATAAAATACGAATAAATATATAAGCTGAACGAATTCGATATACAACTAAAGGAAAAAGGAGCAAAAACTTAATAAATAGTTTCTCCTAACAGATTCACCATCCATTATTGAATGCCTCAATTAGCTGAGGAGCTGGAAGACCTAAC
This sequence comes from Piezodorus guildinii, assembly GCA_023052935.1. Taxonomy (NCBI): domain Eukaryota; kingdom Metazoa; phylum Arthropoda; class Insecta; order Hemiptera; family Pentatomidae; genus Piezodorus; species Piezodorus guildinii. Next base: position 92,389,155 of record CM041296.1, read on the forward strand.
AGAATAACAAGAGGTGGTCCTTCAGTGGATTCTGAGGCACTTTGAACTTGCGGGAATGAAATTGCAGACCAACTGGATAAAGAAGGAACATCGCTCTCCCAAATTAGCAGCACCCCTAGGTTAGAGGAGTGCAAAACAATCAATAAAAGGGTCATAAGCCAGAGGTGGGAAGCAAATCACCGTCCCCCTGACGAATATTATAAATTAACAAAAGATAACAGGTAATCATATTTCGCACCACAACAGGACATGACCGCATGGTTAGGGGTGGTTAGGGATGGTTAGGGGTGGGATGGTTAGGGATGGTTGGGGATGGTTGGGGTGGGATGGTTAGGGTGGGATGGTTAGGGGTGGTTAGGGATATGGTTAGGGATGGTTAGTGGTGGCTAGGGGTGGTTAGGGATGGTTAGGGGTGGGATGGTTAGGGGTGGTTAGTGATGGTTAGGGGTGGGATGGTTATAAATTATACTAAATGAGTTGAAGGTTTCATATTTGGTTTTCTTTAGGTTTATTACAAAGTGCTGTTTGGAAAAGATCCCTCCATTTAAATACGTATTTTCGGGCTCACTTGTAGCAGGGTGGCTAGTATAACAGCCTCCTATGCCAAAGCTCACGGGTTCAAACCCGCAGGTGGTCCTAGGATTTTTTAACGGGAGTAAAAAATCTTGAGATATGCTGTCCTTCGGAATGGACGTTAAAAGGTGGTCCCGAGCCTGTGCAATGTCAGGTACTCGTTAAAGATCCCTATCCCAATAAAACCTGGATAGACAAAATTGAGGACTCCCACTGTAGCATCGTCCGATTAGCCATAGTAGCATAAAGTTAAGTACAAAATAACGCAACACACAGGACAATACAAGTTAGTGGTACACCTCAAGGCTCGAATTTATCCGGCTTATTATTTACATTATTTTTGAACACAATAGGTAAAAACTTCAGACATTGTAAATATATGCTATATGTGGATGATTTGCAGATATATATTGAGGCCGATGTAAATCACATAAATGATAACATTGATAAGATGAATGAAGATTTAAAGAGACTGGAAAGATGGTGTGGTAATCATGGATTAAATATAAAGCCACAAAAATCAAAAGCAATAATAATAGGATTCCGAACACAACACCAATAAATAAATATAAACGAAATAAAAAAAGTATTAATAACTAACACAGAGTTGATGGATGAAAGAGAAATAAAAAAATTAGGCATTTTCATAAATAATAATCTAACTTGGAACGTACAAACTCAGCACATATGCAGTCAAATTTATAAAGCACTATTCCGACCCAGGAAACTAAATTTTCAGCCTTCTATGCCAATTAGAAAAGTCCTAAAAAGCAATATGGTTATGCCCTACCTGAATTATACCAGTATGACCTATACGGACATCACAGAAAAATTATTAAATAGACTTCAAAGAGCCCAGAATGCAGCTGTGCGTTATATAATGCAAACTCCAATAGAACAACATATCACACCTTACTACAAACAGTTAAACTGGATGAAGATTAGGTCAAGAAGAGTATTTAGTTTATTAACAATAACATGTAAAATATTAAAGTGCAAAACCCCGAGCTATCTTTATGCAAATATGATATTCTTACACGACATTCATAACAGAAATAATAAAGCATCTAAATATACATTACTGATACCAAAACATAAAACATCTATTTTCAATAAATCATTCATAGTAAGTTCATGTAGAACATTTAATATGTTCAATAAAAAAATTAATTTAAATAAATCATTAGAAACTATTAAAAAAAATATAAGAGAAATAATAAATGAGAAATCATTTTAAGTTTAATAACAATATATTATTATATTAGAAAGACAACTAATATTTGTAAATATTATATTTTAAATTTTTTTTTGTTAAAGTTTGTAATGTATATAGCTTATATAAGAGTATTAGAAACGTTTTATTTGAAAAGAATGTTGGAGAGTTAAATTTCCTTTTATGTTTTATCTCAAATTGGATGATTTTTTTTGTTTTGATGATGTTTTAACCATTAGATTGTATTAATACTAGGAATATATATATATGTATGTATGTATGTGTATATATATGTGTGTTTATTGTGTATGTATGTATATATATATATATATATATATATATATATATATATATATATTGTAAATACTGACTTAAAAGACCTGACTCAAGGTAAAATATAAATGTAAATACAATTCCTGTTCATTGTAAGAGAGGACCAGTTTGGTCCTAAATGTAACAGTTCAATAATAAACTCTAAAAAAAAAAAAAAAAAAAAAAAAAAAAAAAATGACGTTAAATAAATAAACAAACAAACATATACGTATTTAAAATGGCCAATCCGAGGTAGTTTCTTCGTACAAATACATTCCCTAAGGTTTTTCCTATAGATAGAGGCTTCAATGGACGGACGAAAAAATAAGAAAGAGTTGGAAAGAGAAGACGAGAAGCTATCGAGAAGCCGAGGTAATTCGGGCAGTCACCCTATCAGCCCCCTCCCCCATTCTGGCCACCATCGTACCCCTCTCCCCCAACCCGCTATCAGTCCCCCCCAAAACCTCCCCCCTATCACCCTCCCTATCAGACCGTCCTTCCCTTAACTACCTCCGGTCCTCTGGGTGTGGTCTTCGCCCTCCGTTTCAAGTTCAAGGCTAATTGAAGTTTTCGGCTGACACTCCAGTAGCAAATATCGAGTTCAGGTCATCAAACTATCACATGAACATACTGGCACACTCAAGCTCTATAAGAAGGATAACAGATCATTTAGCTTTGTTTCTGATCAAAAGAAGCACTTTATCATGTTTTAAAGAAGCCAGAACAGAGTAATTTGCATATGAAGGATGAGATGGTTCGGTTGGCGGTCCTTAAAACAAAGTAGTATCAAAAAATTATTCACTATCCAAAGTTTCGACCCCCGTTGAGGGTCTTCTTAAGGGCCAAAAAATTAAAATAAATAAAATTAAAAAATCTGGTGTGGGTAAAACACGACTTTCACTTACCTCGGTTGTTAAAATTGATGTAGAAACTATTAAATAAAGTTAGACTTGAAAATCTTTTTAAAGAATTACATTCAGTTTTGTTGGAAACATATGTTATAGATTAGAACATATAAAATTTTTAAATTGTTATGAACAATACTCAGTTACGTTTATGCCTTATTCTTTACTTTTACAACTTTGTATCAACGACAATATTTTGTCTCAAATTTTTACTCTTCCATCGGTATGTTATACATCTATATTCCTATTCTTATATCAGAAAAAAAAAACAATATGTTCTTTTAGTCCGATAGCAAACTCAACTGTATATGTCAAATATATATTTAGCCGTTTTTTAACAATGCTAATAAGATGATACCGTTAATTTTTTAGAATTTAGAAAATCAAAGGTACTTTAAAGTAAGAACATTTTGGTATTTTAGTCCTGTCTAGTATTTCAATCAGAACGAATTGAACATAAATTATATTAAAATCTGATAAATATTACATTTAGACACTAACAACCTTAATTAGTTGGACTCAGGGAACCCTAAAACGTACACCCCCCTTGAAAACAGGTATTCATAAAATTTTTGAGATCGCAATACTTCCCCTTACTGCATATTTTATTTATAGGGTAGTGAAAGTAAAAATGAGTAGAGAGATTAAGGCTTTATTTTTTTGGCAATGCAGCCCAAATACATCGGGTTGCTAAAAAACACAGAACACTTATCAATCCCTTATGGACATGTTGCATATACATTTTCAATATTTTTATTTTATTTTTTCATTTTCTATTCTAATGATAAATTTCTAATATTTACATTTTTTTTTCAACACAAGAACGGATAAAGACAGCCATAAAAACTATTAAAGAAATAATATGTCAATTTAATGCCACTCATGAGTAGTTCTAAAAAATCACTGATTGAAATAGATATGGTTTTCTTAACATATCTTCATAATGCGCAAGGAACTTCCTCAAAAATAATGATCTTAACAAAAAAAAAATGAAGATTCATCATACAGAGAATTTTTAACTCAACACAAGCAATTACGGTGAATATTGAATCTTCTCTTCATACTTCTAAATCATTTTAATATTCAAACATTTATGAGATTTTTTCGATTTTAGAGTCTTTAACAATAATATACAAGAACCTTTCCACAAACTGTCAATGTTGTCGATAAGTTTTAAGTAAAAAAAATCACCATTTATTCGATGCAATGTTGTAAAATTCAGAGGTTTACTGAAAAATGAAGAAGATGTAGCTCCGATTTTACATTTATTGGTAATGCGGAAAAAAAGTCTAAAATTTTGAAATTGAGATTATTTAAAAAAAAAAACGCCGAAAATTATTACACAATGGTTCATTATTTCACAAATAACTATATTAGAATATATCTGTTTATAACTACTAATTTTTACTTTCACTTACTATATATAGTAAGGGGAAGTATTGCGATCGTGAAAATTTTCGAATTCCAGTTTTCAACGGAAATACATGTTTTAGGGTCCCCTGAGTCCAAATAACCAAGTCCCGCAAAAAGGTCTGTGTGTGTGTGTGTGTCTGTGTGTGTGGTAACTCCCGGCGGAAACGGTAAGTCCTATGAAACTGAAATTTCATATTTAAGACAACTATACGCCCGAGACGTGACAAAACATTTTTTCATCAAAATGAGCCTACCAGAAGAGGCACTTTTTACCATGCATTTTGCACCTTTTTTCGATTTTCTCGAAAACGGTTCCGACGATTTTGATTAAACTCGCTATATCGATGTAAAATTTAATGGGCTTTAATATCATGTAGGTTTTATTTAGATAAAAATGGTCTGACAGGGCTTAAATGCCGATATTTTAAATTTTCTTCTCCTAAAGTACCTTTAATTTTGTAGATTCAATAATAATAACTAGATTATCTTGTTAATGCTGATGAAAAACTGGTAAATATATAAATTAAATAAATTCGATACCCAACTAAAGGAGAAAACAGAAAAAAATTTTTTTTAATGCAATTTTTCGTTTTTGAACATAAGAGCAGTAATATACATGTATGATATACCGTTGGAAAGCTAAAGATTTTAGAAAAATTATCATCTCATACACAAGCTTTTAAAAGTTAATAGAGAGTGATGAAATGAACATAAAACTTACTGATTATTTAAGATAATAATATAATTGATTTTTGAATCAAACCACGTTTCTATAGAAATTTAATTTAATTAATTCCTTAATAATTTCACGTATTTTTATCTCTAACTGTATTTGAAAATTCTTTTATTGATTTTAAAAATGGAGGTAAGTGAAAGTCGTGTGTTGCCCGCACCAGATTTTTTCGATTGTTCTCAAACTCTAATAAACGAGTTTTGGCAGAATTACATCAATTATAATTTGTGACTTGAACATATAGATCAGTTTTTTTTTCCATTTATTTTTATTTTATTGTACTTTACTTATTCTAAAACTCTGTACACGTTTTTCTCTATCCTCAAAAATAGCTGAGTTATGGGTGTATCTATGTGTAAAATTTTAATTTTTCTTTTCTTTTTTATAGTTATTCGAGTTCTGTTTTTGTTAAAAAGTCGAAAATAACCGAGCTACAAACGTATAAATCTCGAAGATTTCGAATTAAAAAAAAATAGATAAAATTATTGCACTTTAATAATTCTAATACTCTATACATGTTTTTCTCTATCTTGAAAAATAACTGAGTTATGGGCGTATTTATAAGTAAAATTTCAAATTTTTTTCTCTTTTTTATAATTATTCACGGTTTTTTGGTTAAAAAACTCTAGTAATTATTTTGTTTATCTTCAAAAATAAACTAGTTATTGAATTGAATCACTTTTAATCGGCCGCCATTTTAAAAATAACCAGCTGATATCAAAGTCTAGGTGTTAGTTTCATCCTTACATGCACTAGTATTTTTGGGACGAATTTCCAAAGAAATTGGTAGTGTAGTTTCGGAGAAAAGTTGTTTGGTCGATTATAAGTAATAAACCTAAAAATAATTCAATTATATAGGTCTTTTTACACAATGTGCAGAATTTCTAAAACTCTAAATATCTTTGGCACCAAACGAAAGAGATTCATTTATTTATGTTTTAGAAAATTTGAGCTCTATCTTTTTTGCAGCAAAGTCTGCAATTGTTGTTGGGAATAAATGAAAATTGTTTAATATAGAAATTTCTATAACAATTGTTTTAAAACACTATTCATAGTGTCAAAAAGTTACAGTCTTCCTAAGGTTAGCAGTAAATGTTGAAGACTCAAAGTAAGGATCTGAGGGTAATAAAATGCTAACCCGTTACCAAAGAGGTAAAGCGACTTTATGGCCCTTTCCCGAAGAACGACTCCTTCTCAGATCGACCTTATTTCTGAACAGCTATCTAACAATAAACTGGGTCATATCTAAGTGAAAATAGTTCTTTTCTATTTTTAAGCGGAAATTGTAAGAAAATAACACTAATATTTATTATTAACATGACAAAACAGAAGTTCTTGCTTTTTATCAACAAAAAATTTTGTTCGAAGAATAAAGCTGTAAGAATTGTGATTAAGAATTTAAGTTGGTTTAGTCAGTCAAGGCTCTATACTGAATTTAGAATGTTTAGTTCTGCAACCTTTTTACAAACCTGATTCAGAAATAAAACACTACAAATTATCACACAATGGTTTATTACTCCCACACAACTATATTAGGGTTCAGAAGTGTATATTGCTGTTTACAGGAAATTAAATAATATTAAAAGCGACAAAATAATCTAAGGAAAATGGCCTATCGCCATTGCTAAATTTAAAACATCATGGTAATCGAAAAAACAAAACAATTCTCAGATGTTTTTAGGAGTTTAAAAGGCCTCGGTCACGCTCAGCCGCCATGTTTTTATCCATTTTTGGGTACCCACTTTGAGCAGAGGCTGGGTCTGCCCCAGGAGGGTCTCCATACCCTAGGGACACTCCTCCCTCCTCGGCTGTAATAAAAAAATAAATAATATTCTGCCACAGCCGGGATTCAAACCCAGGACCCGTTGAACAGTAGACTAGTGCTCTATCCACTTGACCACGCCGCTTAGGAGTTTTAGGAGTGGATAATTCCACCCACGAATGGGGAAAATTCACATTCATTTGCTAACGAGTTATGATGATACACAACGGTTACGTTAAATAGCTAAGGCATATTAAGTAATTATGGGTAAACCTATATCTTCTGGTGTTTTGTAGTAAAATTGATTGAATAAAATTAAGATGTGGCAATAAATAATAACGCTATTCGTGGTACATAAAAATATTAGAAACATATTCTAATTGGCCGATAGTAAAACTATACGTATAATATTTAATATTATTGTTCGCGATTACGCGAATTAAAAATAATAATATTTATTTTGATTTATTTTAATTTTAATTTAAATAGGTCGCGCCGTAGATACGGCACAGATGTTTTATTCGACCGTCTTTTGTTTTTTTGCTATAGAGTCAGTGTGAATTGAGATTCTGTCCCGATGGTATGTTTTTGTAGTCCGTGGCGATATTTGTGGTGACATTCGGTTCCCGGTCACGATATAGGGACTCAATTTCAAAAATTTAGGTTCTCCTAAGTTTTACAAGATAAATCTAGGAGCAGCTGGAGGAGACTGCCGAGCCTGAGCGGGCCCGTTCTAGAAGACACAAGAAGGCGATTAGGTAAGCTGCTGTCTATCTTAAATTTATTTGTAAAACGACTTGGAGATCCCTTATTCTGGGCAGAATATAAATTTAAAGTTTTTATTATTATTTTTATCATACAGTCCACAACTAGAAAATTTTAATTGGTACAGTTATTACCATAATTTATTGGTCCAGACCGAGCCGGATTTTTAGAAATTGGGATTGATCGTTAAATCCGTTTTATACAATTTCTATTCGTAATCTGGGCAAAAGGGTTGATTTTTTGAGCCCAAGAATCGATAGGAACCGTATCGATAAATCGAGATCCGATCGATCTCTTTATCGATATTATATCGAATTAAAACATCTGTTTTTTTGTTATTATTTGGTAGGTTGCCTTAGTGATTAATTTTAGAAGTTAAATTAAAAATTATTTGCAAACATGTCCGAATCATCTTTAAGAGTACTTATTGCAAAGAAAGAAAAATACTTTAAAAGGATTCAACGTCTATACGACCTTGCTTTAAAAGTCACTAGCCAAGATAAAAAATTACTTGATCAATTTCAAATTTTATATCAATCCTTAGACGAAACGGTGGTTGAGTTTGAGAAGACAGAATTTAGGATTAATGAAATTCAATGTGAGTTAGATAAAAATTTTACACCGGAGTTCGACGATGTATTGATAGATATGGTAGGATTGGTTAGGTTAGTCGCCGCTAGGGAATTGACTAAATCGACGGTAGGTCCTACTGAATCGAGGGGCGGAAAAATGAATGCTGAGCCGGAAAGGAAAGTACAACTTCCAAGAATTGATATTCCTACCTTTAATGGGCGTGCGGATGAATGGCCAGTGTTTTATGAATTGTTTAAAACATTAGTTCACGAAAACGAGGGCTTATCTGAGTTAGAAAAATTACAATATTTAGTTTCAAAATTGAACGGTCCAGCCGCTAGCATTTGTAAAACACTAAAACCAATAGCCAGCAATTATAGGGTAATATGGAAGAGTATTTTTGATCGTTATAATGATGATCGAAGCTAAGCCGATAGTTATATAGATCAAATTTATGGATTTAAACCGCTCAAATCAGAGAGTCGAGAAGGTTTGACGATGGTTTTAGATAAATTTTGTGCTTCGATCGGAGCGCTGAAGCAATTAGATTCTATTAATTCTCTTGAGGATTATATTTTTTTGTATATGGGTCTAAGGGTTCTTGATCCGGTTACACGAAGGGAATTTGAGGCCGCTCATAGAAATAAAAATATTCCCGAATACTCGGATTTGGTTAAATTTTTAGAAAAACAAATTAAGACAATACCTCTATCAGAAACTTTCCAGCATCCAAAGCGTAATATACGCACTACTCATTCATTTGTTACAAAATCTGTAACCCCAGAACCCATTCCAGGATCTTGCTGTGAATTTTGTTCCGAGGGTTCGCATACAATTCTAGATTGTGCAAAGTTCTCAAAATTGTCCCCTTGGAATCGCTATAGGCAGATTAAGAATAAGAGACTTTGTCAAAAATGTTTTTCTCAGAACCATAGGTCAAAAGAGTGTAGCATAATTAAAAGTTGTTCGAAATGCGATCTACCTCATCATACTCTCTTGCATTTCGAATTTCAACGCAACAAGGCCGATTTAAACGAGGTGAATCTCCCTAAAGACCGATCATCGGATTCGAGTACAAGTCTTTGTTCATTGTATAAAGATAAACATCTTCCTCCCTTACAAAATACAATGCTTCTAGCAACGGTAGTTGGAAACGTCCGAGATAGTTCGGGGCAATTACAAAGGGTACGAATGTTGATAGATTCAGGAAGTCAGTCTCACTTCATCACTTGGAGCGCATGTCGCCGATTGGGGCTCTCTATTGAAAAAATAAAATCCTCTATTTTGGGGTTTGGAGGCTTATCGAAACCGGTTGGGGGCAAAACAATGTTTGTATTGTCATCAATAAGAAATCCTGATGTAATGTATGACATTGATTCGTTCGTTGTTGACAAAATTGTTGATAGAATGCCGTCAACCCCGATAGATAGGGCTCAAATGGATCATTTTAAAAAATTAGAGCTAGCAGATCCAAATTTTGACACTCCTGGTGCCATTGATGGAATTATTGGTTCGGAGCTTTGTCCATATTTTCTGGGAGGGCGTCAAGTTCGTGGTTCCTCTGATCAACCGATAGCAATACAAAGTCCGTTTGGATTTGTATTGATGGGAAAAGCGCCAATCATTCAGAGCGTAGAACCTAAGATATCACTCTGGTGTACTGTCGAGACGCCGATAGAAAGTTTATTAAAATCCTTTTGGGAAATAGAGGAAGTTCCTTCTCCTCCAAGACCTATCTTAAGTCCTCAAGATGCTAAGTGTGAGGAGATATTTTCGTCGACTATAAAGAGGCTTCATTCTGGAAGGTATATTGTACATTTACCTTTCCATGAAGAACCCTCTGGTTTAGGGTCATCCCTTGCAGTTGCCAAAAGGTGTCTCATAGCCTTAGAAAAACGCTTAAGCCATTCACAAGAATTTAGGAAAACATATAATGATGTTATCCAAGATTATTTAAACCAAGGTCATGCATCATTAGTTCCTAATGCAGATTTGAATTCTGAAGGATATTATATCCCCCACCACGGAATATTCAAACCTCAAAGTTTGACCACACCGTTGAGAATTGTTTTCAATGCGAGTTCGAAAACCACTTCCGGAAAATCATTGAATGACATTTTATTTGTCGGACCGAAGTTGCAAATCGATATTATGTCGTTATTAATAAATTTTAGAATTTTTGAAGTTGCACTTACTGCAGATATCAAGCAGATGTATAGACAGATTTGGGTAACTCCTGAACATAGGAAATTTCAGAGATTTCTATGGAGATTTTCTCCCGATGAGCCCATTCAAGTTTATGAACTCAATTGTGTAGTTTTCGGGATGTCATCCTCTCCATTCTTAGCTCTGCGTACGGTACACCAGCTGGTCGAAGACGAGAAAGGAAGTTTCCCGGAGGTCGCAAATTTGATAACCCGTGATATGTATATGGACGACTTGGTCACCTCACTCCCTTCGATACCGGAGGCTTTAGATATAAGTCGAAAGGCTCGTGATGTGTTTCAAAGGGGTGGTTTTGAATTAACTAAGTGGGGTTCTAACCTAATTGAATTTCCTTGCTCTAAGTCCAATGAAGAGCCGCGAGAAATGCACGAAAACCTTTCAGAGAAAAGTCCTTCCTCAGTTCTGGGTTTACGATGGGTTCCAAAGAGCGATTTTTTGCAATTCAATGTATTCAAGATAATGAATTTAAGGAAGGCACAAAGCGCAACATTTTGTCCACTGTCGCCCGGATCTTCGATCCGATAGGACTGCTAGCTCCAGTTACGCTTTACGCAAAGGTTTTGATAAAACGGCTTTGGAAAGAAGGGGTAGATTGGGATGAGCCACCATCCGACTCCGTTGCTAAACAATGGCAACAGTTTCTGTACGAATTTTCCAGTTTGGTAGATGTGAGAATTCCTCGTCATCTAGGAATTTACCCTGAAGCAAAAATAACGTTAATGGGGTTTTCAGATGCTTCGATGGTGGGTTATGGAGCTGTCTATATGCTAAGGTCGAGCGAGTTGGTTATGAACCTACGGTCAGTCTGATCAGTGGAAAATCAAAAGTAGCTCCAACAAAAATATTGTCTATTCCTAGACTAGAATTATGTGCAGCCTTACTTTTAACCAACTTAGTGAACATGGTTACCAAGACGTTGAGTCTTCGTATACCCGTCGATCGTACGATGTATTTTACCGACTCAGAAATAGTTCTTTGCTGGGTCCGTGCTTCTCCAGACAGGTGGCAAACTTTCGTGGCGAATAGGGTAGTAAAAATTCAGGAACTAACTCCCAATGGTGCGTGGTTTCATGTCGATGGAAAGGAAAATCCTGCCGATTGTTTATCTCGTGGGCTTACTCCTAACGAATTAGTATCTCACTCGTTGTGGTGGCAAGGACCTCCTTGGCTTTTGGAGACTGAAGATAAATGGCCGATTAATCGGGAAATGGGATTGAAAGACATACCTGAAGCTAAACCCGCGGTTAGCCTGTCTACCTTAAACGTTGTAACTCATAACACCATTTTAGATCTGATCGAACGCAATTCTTCTTTTAGAGGTTGTTAAACGTAATGGTTCTTGTCTTAAAAGTCCTGAAATTAATACCCCGAAATTCCATTAACTATTCCAAGGACCTAGATAGCGCTGAGAAATTTCTATGCCGTGTAATACAAAGTAAACACTTTTCTGTAGATCTGAGGAATTTAAAACAAAGCAGACCTTGTTCTGCTTCATTGCAGCGTCTCTCTCCGTTTATAGAAGATGGTTTAATCCGTGTAGGGGGAAGATTGTCAAACGCTGACTTGAGCTACGAGTATTGTCATCCCATAATTTTACCGAAGATCGACCACTTTACAAATATATTGATTGATTATGTACACCAAAATAATTTCCATACCGGTCCTAATCTGACCCTTTCCTTAATGAGACAAAAATATTGGGTATTAGCGGGTCGTCAAGCTGTTAGGAAACGAATCCGTTCTTGTAACGTATGTTTTAAGTGCAATCCAAAACCCCATATTCCTAAAATGGCTGATCTCCCCGCCTGTAGGTTTGCGATGGCGAAACCGTTCGTACAGACCGGGGTGGATTATGCGGGTCCTATCTATATTACTTGGGGTCGGACGCGAAAGGCGGTCAAACATAAGGCTTATATGTGTCTATTTATCTGTCTGGCTACGAAGGCCATACATCTTGAACTGGTGACCGAACTATCGACCCAGTCATTTTTATCGGCCTTCAAGCGATTCCTGGCTCGACGAGGATGTTGTCAGACCATACTGTCCGATTGCGGTACCAATTTTGTTGGCGCAAAATCCGAGTTATCCTCTTTAGTCTCCTCTAAAGAATATAAGGACGCTATGAGTCAAGAATTAGAAGAGTTTCGTATTGAATGGAAATTCTCCCCTCCGGGTAGTCCTCATTTCGGAGGTATTTGGGAAGCTAACATTAAAGTGGTTAAGACTCATTTATTTAGAGTTATCGGGAAACAAACGTTAACATATGAGGAGCTTAATACAGTTCTGATTCAAATAGAGGCATTGTTGAATTCACGTCCCTTATGTCCGTTAAGTGCAGATCCTTCCGAGTTAACTGCCCTTACGCCAGCTCATTTCTTAACCCTGTCCCCCTTAAAATCGCTACCGGCTCGAGATGTACTGCCTTTTCCGGCAAATCGTATCTCAAGGTTCCAACTACTTGATCAGATGATACAGTCCTTTTGGACCCGCTGGAGGCAGGAATATTTACATGAACTACAAGTTAGAGCAAAATGGACTAAATCCGCTATCCCTTTACAAGTTGGCACTGTAGTGGTAGTGGATCAACCTAATTCACCCCCTTTGCATTGGCCCTTAGGTGTTGTAGAGGAAGTTTTTCCGGTAGAGACGGTGTTGTCCGTGTGGCCATAGTTCGGACTTCGTCCGGAAAATATAAACGGCCGGTCGTGAAACTATATCCTCTACCATCTCAGTAGGTCCCGGCTCAGTAGTCGTTGTATATATTGTAAATACGTTTAGATTGTATTTTTGTTTGTTTAAAAAATAGTTCTAGTTAGGTTATAGTTTACAAAAAAAAAAATGTTTTGAATACTTTATTTGATTTTGCTGAAGGTAGGAACCTTCAGGGGCGGGTGTGTGTTCGCGATTACGCGAATTAAAAATAATAATATTTATTTTGATTTATTTTAATTTAAATAGGTCGCGCCGTAGATACGGCACAGATGTTTTATTCGACCGTCTTTTGTTTTTTTGCTATAGAGTCAGTGTGAATTGAGATTCTGTCCCGATGGTATGTTTTTGTAGTCCGTGGCGATATTTGTGGTGACATTCGGTTCCCGGTCACGATATAGGGACTCAATTTCAAAAATTTAGGTTCTCCTAAGTTTTACAAGATAAATCTAGGAGCAGCTGGAGGAGACTGCCGAGCCTGAGCGGGCCCGTTCTAGAAGACACAAGAAGGCGATTAGGTAAGCTGCTGTCTATCTTAAATTTATTTGTAAAACGATTGGAGATCCCTTATTCTGGGCAGAATATAAATTTAAAGTTTTTATTATTATTTTTATCATACAGTCCACAACTAGAAAATTTTAATTGGTACAGTTATTACCAATTATCATAAACACATATATGTAACTTTAAATAAACAAAAAAATAAATATTTGAGAGCAAAGCCGTGTGTTACAACTAGTATTTGATAAAATAATAACATCCACGTTGAAATAATAAATAATAATGTAGAAGAGCAAAAGTATGAAATAAGGACAAAAAGATATAAAATATTTATATACTATGCAGTGCTAATAATACTGTCAATCAATACTAAATATTTATATTTAGTCATTGATGACATGTATAGGTATATATATCTACATATAATATATATAGTATTATAAAAAGATCCAGTCCACTGCCATTTCACTCGTTGAAGAGGATTATAATTTTTTTTTTTTTCTGAAGATTGGAAATAATTTTTGTTGAAAGTTGTAGGATAGATTAAAAACTTGAAATTCAGAAGGTATCGAGTATCGGAGGAGGGATGCTATACATCATGCTATGAAATTTAACGGTTATTTTCCTCCACGCTCCAAAAATTATATGAAGTAGGTATTGCTTAAAATATCGAGATAATCCCAGTTTAAGAATACTCGAGAGGAAACAAAGAGATTAATTTAATCCTCCCTAAGAGGGTTTTGACCCCATCCTCTTGACATCACCTGCCGCCGCGCTGACGTCACTGGGTCCAGCCAGCATCCACATCCCATCTATCTTTAATCCCGATCCATCAGGTGCGAGTATTAATTCGAGAGGCTCAGTTTATTAACAATAAATGCCAGGTCAAGCTCACTCAATCCATAACCATATCCTACCAATAAATTTAAGCATTAAAAATCCTTAGAACTCCTCATAATTCTCAATCAATTTTTGACACTTTAATATTTTACCTTTTCATATATATATATATATATATATATATATATATATATATATATATATATATATATATATATATATAAATAAAGGATTATGACTTCCTGCCTTACAGTACCCTTTAACAACATTCCTCTTATCCCTGTTGACCAGATCAGATATTTTTGACTTCATCTTAAAACGTCCAATTTGCAATCCTCATACACGAATAAAACGAAAACAAACTGCTCGGCGTTGTCTGCGACTTCCACATTTACTAGACAAATGCTCAGATCTTCTAGTTATGACTACAAAAGGCTCATCTACATGAATATTATAAGGCCACTGCGGAGTTTAAGAGTATAGCTTATAGCATATAGCAATTAAACCATCGATATTCTCTCGTATCAATCCGATCGACAATTTTTACAATCCGAAATCCTTCATAAAATCCTCAACCCACCCTCATCCATAATGATCATAATGTTTCATATATTGCTGAACTGGCCCGAAACAGGTACTTCTCCTTCCATGACAAACTCCTATCCTATCATAACCCACTAGTCTATTTCCTAGCATCTATTTCGATTCCTGATAATTCTAATAAATCCCGATACCTTCTAGTTTAGAATGTATCTAGAGTGCTTCCAATGGGAAGCTTCTCCATAAGTCTGATTCACGTCTTTTGCCTATTAGCATATTTAATGGTTATATTATGTAATACAGTTAAAAATGTCAATAAAATTAAAAATCAATTATAAACGTGTTAAACAAGTTGCATGAAATACCATTACGTTTACCAAAATCTTTTGTAGGTGTTATTTGACGACCTCCATTCACTTCTACTACTTGAATCGTTACAGATTTAATCCTATGAACATATTTCAGTTTCGCTTTAATATCGAATTTCATAATTTAAGTTTAGGTATACATTTCTTATTAATCCAAACAATAAGAAACGGTGAAATATTCGAAGTAAAGAAAGTTAAGAGATAAGATTTTGAAAATTCGACATTTACACGTTTTTGGCTGTTTCAACGATGATAAAACCTTATATAATATTAGAAATGATTATATTAACCATTGTTCTTATGAGTTTAAAGCGGATTAACGAGTAAGCAAAATCTTAAAGTAGTTTTCCTGAAAAAAAAGTAAAAATGTGTGTAATCCAAAGTATAATAAGGGAATTCCGCTGAATCGATTTTTTTCTTAAATTACTAGAGCATATAAGGCATAACTATCTTAAATATGCATTTCAGGTTCGTATGTCTTTTAGTTTTCGTTTCGCCAATTTTATAATGTTTAGTTACAGCCCATTTAACAGCTGAATACAAGCAAAAGTTTCACAAGGTTATCAACGAGATAGCTAAAAAGGAGCTACTTGTGAGATCTCCTTTGCTGATTTAAGGGGGGAGGAGGATTCAAGACAAGAAAGGGATACTGTTTAGCACCATATTTTCCATGCACAACATATTCCGATCAACAAATCCCATTTCCACATTCGCTCCACATTGTGACTGCTGTGAATGAAAAAAAAAAAAGTTATGATAGTGGTATATTATAACATTTTAGGTATAAATATCTAGTAAAAATACTGTAGTTAGGTAAGAACAAGATATAATAAATTAAGAGGAAGTTCAACTAATCATTATAATATCGAAAAATAAGTCCATTTATTGATAAATAACATTTGTACATGGAGGAGTACCATCTTCATTTTTAATTATAAGCAATCATTTATTTAATAAAATAGTTATATCTAGAGAAACATTTATCATAACATTATATTTCCAATAATCAAGATACCATTAATGAATAATTATTAAGGTTCATAAAAAATGTATTTCACGTGTTCATTAGATAGCAATTACAATATTGTGAATTATACTACAATATGTAATCTGAGGAATCAAAGAACGAACCCCTTGAATTTATAAGCCTCTATTCAGCAGCACAGCAAAGTGTTGCGGGCTGCCTAGCCAAGTAATGACCGGCGCTAAATCCCATTGCATTCAAACTAAATAAACCATAATTTTATTGGTTTATTATTTTTTACAATTATGTTTCATCAAACTGTAGTAATATTTATATTAATAATTTATTATATAATTTAATACGTATTGTTAATTCATATTTTTATATTTCAATTTAAATAAATAGCTCAAAATACTAACTGTATTTTGAAATGTATTGTAATGATTCACCCACTTTTCTTGAAATAAACATTATCTGTCTTATGTCCATGGATTTGATTCCCTACTTATTTTGCTGCCTTTTCAAATTCTTCAAGAGCTACTTTTAGTGCTGTTTTTTTTTTTTTGAGTTATTATGACATCGTCCGCATAGACCAGATGTAGTTTCATCCTTTTATAAATAGCACCCCTGGATAAGAGTGGTTAGCCTGTGTGGCATATTAAAGAGAGTAGGAGAAAAGGATTGCCTTAAGTTCCTTTGCCTAAGCTCATCTCAGACTTCAAAATCCTCCGACAACAGGCCATTCATCTTGACTATAGATCTAATACAATTGGTCATTCTCGAATAATAATATAAATTTATAAAAAAAAAAATAGATGATGATATTAAGGTCCTGAGGAAGTATAAAGTGTAGAGCTTTCAATGCACTTCTGTTTGAAACCCTATGATGCAACTAATAAATTTTCTATTAAATAGAAATCACTTCATACTCTTTTCATAATATTTTCAATTGAATGAAAACTAATTATCTTTATCTTAAAGCGTTAGTGGTCTTCTTTCATAGTTTTTATCTCATGCCTATTCAGTCTCCTCAAGCAGGTCCTGTCATATATACTTATATTCCTTAGTCCCATATCTTGTTTATTCTACAATATATATTTCATCTCAAAAATTTCTTCAGTAATATTTTCATTGGCATAACTTTTTTTTTTTTTCTATTCATATATCTTTATTCGCAGAAACTACCTGACAATCAGCAAGTGTGCGGTACAAATGTGAGATGAGACATGGTAGGCATGAGGAAGGAAAGTGTCCAGCAACACCCCTACCAAGGCTTTAATTTAGCAGAGGAGGTCTCTAATCCAGCTTCTCTTTAGCATTCTTCTGACTAGCATTTCAGCTATTGACAGTCCATTGTCATGTCCATTAAGTTTACTGTGAAAACGAGAGTAATGTGTTTGTATACAATGGTCCACTGTAGGATGTTGTAAGCCCCTATATAGGATTTTGTTGTTTGCCTTTCAAGGAGCTGTCGTTATTATGGAGTCTTAAAATTTTTGATTGAAATTATTGCAGTTTTTGTATGAGGTCTTTTTTTCTGAGACAAAAATCTGTAAAGCGTAAGTCCATATTGGTTTAAGTTGGATGTGGATGTATTCAGTTTTTGTTTAATTTTTAATTTTGATGATTTAGATAAAAGAGACTATATTACTTGCAGTCGATGGTTTAGAGCCTGTCTTTTCATCTTGACATGTCGGCCCCAAGTCATCCATCAATCGAGTGTCAGTCCTAGGTGATGTACAAAGTTGGTCTGAGGAATTAGGTTGTTGCCGATAAAAATTGGTGGGTAAATGTTTTGTCGTAGTGTGAAAGTTAAGTGTTTTGATTTGTCATGATTTATTCGAATTTTGTTCTCAAACATAAACAATTTGTTCTCTCCTGCAAGATAGGGTATTTATCTCTACTTTCTATTCTTTACACAGTTTTTTAAAATTATTTTACTTTTAACTAGGTCCTGTCTAAAGATTTCAGCCATTCATAATTGGTAATTTAGTAATAGTTTAATTATATTTATGGACTTCCTTGTATAATAATCTCTAAACTCATTTGAATATACTACAGTTAAAACTTTAATTTTTTTGGGATATAGTCCAGTAGATAATGAATATAAAATATTTTTAAATGTTAAGTCCTTATTTTAAATTTCATCTTTCAAATGCACTCTGTTCCAATAAAACCAAGATCTATTCTGTCATTGCTAAAGTTACTGGCCAACATCTTCAGTATCCCTTCAAACAATAAGTCGTCCCTAATGTTAAGTAAATCCATTCTTATTAGTTAACAATTAATATGTTTGTTGAGTTTAAGAAGTTGTTTTCTTTATTATTGTTTTGCATTTTGTACCGTCATATTAATTATAGTAACTTGTTAATATTTGAGTAATAACAGATAAAAGTGAAACGATCATCATTTTTCATAATTTTAACAGCTATACAAAAATCCACTATTATCTTAGTATCAGTCATTAATTTTATTGTTTTATTAGTCATCAAATTAATAATTCAATGCGATTTATTAATTCAAACTTTGTAGCAAACAAATTTTCTTTTGAAGTGTATTAGATGCTTAATAATAGCACAAAGTGGAGAAATAAACAAGCCAATAAATAACTGCCCTACTCTAGAAAGAAAAAAAAAGAAAGAGAGATTAAGAAAGATAGACCTAATAAAACTTTTATTTTTGGCAGTAGTTTTAAAAATGTATTACTCTTATGCAAACAACTGATTTACTGATTTAAATAGTTATTTTTGAAGATACTTACAAAATAAAAAAAATATAAAAAGTTATGATTTTTAGCTTGATGTCAACAAAGTAGTACATAATTTGTTTCGTTTGTTAAATAGTTGTAGTATTGTATATGATTGGAAGTATTGATAAATAAAGATAATGTTACTTTCACTTAACTATTTTTGTAGTAGTAATTTTATCATTTCTACAACAATGTTGTGAGGAAAGCAAGAATTACAGTTTAAAAATTTACATTGTGTAACTTTTTAGATGTGCATACTGTCACTTTTGAGTACAAGTTATCCTTGTAGCTATTGCAACAGGATAACACACTATTTATGGTCAATGGTAACTCTTTTGGTTTTAGTACAAGAGAAATATTTTTGTTTTAATATTACAACCATCCAATGATTTACATCTATCAGTTACAATCTTTGTTTCAGATTATGCCCATTAAGGCAGTATCCATTTAATATATGTCTGTTGGTAAGATCCCTTTTTTATCCCTAATAATAAGATGGTCCTTCTACTAATAAAACTGATAAAGATGTCTTTCATTCATTGTGTTATAATATTTGGATTGTTGACTGTAATGGCAATAGATCTTATACAAACCTGTAGGTTCCTAAGAGAATACGCAAGATATGTCTCCGACTAGCAACCTAAAACCCAATGCCATTAAACCTAAATTAAAGTTTATTATATTACATTTTAACTTGATGACAATGGCTGAAATGTATGCCTCTACCTATTCATTGAATAAAACTGCTTTAAAATATCTCTGTTACACAATTTTATGTTGTTAATAAAGTATCGCGGTTTTTTGTTTATTTTTAATTATATTTAGAAGAGCTAGATTTTCAGCTAAGTTGTTATATAATGCCTTAATATTTAATTGAATTAAAAAAACAAAACAATATGCACAGGTGTGTGTGTGTGGGTATATATATCAGTATGAGTCAAGTAATCACCAAGTAGGAAAAATAAAAATACAAAAGAACCAGGCTCTAAGAACATAATTTAATCCAAAAAACATAGTAACAATAAGTACTATACAAGTGAATTAGAGAAACTTAGAATCACAAGATAAGAATTATACAAATAAAACAAAAAATAAATCAACTTTCAGTCATTCAATGGACTGGAAATGCTGAATATATCTGTGTAATGCATGTCTCATTCATACTACAAGCTAAGAATTCACAAATATTTTGTCAAGGTATCCATGAACCACTTTTTGGGAATCACAGAGAAGTTACTGCCATTGATTTTATTATTTAAATATAAATTCGAAAAATATCAAAATTTACGTTTTCGAAAAAATAATTGCCATAAGTAGTTGTATCTTAAGATAAACCAAATAATTTTTTGTCTTAATTTTTTTTTTATTAAAAAATTCTTTATTATCCTGGAACAAGTCCATTCAGAATAAAATTTACAGAATATACAAAGTGGGCTTTAGAGTATTAGAGTGATTAAATATATAACAAGTTAGCTACTGCTAATAGAAAACAGACATACACAAGTAAGTAGAAAATAAATTAAAATAGAACTTTATTTACAATTCTATTGTGACTAAATGATCATGAGATAATTAAATAAGTGAAATTGTAGAAGGTAGGAGAGAGGATAGAAAGAGGAATAGAATTCCATAATATTGAGTATTGAATAAGAAACAATCTGTTGAGATGTGCAGATTGGTGGGCTGTAGTGTATAATTCTAAAGGCATAGAGTGTATATAATGAAAATGAAAAAAGAATTTGAATTGTAAGTGGTCGAAAATGTATGATGAAGGTCAGAATTATATAACAGGGTTTAAAGTGATGATGGAAGGAAATACTTGCGATGATTGAAAGAGTACAGCCAACTCAGTTTGCCATAAAATTAAAAGGTGGAGGTGTACCTAGAGGCCAGAAGATGAATAGCACAAATCAATTTATTGTTTTATTTTTACCTTGAGACCACTGCATACCATACAGTAGTAGTCAAAGTGAGGGAATATTTGAGAAATAACGAGGCGTTTTCAGGTTTCATAAGGGAATAGATAACAAAGAGAATTCAATTTTTAGGACGTTTTATTATTTTTTATTGTTTTTTAATATATGTTAATAAGTTCCAGAAGACAGATTTTATTAGAAAGTGGGTACAAATAGCTGCCTATAAACTAAACCCCAATGTAATTAATTAATCTGTACACTTCATTCATCTATTATATCCGTCATGAATGACCTCAATGGCTAAGTCACCTCCTTACAAAACTGCTGACATAGAAGCAGTAATTTTTAAAAGTGTACTGAACTCAATATTTTCAGGTTTCTGTTTGTTTTTTTTTTTCTTAATGGGAGCATTAAATAGATAATACGTTTTTAAAAACTACTTTGGAATCATCAAACTAGAAACGACAAGACACAGCAAATGGCAAACGTTCAAAACTTCCCACCTACTATAAAAAACTAATTTATATTACTACACTTAGGCCTATTTGGACATATGGGATTGAACTATGGTGATCCAACAAGCCATGAAATTCCTCTTGCATCCAATCCTTGCAATCCAAAATCCTCTGAAAGATCTTAAATGCCCTTACTTTGTCACCAATAAAATAATCCATAAAGACCTGAATACCCTATTAGTTGCAGACTTAGCCCGAATTAGATATACTTCCTTTCACTCCAAATTACCAGTCCACACAAACCCACTTGTCCGCAATATCTCATCTCCAACTATTCCTGATCATCCTCCAAGGCGGCTGAAATGACGATGGCCTCGAGACCTACTTATCTGAATAATCTTTGAAGTGCTACCACTGGGTAGATTCTTCTCACACCTATCATGTCCATGTCTCATGTTTACATTTACTTGATGTATTTTTTTTGTAAATACAGTTGTAAATATCTTTATAATACATTAAAAAAATTTAACACTTATGTTATTAAATATTACTTTGTTCGTTCATTTTTTTTAAAATAAACTTTTTATCCATTAAGGATTAATTGAGTTTAAAAAAAAAAATCATTCAATATTTAGAATGTGTATAAAACATACACTCAATATCAGCCATAAATTACAAGCAAACAAAGAGATCCAAACTGATTCAGTTTTTCCAATCACTTTTGTTTAGATTTTCCAAAAGAAAACCTGAGTATCTTTCTATTTCTGTCCCATGAGTCAATGAGATTAATATGAGGCACAATGTTTTCATTTTTAAACCAGTTCATTCACTTGTTTTTATTATGTATCTCCAGTTTTGAATGTAATTGAAAATTTATTTGTATTTATTTAATATGTTTTTTAAAGTTATTATTTTATGAAAAGACATACTCCGAACACTACTTTCATATGAATAACATTATTTGGGATTATAGAGAAAATCCA
Organism: Piezodorus guildinii; assembly: GCA_023052935.1. Lineage (NCBI taxonomy): Eukaryota > Metazoa > Arthropoda > Insecta > Hemiptera > Pentatomidae > Piezodorus > Piezodorus guildinii. Next base: position 92,411,655 of record CM041296.1, read on the forward strand.
AGAAATATTAATGACAACCGCATCATTTTGTATTATATATAAAGGTTGATGAAAGTTAACTTATTAACACCACTTATTTAAATAAACTACATTTGTCTGAGACATGATTTTTTTTGTTTTTGTTTTTGCACTCTTCTAATTATTTAAGTAATGTTAACAGGATTAGATACTTTGTCTTTGTTTAGTTACTTAGATAAGTGTTGTTGATACAAAATTATTTCTTCTAATTGGTTTATTTTCAATCTTTTGCATATTCTTTTCCATTAACAGGACAGACTTTTTAAATTATGAATAGGATTATTTAAGTATGATAATTTAACATTACACAACCAAACCCATTAGTTAATTCCTTCAACATATTAAGATTTGTTAATAAAACAAATAAAGTTAGTAGAAAGGGTAATGGTAATGTTAAAAAGTTAATATGTTGGTATTATTTTGTTTATCAATAATATATATAGTGTAGTATAGTCCAATGGATCAATATTATTATAAAAAAAAAAAATATTTATGTGATTAAAAAAAAAAATTATACTACCCAGAAGAATTAAATTTAACTGGGGTAGAAAAAAATATCCCTAAACGTTGATTAGTAGTTTTTATTTTAAATAAAAATGTATTTATGTAATTTTTTATTTACTTTTTTCTCTCATTCTATATAAATTTAAGACATATATTATGGTAGTGTTTGTTTTTAAAGAAATCATATTGTTAAGTTTAACTTGTAATCAGTCAAATTAATTTTAACAGATCTTTAAGTGTATTGCTTGCATGACAAAAAAGTTAATTAATTATTATAATATTACTTTTCTTGCATATTTACACATAGTACTAAAGAGCATGGAGCATATAAATTATGAGGAAAGAAATTCTCCTCTAGGGTTAAAGATAAGAAGCTTTTTCAAATGAGATACATTCTCGTCACGTGAAACAACACTTTTCCCATTATTTTTAATATTTGTGTCAGAGGTATAGAAAAGTTACATTTATTATTAAAAAAAAAAATATATATATTACTAGGAATCTAATTATACATTAAAAACATTCTCTCATTATATATCGGGTTTGAATTTGAATTATCTTCTCTGTTTCAGATATTCAAAATAAATTTTGTTCTGCTTATTCAAGTTATATTGTTCAAAATAAAGATTGAAGAGAAGAATATAATTTAAAAGAGGAGAAAAAAATTACTATTTATAATATAAAATGTTTTAATAACAGCAAAGTTAGTTAAAAATGGTATGTCTGTTATGGATTGATGAGTGATCAAAGTTGTAAAGCTGGACACTAAAAAGGTAAGTAGAGTACAAAACATGAATACATTCTTGGGATTGTAGCAGGAGTGGGGGAATACATAATTATTTTTAATACAACCAGATAATTATATCAAATATTACATTATTAAAACAGCTAAATTTACAGCGAATTATTTATTATGCAATGGTTTACTATTTTCAAATAACAATGTTAGGGTATAACTGTATATAAAGCTGTAGATAGGCAATTAAGTAATATAAAAAGTAATAAATAATTCAAAGAAAAAAAAAACAAATCACCACTAACAATTTCAAAACTCTATATCCCTTCTAGTTCTTAACCAATTTCAATGATTCTTTTTTCATTTTGTAGAAAATTTAATTTTATATAAAATAGCGGTTTTTTTTTGTATTTATTTATTAATAAGACAAACCTTTTTTTTTTTTTATTCGTTGTTCTTTTAATTTTAAGGACACATTTTTATTCATTATTCGGGTTCTACACATCAGGCCTCATTTTGAAGGGGGCAATTTTTGAAAATAATAAACCAAAACTAAATGATGAAGTTACATAAAAACAAAAAAGTTGTAATATAATCATTATGAAAACATATTTTCTGAATTTATATACACCATTTTAAGAAATTAAATATATAAAAAATAAATGATACCGTTTTATAGAAAATACAGTTATTATTTATTTATTTATTTACACAAGTGACCTTCAAGATTTTTATATTTATTATGTATATGGTTATTATATATTTATTATAATGAGTATAAAATTTATGATAGTTAACAATCTCAGACTTATCTCACACTTTTAATTGCACATGTCTGTCTGAATACTTGTTCAGTGTTGCCCTAACCATTGTTATAAGTTAATGAGAATAATGGAGGCCAGTTAAATGGTTTTTATGAGCTCTCAAACCATAAAACATTAAACTGTGAGGACATACACAAAGAAGGATGATGGGTGGAGGTTTGCCAACATCCAGAACTAGAGTGCTTACCTCTGCTGAAGTCATCCTCGCCAGTCGGTCTATCTGAGTAAGGTGTCGGCAAGCTTCCCACTATTTCTGGACTCGGGACTCAAACACGCCGTTTCCTCGATTTCCAGCCCCACTCCCACCTCTTTTCATATTTATTGCAAACATCCTACGTTCCCAACAATATTTGCCGCTCCACGAACGTAAATAGTAACGGCTCGTAAGCGTTCTGCGCAAGAGAGACTGAGCTTACTGAGCTTGAATAAGTCCTGTAAATATTTGGTAGGGATGAGAAGTCTACTGTAAAATATTCACTGAGGTAAGACGATTTATAAAGGGCAGAATCAGCGATGAAATAGCTTCATAGTCCTTTCAGGAAACTAGCTCAGGTTTTTTAAGGAAAGAGATATAATAGTGTAAAATGCTCTAAGTTTCCACGTTGATAGCGACCTTCACATACTAAATTAGTATTTTTGGTAAAAGCTTATAATAATATAAAATATTCTCTCTCTCTCTCTCTCTCTCTCTTATATATATATATATATATATATATATATATATATATATATATATATAATTTTTCTTTTCAAATCCTCAATTTATTTGTCCAAAACGTACAATTATATATATATATATATATATATATATATATATATATATATATATATATATATATATATATATATATATAAAATTGAATAGCTTTTTTCATTGGTCATCGCATCACGCGTGAACGGCTTGACCGATTTCTCTAATATCGGTCAGGAGAAAGATCTTAAGAAAGGAAAAAGAGAAAAATTACTTTGGTAGATAGTTTAAAAAAATATATTTTATGTAAGGTAATAATAATCTCTTTATCCACATATATAAAAATGAATCCCCTTTTCTTTGGTCATCGCATCATTCGTGAACTGCTTGAACGATTTCTCTAATTCTTTTTTTGTTATATTTATATCAGTCAGGAGAAGAATCTTATGAAGGAAAAAAAAAATAGAAAAGTTACTTTGGTAGATAGTTTTACTAAAAAATATTTTAAAGGTAATAAATAATGATCTCTTTATCCACATATATAAAAATGAATCCCCATTTTCCTAGGTGGACGGCTTAACGATTTCGCTAAGACATAGTTCAGACAGAACTTCGTCTGTCAGGCCAGCTAGTTCTTGAAAAAACTTCATCATCATCATATTCTGATCATATTTTACCTCGACACAGTATGACCAAATTTTTTTCAAAAACTGTTATAACTAAATAATATAAGTATTTCGGTCTATTATTTTCAATAATGACCTTTTTAATCGACCAAAAAAATAAAAAATTTCTCCCTCCCAAAATTTGAGGCTTACTTTTTCTAGATACCTAGAATCCGAAAAAACCGATATTTAAAACATCCGTTTTTTCCAATTCATAAATACCAATTTTAAGTGCTCACAGAAAATTAAATTTCCTACAAAATGAAAAAAGAATCATTGAAATTGGTTGAGAACTAGCAGAGATATAGAGATATACTTTTTGATATCAACAGTGGTGATATGCCATTTCCTTTGAATTATTTATTTATGTGATATTAGTTAATTGCCTACAAACAGCTATATAAACAGTTATATAATAATTTGCAGTGTTTTTTAAAAAAGGTTATTATAGGTATATTTACTCTTAGGTAGGTTGATAGTAACATCTTAACTTTTTTTTTTTTTTTACTTCTCAGGATTGTTTCTAGAACGGACTATATAAGCTTCTTGACAGTGTAGAAACATCCCACTGTGGCTAGAATAGATAGATAAAATATATAAAAAACCGCCCCGTTGAAGTCAAATGGAGTAAGCAATGACGTAACTGAAACCATAGTTAATATAAACAAACTAAAAAGTTTTAATACGGGATAGTCTGGAAACCAGAAATGAGAGCAGGCAAGCACCTTAAAGCAAAGGCCGCGCTACACGGTGACAGAATAGGTTAGTGGAAATTCGTGTGTGGGTGCTTGAGAGAGTTCACGAAAGTAGTGGAAGAGGGGAAGCCATAATTTTTTTTTAATAAATTCGTATATCTACATCAAATATTATTTTTTTAAATCCTATATCATTAATTTTTTTTTCTAAATATAACACAATTAAATGATAAAGTTAAAAAAACAAAAACAATTTATAAACAGATTGTAAATATTTTAAGTGATAAATGAATTCTAAAATTTTCATATTATTAATAATATTTGTTATTGTTTGTATGGTTGCTTATAATATTTATTGAATTGTATTTTAGATGATATTTAAAATCGTAAGATGAGGCATAAGAAGTACCTCGAAACGTAACAGTTTAATAATCATAGTTTATATATGTTATGATAAATAAATATATAAATAAAATAGAAGAGATTGTTCCGAATAATACATTCATAATAAAAACAATTGTTTTTTTACATTACATTACGAAAACATGCTTTTCAACATAGAAAGTCCATTTAAGAAATTACACATTATTTAAAATAAAAGTTAAAAGTAAATAAATGATAAAGTTTTATAGAATATATGGTAAGTCTAAATTTATTATAATACGCTGAATGTATGTGAGAGTATGTGATAATTCACTATTACATATATTCACACATCAAACCTTCATACATTTTCATATTTTACTTTCACCTACTCTCACCGTGTAGTGCAGTCTTAAGGTAATATAAAGAATGATTCGTTCAATGTAGTAAATAGGAGAGGATTAAATGTATTAATTCAGTAATTTAATAAAGGTAAAGTATTGCTAGATAAATTCTAAGCTACTTTGTTTTTATATTTCTTTGAGTAGACTTTAGACTCTTTTTTTTTATTTTTAAGGTTGGATCTATCTCAAAATTCATAATAAAATAAAAAGTTAGTTCTAGATTGTGCTGCAGACGAAACGGGGTCACAATAAGTCTTTACGAGTTAAGAATAATACTTCTCAGTGACCATTATATCATTAAGCTCGGTTACTTAATTGAGGCTTAGTTTTAAAAAAAATATGAAAGTAAGTCGAAAAATGCATTCATATGAGTGTTTATCGGCTACATATAGCAATATATATCATTCAATAGTATTATATTTAAAATAACTAAGCAATAAATACACGTTTTAGTGGATCTCCAGTGAAATCTCAAGTTGGCCAAACCAAAGAGGAAAGTTTAAAGATCTGATCAACAAAGGTAAATATTTAGGGTAGAGTACTAACACGGAAATACTCCATCTGTCTTGCTGTCTTATAAAACCAATACATTGTTCTTAATTGCTACAAACAAATCTTAGTTCTACTAAAAGTTAGAAAAAGATAAATTCTATTTGGTTAGTTAATCAAACAAAACAAGAATAATTATCTAAACGTTTTTATTTTAAATGTTTAAACTTTAATATTTTATGCTAGGTGGTGTTAATTTTTAATTTTAAAGTTTAATTTAGTAAGCTGAAGGCATGTATGTCATTGGTCCGTTTTCTGCATCCCGAACTCTTCGTCAGAGACGTTGAAAATGGTGTAAAATTGGAGAATAAAAAAAAAATCCAACAAATCCCATCAAATAAGCTTTATCCTTCGTCATAAGCCTATGACTTCCTGCTCTACAGTATTCTTTAATAACTCTTCGCTAGCCCCTTTTGAACAGATTCGATACCTTAGATTCCATCTTGACAAACAACTTACTTATAATCCTTAAATAAGACTAAAACGACAAGAAAATACTCAACGTTCGACTACTTCAATAGTTACTAGACAAAACTAAAAACGGCTCATTTACATAACTATCATAAGACAAATCTGGACTTAAAGTTTTAAGCTTCGTGGCTACACCATCGAATTCCTCGCAAAATTCGATCATTACAATCCAAAATCCTTCGTAAAATCCTCAAGGCTCCCTACTTGTAACAAATACTCGTAAACTCATCTATAATGACCTTAATGTTCCATAGGTTGCTGATTTAGCCAAAACCAGGTACCTCTTCTTCTACGACAAACTCCATTCTCACTCTAACTCACTAGTTTCTATCCTCACAACCGCTTCCTGATAATCCTCCGAGGAGTCTAAAAATAAGATGGTTCCGAGACCTTCTTGTAAGTAATATATTTTGTAAGTGCTGCCAATGGGTAGTTTCTCTACTAGTCTGGTTCATACCTATTATCTTTTAGCATATTTACTAGTTTTGTTAGATAATACAGTTCTAAATAAATATTAATAATTAATAAAAAAAAGTTTTGTTTAAACTATATTTTTTTATTAATTATCCAAAGTCATCATAGTGCTGAAAAGGAGTGTCCTCTTAGAACTATTTATAGTAAGAGCTCTGCCCAGGTAAACTGCATGTTGTACATTGTGGCCAACTTCTTTTCAGAATGTGCAGTTAGGGAAAGGGTTGCAATCGTAAAAATATTCGAATTATAAAAATAAATTGATAAGTAGCTAAAAAAGAATATGTATGAATGTACTTATTCAATTTATTTCAAGTAAAGGAGTTTACAGCACAAAGACTAAAGGTTTACAGCACAAAAGACTAGGTAGAAATAATTGGGAGTCAGCCCTGTTAAAATATTTTAATTTTGCTGACGTTTCGGCTCAAAAATGTGAGCCATCATCAGAACATTAGAGAGCCATGTCAACACATGTTTAACACGACTGACTCCCGATTAATTCTACCCATGATAATGCCAACAGTCGACTATACATCCTCAATATGATTAATCTTGTAATTTTACTAAAAACTATCATGAATACCTATTTACTAAATAAGCTAGTTACTGACCTCATCACAGGCAGAACACCTAGGCTTCAACTGTTCGGCATAGTGACGCTCGCAGTAGAGAAGATCATCGTAGAAGCAGTAGGTGAGGTCCACGAGGAGGTTCTGGCAGGCGGAGCAGACGAAGCAGGCTGGGTGCCACAGGGCCTTATCTCCGAACTTAGGGGCCAATATACCAACGTCTCCAGGCAGCACCATCTTCTCGCAATGCGGGCAAGTCTGCAAAGGGTAAAGGAGAGTTTGAGGAGCAATTTAGAAATATTTTCATAATGTATGTATTGTTTCAGACAGGCCCGAATTACAATATGGCATAATGGAGGATTTTAAAGTAAAAAAAGAACCTCAAACAAGAGGCTGCCCGTATACCCTATAGGGTTAGGATATTGGAATAGGTGCTCAACCTCTTGGTTATTAGTACCGAATTATTTATATAACATTTTTTAACTAGTTAAATAATTAAAACACAAATTTTTATTTACTATTGTTAAAAAATTAATTGATTCCTTTCTTTTTTCTTATTATTATATATATTTTTTAAATTTTTCTTCTTATTAATTATTTTGGATTTTTTTTTATTAGTATTTTTTTTTTCGTTTAGTTCCTGGAGCAGATTACATTCTTTAATGAACCTTAGCAGTGTATTAATTGTTTCACAAGAATCCTTCAAGCTCTCACACAACGATCTTGGTAGATTAAATTTATTCATTAGTACAAGGAATTCGGGACAGTTCTCCATTATATGTTTTATTGAGAGATGCACTTGACACACTTCACACATTGGTTCGGGCTGCCTGAGGACGAGATGGACATGTGTGAGCCTGTTATGACCGATACCTAGTCTCGCCAAAGCAGTTTCCTCGCGGCGGTCACTTCACAATGATGTCTTCCAGGGAGAAGGTGATGGCTTGATTTTCCTTAATTTATTTGTGTTATCAACTTCTGACCGCATCTGTTTCCAAGCCCAAAATATTTTCACCTTTAGATGATTTTTACGTCTTCCTTGATATAAGTTGGGTACATTGTCCAAAACGTCCAGTTCGATAGTGCAGCTTCTTTAGCAGCCTTGTCCGCTTCTTCATTGCCATCAATGCCCACGTGGGATGAAATCCACAAGAACACAAGTTCTTTTTTTTTAGTATTTAGTATTCTTTTATCCTATAATAACCATACTTAGCAAACGCGGGAAACTTTTATTTTACACAAAAGGCTTATTTTTATAAACATTATGAGTCATTTTTAGACATACAGAGTTTGGCGCTGCAATGGAAAAGGCAGAAGGAAATTTTCGGCTATAAATTACATGGCCAGTGCGCCTGTTCAATTACGGCAAAATGACATAAGTATTAGGTTTCCCACATCCCCTCTTAGAACGATCCTTATTAAATTTGATCCAATTTTAGGTCTGTTCTCAAACTTTTACGCATGTCTTTAGTCTTCAACTCGTCACAATTATGAATTGAGTCGGAACAATAGTTTGATTCCTTCATTACTAGGGTCGGAATGAAAAAAAAAAAAAAATGTTCTGGCAGATTTCTAAGCGGTTGGGAAAGAACTTATTGACATAAATATAAATACTGAAAAATATAACATAAATCAAAAGTTGTCGCAGAGAGGTGATTTATGCAAAAAGTTAACTTCCAATTTCACACCAAACATTTCAATTATCATGCTTTCTTCTATCAATATGATTAATTTTTATGTGAGCTATAGTTAAAAACAATACGTTTATGCTATATTTTATTCGTGAAAAATTTAAATCAGAGTTTTTAACGAAAATACATGTTTTTAAGGTATCAATGGTCCGAATAATTAACTCTTTCAATCTTTTAAAGAAATCTTTGCGTGTACGAGTATGTGGTAAAAGTTCCTAAAAAAAAACAAAATTTGTATGACTAAAAATAAATATTTACAGTATTTGTTTTTAGAAAAATTATCTGCTTACCGAAAGTGCCACAAAGGATTTTAAGCATTGAGAGTAATAAAAACCGAACACTCTTGGATGAATGGATTAAAATTGATACTAAAGTGAAGTTTAAGTTATTGAAGCTAAAAGAATATTTTCATTGTTGCATTTGTTAATTTTCGTTTATGATTGTAGATAATGAACCTTTGTAATCGAGCAAAAAAAAAAAAAATGAATAAAAGTTATCTCCCCTTAAAAATTCGAGGGCTTTAATAATATATTTATAAAAATTCAGAGGTTTCAAGATACGTAGAACCAGAGTAGCGATTAAAAACAATCCGTTTGTCCACGATACGAGTTTATTAATACCAAAAATTTATAATAAGTTTTCTATTTTGAACAACCTGATAAACTATAAAAAATAATTTAATAAATTGAAATGTTACCCATAAATACGCCTAATATTGGGTTGTGTCACATGAAATGTCCGTTTTCAAGGTAAAGGATTTTTATTAAAAATACGACATGAAAACAAGGTAGTTTTATTCCAAGTATTTACCCTCTTTTTCTACACCTTTTTTTTCTTTTGCATTAACACTCCCTTCCCCAAACGCCTTTGCAAATATTTCTAACGGCCTCAGCTTCTGAATGGCCGAGTTTAAACTCGTACAAATTATTACTCGAAAATCGTGTGTTTCCATGTTCATATTTGGAGGTATACTAAAAAGTGGGCAATTGATTGGGAAGCTAATGTTTATAATACAAAGGTAGAGGATGATTAGTAACTGTTTAATTTAAATATGTAAACATTCGGAAGAAAACAACAGAGACCTGCAAAATCCGTTATGTATTTCAGAAACTATAAAAACGAACATTTCAAGTGAAACAACCCAATATATGGTACAAATTTATGAATTCAATCTCTTTAGTGAATTCAAAAACACAAATAATATTTGAAGTGGTTAAGAAATAACAGAGATGTAGCATTTTGAATTTAGCAGTGGTTATTTTGATTAATTTATCGCTTTTCATATTAGATAATTGCCTGTAAAAACAGCTATATACATTTTTCAAAAAACTGTTCATACGTATATTAATTTGAAAATCTGAAAACAGTCTTAAAACTAGACCTTTTTTTTTCCCAAATACCTTATTTTAGTATTAGTCATTTATTTTTAAAACTGTTTTTTGTACCATCAATCTTTAGGAGGCCCCCTCTCTCTAAGCTAATGTCCATTTTAAACACATTCAAATATATTGCATCTATCGGTATTTGATTTATTAAAAAAAAAAAAAAAAAAATTATGAAACTAAAGATGACCAGAAACATTTCCCAATCAGATGCCAAATCGGCTTATCTTTATTTCAAGATTTTCCCGAATCCCTTTCTTACAGTAGTTGGCAAGGATGTGACAAAACCGCGAACTATATTTATTTTTTACTGCCTATCGGATAATCTTGCGGCTCTCTGCCAAACAAACGTTATCCATAAAAATGGCCCTCTGTGAGCGAATTAAGTGTCTGGGGGAGGGTGAACGATTCTGTAGTCAGTTTGATAAAAATACTGTGTTCCAAAATATAACCTTTCGTGTTTATTTGTCTGTTAAGAGTTTCAATGCATTTTTGTTAAAATCGTAATAAATTATCTGATAGAAAAAAAAAAAAAAAAATTAAACAAAAATCCTCACTGGCGGGATTCCTGGGGTGTAAAAAGGGAAATGCCTCCTCCACAACTTCAAGTAATACAAAAAAGTAATAATAAAATTTAAAAAAAAACTTCATATACTACTAAATACATGGGTTCACCTGTAGCATAGTGGCTAGCATAACATGTCCTACTACAACTACTATGCCCAAGTTCAAACCTGCAGGTGGCAATAGGATGTTTTAATAGGAGTAAAAAATCTTTAGTTGTGTCATCCTTCGGAGGGGACCTGAAATGGTAGTCCCGATCCTGTGCCATAGCCATACCTGACTTATCCGGTACTCCTAAGATCATGAGACTCCTATTCTAATTAAACCTGGATAGGCAAAATTTATAACTTCCATGTACATCTCTGTTAGTCAAGTACCAAAGTGAGTTAAATAAATCAACAGACAAAATTTACTATTACCTACACTATAGTTAGTATTACTACATAATTTTATAATATAACTATATTATAGTTATAATACAGTTATTGTAATTTATTATGCTACTCAGTATTCTGCATCATTTCATTAGAAAATATCTAGTTTATTATTTAATTGTTCTTTCCAACATGAAATTTATGATTGTCAACAAATCTAATAAAATGAAATTCGCACATCCAATTTTTGACTCACATCAGTTTCATGGCAGCATTGATGATAGATGTCTATTCATACAGTGTCAGAGATAATTAGAAAAGTAGATGTGTAAATAGAAATAATCTTGAGACGTCAACCTTGAAGGTACATAGAAAAAGGCACTAAGTTTACAACAACAAAATCAAGTGAATCATTGGATGACACAACTTTTTTTATTCTTATTATATAAGATCATAGTGTACAGAGAACTACTTATGGCAGGTCATGTTTAACAGGGAAATTTTAAAATTAGTTTTAAAACATTGCATAACTTAATAAATATTATGACCAAATAACAAAACGTATAAGAATCTTTATTCCGCAACAAGCATAGAAATTGAGTTTTAATTAAGATAAAGAGAGAGATTCAGGGGAATGATATTTGGATTTAAAAAAATAATAAATGTCTGTTTATTTTAATCATATGGAGATATCAATATTGGTTTTTTCTATAATATCAAGGTTTCAGTGGCTTCTTGATGAAGATTATTTTAGTAATAGATTGAGATGGCTTTCATGGTTTTAGGAAAAGCATGGTCTTGTGTCAATGTTAATTGATGAGAATTAAATCCATACCTAATAGGCGCAATAGTAAAACATCAAAAGAATCGACTAGGAAATATGTCTTTTTTATTTAAAGCCAGTCCAAAAGAATATTTAATTTTCATTTAAAAATAACGTTACGGCCCATAGGCACATTTTCATACATTATTATCCATATATATAAATATATATTGTTTCCAAAGAAGTACCATAGGCTTACAACTTCTGCTTTATTGTTACGTGGCCCCCAAACAGGGCTTTCCTGCAGGACAGGCAATGTTTTAGCTGTAATATGATTTGTAGTTAAATATTTTTCAGACTATTGTTATAAGGCCAGTATACTGTAATAATGGAAATTTATACTTTCATATATCTGTAGATTTTATATATAATGACAAACATGCCTAAACTTTAGCCAATAGGGCTTTTTATTTTTAATCTTCAAAACTAACTTCCTATTTAATAAAAAATAGTGATTATATGATATTAATATTAAAATATGAACATGAGCTATTTGGTAGGGAACCGTGACAAAATTGGATTGAGAAATTCCAATGCTTAAGTATAAAATCATCTTAAATAAAATATAGATATCAGATGTACGTAATGTGCAGACCTCTTCGAAATGTATATTCATCTCGTATGTATTTTATAAAATATAATACAGTTTTGATTAAATATGTTTTATTTGACCATTGAAACATGTAACAATAATAAAAATGAAAAAAAAGAAAGGTCCGTGACCTGATAAAGATCTACTATTTGGGTCAAAATGTTGGCAATAAATAGTTTTAGTAGAGTTCATTGTTTTTCCCTGACATATAGACTATCTTTCTTCTAAGGTTTGTCTCTGTCACATTATAGTAGGTTTAGAAAAAATGACAAGATAGATGAAAAAGTACATAAATGGAACACAAATATAAACAGCCAAAGAGTGATGCATTGAAAGTACAATAAAAATAGAAAGTTTAGACCCTAAAAGCTATAGCTAAAAATATGGTTGAAAAAAATATGGAAATAGAGGTATAGAAATTAAAAATATCTTAGGCATAGATCTACAACTATAGGAGTACTCCTCTGAGGCTGCTATTTGTGAGATAAGCAGGATTCAATAAAATATAATTTAAGATACAGTAAGCCAGGAAATCGACTAGTAATTATGATTTTCTTATAACTAAGTTAGGATTTTTAGATTCATTTTTATTGTCTAGACATCTCAGGTTGCTATAGATTAATCTTATATGTGTTTCATAATCAGATTAGGTAACAGTTCTCACATACGCTATAATTAATATGTCGTGGATAAGATATAACCTTGAGAAAGTAAGTAAGTAAGCAGACCTCGATCCAAGAATCTTCTGCCATGAGAACAACACATTAATTTTACTCTGAACCAATATATATTGAACACGATTCACTTAACAAAGATATTGTTTGGTAGAGGAATGAGGAGTTTGAAAACCAAATGGGTGAATTGGTAATCAAATATGTCTGAAGAATATTATCAGATATTTAAGTTGAAGAAGGTGAAATCAAACTTAAAACTATAATTAACTCCAAGCTTTCTTTTTCTAAGAAACTTGCTAAAATCTTAAAATATTTGTTGGCTTATTCAATTTTGAGTTGGTTCTTGTAATAATTGTTTTATATCATCTCTGGATTAATGTACAGATGTTTAAGTGGTATACAGTAATATCCTCAGGTACATAAGTGTAATAATAAGAACTAAAGTGGAAGGAATGACTCACTGATATGAAGCTAAAACATTTTAGAGATGTTCATTTGTTACAAGAATAAGGTACAACTCAATTATTTTCCCCCTTCTGCATGAAGTTTCTCTATCACAATTTTAGAAAGACAATATTCTTAATTGAGAATAATAAAAAAATTCTTCCTATGATATTATTGGTTACCTGATTAATACATAACAAATGTATTTAATTTTTCTATTAAAGTTTTTTATGGGCACCATTAATTCTGAAAAATTTAATCCCTGAAAATTTGAAGATCCAATATGACTAATTAAATTATAATTCAGTAGTGGTATATTCTCCTAAGGATTTTCGTTAGTAACTTCTGCAGAAATTCTTATCTTAAACTAAATAGCTTTTTCATATTGGCTCCCAGACTAAATTTAACAAAACTTTATTATTTCTCTATTATTTCATGAGACAATTTAACCCTCCAAAGCCTAGTGTGACATATCCGTAATGCAAATTTTTTCCATATTCAGGGGATAACATGGAACATAAGTGAGAGTGAAAAGATAAAAATTTTTAACAAAAATAGTTCTCTGACTTGGAGGGTTAAATTTCCTCTGACTAAAAAGAAAAAGTAATATTGGCTATTTAAACAATATATCATATACCTGTAGCATTGCAATGACTGTTTAATGCATCATAAATATCTGTACCATATTGAAGTGTATATGCACCATAATAGGAACTGGTAGAATTAGAACCGGAAGAGACTGGATCCGCAATACTACTATTAGAGAAAAGCTCAGTGACAAACCAATATCAAAGGGAATGGAGGAGAACTGTTTTAGGAGGTTAAAACTGATTTTAAGGATCAGCAAATATTGTCTAGCTTGGATGAGATATCAAGCATAGGTTTACAGTAGATGATCCAGAGTAGAGGTTTCGATTCGAATAGGATAAGAGAACTCGTGAAGGATCAGGGAGCTTCATCGAGGCTATACAGAAGCCCACCTCATAATACATAGTAGAAGCAACCATAGGAGAACCAGGAACAATAGCAATGGGATAATTTGTAGGGAATGTACAAAAAAACTATATTATTTGTTGGTCAAGCACAGTTATAATATTGTTTCAAGGCAATATCTATACACATGTTTATTTCCCAAAAAAAAATAAAACATAAAAAACCTTTGATAAATTTTACATTATTTTTACCTCAACAACAGAAATTTTACTTTTACACCAACAGGAAGATGGAACAATGTAAATAATATAGTAAAAACAATTGTTCTCTCGTGAACTCAACCATGTATATATTCTTGGCATTCAGTATAAATATGCCACTTAAAATCATTAAAAATATTTTTCAAAAAATAAGAATTTTCAAGTTTTAAGTGAGTTTCTTAGAAAAAGAGAGCCTGGATTTAATTATGGATTAAATTTTGATTTTACTTTCCTAAATATAGTATAAATTATGAGAATAATTGGCATTATAAATGAAGAGGAATAGTTAAAAAGTTGACATTACTCGTCAGGAATATCGTGGAATTACATTCTACAGTTTGGTTTCCAAACACCTCATTCCTCTGCCAAACAATGTTATCATTTATTTAATGATGTGCCATATATATGGGTGCACAGAATAAAATTAATCTGTTGTTCTTGTAGAAGAAGATTCTGGCATTGGGGTCTGCTCGACTAAATACTTCAGTTTATTATTATATTATTACAGCTTATGTCAGAACTGTTTGAATTACCTAATCTGATAACAAAAAAACATAGAGGATTAATTTATAGCAATCTGAGACGTCCAGCCAGTAGAAAATGAACCCAAAACTGAAGAACTAAATTTAGTTATTAAGAAATCATCATGACTTGTTGGCGTCCAGACTTTACTGTATTCTATATCATATTTCATTGACTTCTGCACGTTTCACAGAATAGAAATAGTCTAACAAGATATAAATGATAAATAATTCATTGATATTAGCAGGCAACAGCCACAGTCGAGAAATGAACAATGTCACTGAAATCAATTTCCTTATTTCAAAATAACTCCTTGTAATGTATAAATAGTTGCAAATGATAAAATGTCAACTAAATCCAATATTTTACAATATTCTACAGTTAAATAGAAAGGGAAAGAATCAGTTACTTTTTTTTCTTCGAAGGGACAGGATGAAACAAAGCATTCTTCTAGGTCCTTATGAATAAAAAAAAAAATAGAATACAAAAAACATGTTATTTGTTTTTCCTATTGATAAACCTTCAGGAGATAATATTCCTTGTATCTTATATTAAACACAAATTTATTAAGTTTAAGAAGGGTTACCTGTTGCAGGGTGGTTAGCATAACAGCCTCCTATGCCAAAGGTCATGGGTTCAAACCTGCAGGTGGTTCTAGAATTTTTTAATGGGAGTAAAAAAATCCTTAGTTATGCCGTCCTTCGGAGGGGACGTTAACAGGTGGTCCCGAGCCTGTGCTATGTCAGGTACTCGTTAAAGATCCCTATCCTAATAAAACCTAGATAGGCAAAATTTAGGACTCCCACTGTAGCATCGTCCGATTAGCCACAGCAGCATAAAGCTACGTTTAATAAATAAACGAACAAACAAGTTTAAGAAGGAAGTATTGTAATCCATTGAATCCATTCTAATCTATTGAACAGCTTCCTATGCCCAATGGCGCGGGTTCAAACCTGACAGGAGACCCTAGGACTTTATAATGGAAGTAAAAAATTCTTTGTTATGCCTTCCTTCACAGAGGACGGCAAAAGGTGGTCACGAATTGTTCGAAGTTAGCTACTCCTTAAAGATCCTTATCTTAATTAAATCTGGATAGGCAAAGTTTAGGACACCCACTGTAGCATTATCTGATTAGTTACAGCAGCATAAAAGAGGTGTTAAATGAATAAACAAACATAATCCATCGAACACAAGAAAATGATTTACCAAGGTATATTGGCAAGCACAAAAGCATCCTATGCCCAAGGGTGCGGGTTCAAACCTGACAGGTGACCATAGAATTTTTTAATGGAGCAAAAAACCCTTGGTTATGCTGTTTTTTTGGAGAAATAAAATAGTGGTTCTGAGCCTAAGCAATGTCAGGTACTCATTTCAGATCCCTATCCTGATTAAACCGAGCTGGGTCAAATATAGGACTCTCACTGTAGCATTGTCAGATAAAATTAATTTAAATGAATTAACAAAAAACAATGATATTTTGTCTACATACCACTCTATTCATACATTCCTTGGCATATGCTATGTCCAAAGCTATTTCATTCCTAGCTGTAATGAAGTCTTCGAAACTTGAAGCTTGTCCTGTTTCCACATGTCGGCAATATGCAAGAGCAAGATCTTGCTTAGGCAATTGCATCATTAATTGTTTTTCTCTGTATTTTTCTCCTGGAGTTCCAAGCCGAGGAACCTTATCTGAAGGTAGGCATCGGAAATACTGCTCCACCTGATGTAACAAATAAACATAATAAGTGAAAATTAATATTTTTAAATTTTAACATCACAGGTAAGCATTTAAAATTAAGATAAAGTATAATACATATATTGGAAAAACTAATAACTATTAACTTTGATCAGTATATTGATTTTTCAAGTTGTGAGGTTTTTTTGTTTATTAGGTACTCGTTAATGATCCCTATCTGAATTAAACCTGAATAGGAAAAATTTAGGACTCGCAATGTAGCATCATCAGATTAACCAAAGTAGCATAAAGACATTAGACATTAAATTAATAAACAAGAAGGAAATAAGTAAGAAAGAGTTTTTGACACTGTTTTACTACTTTTAAACATGAAGAAAAATTGTCCCTTTTTAGCGAATTTCTGCTTCCAATGTACCCAGCCACAAAATCTTTTTAAAAAGTCCTTCGATCATGCAATAATGCAATAAATTATTAATAGGATGTATAAGAAATTTATTAAAACAATTCAAACAAATATCTATAAAATAAACATTTATGTTAAAGAAAGTATGAAGTTTAAACTTACATTCATATTTAAGGAGCTTCTGAATTGTTTATATTTCAATAAAATCTTGAACTGCCTGGTAGCTAATAATCATGCACGGACATTTGACATATAAACAGTAAGAATCCTGTCCCTAAATGAATGGAACCCAAGAGCCTTCTTATAAAAAATGAAAATTCATATTTTAGAAGCATGTATGCCTGAGATGAGCAATTCTTTCATTGAAATCTTTAAAATTGTGTAGGTTTCATTCTAATTGAAATAGTCTGACAGAATTTAAATGACAATATTAAAATTTTGTTCCCCTTTAAAGTACCTTTAATTTTTTGGATTCCAAAAAAATAACTATATCATCTTATTGCCATTGATAAAAATGGCTTGATAAAAAAAAAATATATACAACATGCTCGAATTTAATAACCAACTAAATAAGAAAAGAGCATACATTTTTTTAGTAATTTTTTTCTCCCAGGACAAATGAATAATATAGATGTATAATATTCCATTGGAAAGTTAAAGATTTGAGAACGAATGTTATTTTATATGCAAAGTTGTGGAAGGTAATATAAAGTGACGAATATTGTATAACAATATTGTTATTTTATTTAATCTAAAACATGCTTCTAGAAAAACTGAATATGCTTCTTAAAACTTTTTTCAACTGTAACTTTATTTAATAGTTTCTTACATTGATTTTAACAACAGAGGTGAGTGAAAGTACCGTGTTGTCTGAAACAGGATTTTTTTTTCTTTCTCTATCTTCCTGAGGCACTATTGAAAATCGGAATGTTTACGAATAGTGGATAGTAAAGCTACGGGAAAGAAGGTAAAAAAGTATTACCCATTCAACATTAATGGGAGAAATAGGCCCCATAATGATCAAAAAGTATTAATAGTTGGGCTTTATTTTTGTTTTTAAAAGATTAATAATTGTTATTAATATTTTAAGAATAAAATTATTTTTTCTTTCATTTATTAATGTGTCTATATCCTATGTTTATGTTATTAAGAGACTGGTCTATTTTTGGTATATCATTATCTATGTATAGAGTATTACTTTATATCCTGTACCTCTACAACCAATGACTGGTCTTGGGCTCAGTACATTTTGGGATTTGTACTGTTTCTAGGCCAATGACTGCAAAATGAATGAATGAAAAATAATTTTTATTCTGGGACAGCAAGTCCCTCAAGAATAATATAAAAGTACAATTTTGAGATTCCTCTTCTGGCTATACAAATTTATAATATTATATACATCATTTATATACCTACTGGATAGGAAATAATTATGAATTTATATATATGTATAAAGGTAATATTGCTACCTCAAAGAATTTAAAATAACAAAAACAATACAAAATTAAATAAAGAATAAAGAGGCTAAATAGTTCAACTTAACAAAGGTACGGTAGATTGATATTCTAGGAGATGGATGTTTGAAGGCAGTTAAGGATTGAGATGTACGAATGACTTTGGTAAGGAGTTTCAGAATAATTATCCAGAAATGACAAAGGATTTCTTAAAGGAAGTGGTTCTATGAGAGGGAATGAGTAGGTTTAAGGGCTGGGATCTTGTTTTGATAAAGTGGACAGAGGAGAGTGGGGTGAATATGTAAATATATGTGGTTTTTTGGGTTCTAAATGATTGATACAGGTAGGTTCCTAGGAAGTATTGCCGTCAGAATTTCGGGTAGAGCCATATCAACTCAGCGTACCAAGTAGAGACATGAGAAACCTGGGAATTCCAAAGATGAATCTAATGAAGCAGTTCATTAGTCTCTTTAGCCTCATCTTAAGCCTCTCTTCAAACCTCCAAACACTAGCAGCCAATAACAGATATTAGATCTTGTAGCCAAAGTGGGAAAATGATGTGATTAGGCCCAGATCAGGCTCAGCAGCCAGGTTTTTCTCCATCTATGGGTACCTATTTAATAGAGGCTGGGTGTGTCCCATGAGGGTCTTCATACCCCAGGATAGTCTCACGGCTAAAATGACTGAATAAATAATATTCTGCCACAGCAGGATTTTTGAATAATAGATTAGTGTTCTGTCCAATATCCCAAGCCAAACCCTTATTATATTATAAAATGATATGAAAAAAAAATTATGGGATCAAGTCCTCTTAGAATAATGAACAATGAAAAAAACGAAATCCCTATGGTCTGGTTACTTAACAAAATACATATATACGTATATATAAAAGATATTCATTATATCTATAAATCTTTGCAAATTTATACTATATATGCCTATGTTTAACAAAGGAACGGAAGATTGAGATAGGAGTAAGTAGTGGAAGAGTTGATGTTGGGAGGAAGAAAGAGAAGGGTGAGAAGATCAGTTATGTAGGAAGGTTATCTATTTTTTTAAGTTTGGAATAGGTAAGAACCAAGGAAATATTACCGTCCTACAGAAGAATAAAGCCATTTTAAGTTAGTATAATATGGTCACGTCTACGGGCTCCGAAAATAAATCTTATAAAACAGTTCATAAGACGTTTTAATTTTCTTTTCAGTTCATCAGTATATACTTATATACTGCAATTAAAAAAATAAATAATAAAAAAGAGTCATATGACTGTTGGACAAACCTTGTACTGGTTGAGGCCCGGGGGTACCCAGGCGTAGCCCCTGCCAGCGCCCCTCCTCTCTTGGTCCCCCTGGCTGCTGAGGCCCAACCGCTCCCTCACGTTCACCCACTCTTCGTGGTAGACGTCGTGCGACTCCCGCGGGCACTTGCAGCTGCTGCATGTCTTCCTGCAATACATAGCTTCACGTCAGAACTCACAAATGAAAGGAAATCACACCAGAATAAACATAAATTTTGACTAACTAATAGTATACATTCAGGTGCAAGGACAATAAACTTTTCGCCAATGAATATTCATTAGATGTGGTTAATTAGAATTGCAAAAATTCTTCACTAAAGGTAGTATGACCTTCGGAGTAACGTTAGTTTATTGCAAGAATAAGACGAGACTTGAACAGGTTGACGTTGTTCATTGCTGAACAAAAACGTTTCGCGGGCCTCCTCATTCAGTAATTAAAATGGCAAGGATCCCCTAAACCTTAAATATTAGATCTATATAAGGTGTAGATTATTTAAGGTGAAGGTCAAATTCTATGAATGAAATTGGAGGCTAATATACAACTTCACCACTCTTTTATTAAATATTAATGCACCATGTTTCGGCTAAAATGCCATCTTCAGGCCCTAAAGAACAATTTTTTCTTCATTTTAGCCGAAACATTGAGCATTAATATTTAATAAAAGATTGGTGAAGTTATATCAGCCTCCAATTTTATTCGTTAGATCTATATTTAATTTTTTAACAGAATACGAAATATTACTGAAACTGTATGGAGATGGCTAAGGGAAAACAGAATATAGGAAAACGAACTAGGCTCTAGGAGTTAACTAAAATCCGCGAAACACTCAATAACTCAGTTTTTAAACTAATAAAATCTAGGTATTTATTAAAATACTCATAAAGAAATCGTATATTGCCGATAATCTTGTGCAAAGTTACATCTGTCCTGTGGGCTTCTACTTTCAAAATGAAAGAAAAAAGACCTATTTTAAAGTAATTGTTGTAGCAGCCATTATTGCTAGTATTTATATCATGTACTAGCAATTATACCATCTAGAATGTTTAAGTCAGTGTGATTGGGACCCCAGGGATCCGCGGATAACTCGTTGATAACCATTGATGTAGATTATTTTTTGAAAAGCTCAAAAATAAAATCCTTTACTTTCTAATGACAATCTAATAATTAACTGTCTAATGTTTCGTTTGATCTGAGTGTAACCAAGATGAATTATTATATCTGTGGCGGTCGTGAATAAGTGGTTAAGTCAAAATTTTTCGTTTTACAGGTGAGTGACTTAAACTTTACGTTTTACCCAAAATAGAGTTATAACATACAGCTTTCTTTCCACCTGAAATTTCTTCAACCAAGAAATTTCTGTAACCAATTTAATACGACGTGGGAGACGGTATGAGGGAGCGATATATGGAGTTAACTCATTTTTGATATAACTCGAGCTATCCAGTTTTTCACGACCGTCACAGATATACAAGCCTCCGAAATAATTGGATATTTAAGATGTCAGGCATTTACCTGTTCCATTATTGTTTACTTTTGACTACTTATATTAATGACTTCCTTGAGTCTGGTGGTCAATACCACACGATCTCTTGCTTGCAGCAATATCCGACGGACATTTTGAAGCTTTTCCATGTAAGCCAATATGTGAAACATTATTAGCATATATTATATTATATTATAACTAGAAAAAATGAAATCCAGGAAGAAATAAAGTCCCGGTTAAAGGATGGGAAATGCGTGTTATTATTCAGTTGCTAAGTTACTTAGTTCGCGGCTTCTATCTAAAAACTTAAAGGTTAGAATTTATAAAACTATTATTCTTCCAACGGTTCTTTACGGATGTGAAACGTGGCCGCTTACTTTAAAGGATGAACAACGGCTTAAGGTTTTCGAAAATAAGGTATTACGTAAAATATTTGGTCCGAAGAGAGATGAGGCCACTGGGGAGTTTAGAAGGTTGCACAACGCGGAATTGCGGAACCTTTATCCTGTGAATATAGTTGAGCTGATTGCATCGCGGAGACTCAAATGGGCGAGTAAAGTTGCTGGGCTCGATGACGAGCGGATTCCGAGAAAGTTGGTAT